>CARXXK010000003.1:11921552-12324779 GCA_949089665.1 Macrosiphum euphorbiae | reverse complement strand
CGTTAACGTCAATGTGGAAGCAACGAAGTAATTCGTAAACAGTATACTTAAAAACAGTAGTATAACCTACAGTAATATAACCTATTTCATTGAATAAAACTAGGTACATGTTGTGACATATAAAATTTCGACGATGAAATCGTAATCGGCACAATTCTCTAAAACTCGTTACTCTTTAGACATACCTAATATTGTTAAACTTAACTGATTATGATGTATTCTCAACAAATAAATTACTGGACATGGAAATAAATATCAAAACCTGTACTTGGCCGTATTATACTATATCGGCATTAGGATTGATTATATTGATCAATGGTATAAACTAGATAAATGCATAGGAAAATAAAACATAATATGTGCAAACATTATTTTAAATAAAAATATAATTCATAACTAGGTTTACGAGTTTACGACTAGCCGAAAACAAATTTATGTCGAAAAAAGTCATCACTCATCATTATACAATATTATAATATATAGTTAGCAACATAAGTCATAATAAGTAACAACACGGCGATTTGAAACCTCGCAAAAAACCGGTTTAATGATGCAAATTATAGGTCAATTGGATAATTGTATTTTCCAATAAAATTTTTTATCAACAACCTATCAAACCGACGTGTAGTTTCTTTAGGTACCTAATTATTTATTCTAAAATTGAATAGTAAGATGATAAAATGCCGAAGCCGTTAATGCAATAGACGAAAAAGAAACGCATTTTACCATTTTTATGATTATATTAATAAATATTTATTCATTTTTACTTAAGCCATGAATAATTTCGTTATATTTCATAATTTTATTAAATATTTAGATTAACTATTAGGTATTTTTTTTTTTTATAAGAGTCTGGTTGAGTTATAAGTCCCTTTTAGTATTATTTATCTTATTCTTAATTCTCTATGATATTATAATATACATAGGTACATAATAAGTACGATAGACATTGGTTATAGCGATTTACAATGGACCAGGAAAATTCGCAGTACAGGTGCCAGATGGCAAGAATAATGATGTTAATACATACGACTAGTTTTAAAAACAAATAAACTAACATTTTAGTTACATCAACATATTTTATTTTAATCGATAGCTGTACGATAATACGATATAAATAATGATAAAAAAAAAAAATAAATATCAATATCAAGTGTATACATGAGTGTAGGATGACTTATAAATAACAAGACTGCAATTTTTTATAAAAAAACATATAACGGATTGTTTTTTTTTATTCCAACACATTTTTTTTCTCTATATTTTGGACTGACTGAATCAACTAAACAAAAACTAAATCAACTGCATTATCTTAATTATAATTATTATTATTATTATTACCTACAATCTACATGATAAAATCATACCAATTGGATTACTGATAAATTATTATCGACGTTAAACGCGATCATGAAGCAATAATAATTATAATATTATTGTAATATTGTCCAATGATATAATACGGTCGTTAATCAGTTTCATCGTTATAGCTAGTGTAATAGTAGTAATAGTACACGCTAAGTACATAGTATACTTTAACATTACAATTGTAGGAAAATATTCGGTACTGACATAATATTTTACTTTTTTAGTCGCTTTATCAGTGCCAACAGCCAACGTAATGGCCGATGTCTTTATTATTATCGACCATCAATGTAGTATATTAAATTATTTTTTATACTTATTAGTTATTATTAGGGCTCGGAAGTTCTGGGAGTTGCATACAATATGCATTTTATTCTAGAAGTTCTCGATTTATATTAATTCATCGATTCAAATAATTTTGAATTTTTATTATATTTGGATATTTTTTCATACATAGGTATTTTACAGTTTTGCATATTTTTCCTTTTTAGCTCAACTTCCGAACCCAAGTTATTAAACTTATCAAAATAAAGGGTAATAATAATCAAGATACGTTTACAAATTAATTCTCAGTAGACCGAACCTAACCCAGTATCCCTCATATTTCATAATATAAGTTATAAAATGTATTTTCGGAACATTGTACAACAAAGTATCTTTATTCTTTATATTACCTATACAATACTTACTATACAGTAGGTATAACAATGAATTTTGCAATAACAAAAGGAATGAGCATAATAGAATTTAATGAAATGATTTCTTCGTTAAATCAGCTTTTAAGATTAAACTTGTATAATTTAACAATTAATGCTTATTTAGTTACTTCATATACATGGATTATATATAATTTTAAATTCTTACTTAAAGTTGGTGCAAAAATTACAAATATAAAAGCAAACTATTATTTTTATTTTCATCAAAATATATATAAAATGTATGTATTGTTATAATTAATATTCACAATAGATATAATACTTTTAAAATAAAGCTAACTAAGCAAAACTCAATCTTAGCATTGAACTAAATGATTTCAAGACATATTTTCAAAAGAATTGTGTGGGTACCTATTGATTAGAACATTAGCATAGAATTTTTAAATGTAAGTGTTTTATTTTAAATTAAAATTAACTGTTCAAAATTTTACTGGTAATTAAGTACCTACCTATACATTTTACTAAAATGTAAAATTACATATTTTGAACATAAATAAACAAACTAGTAATTTAGTAGGTATTTCTATAATAAATTCTATATTATAATATATTTTACAGTCTTATACAGTGGGCATACCCTAGTAGTTGTACATAATATATTATGGTAATAGATTGAAAATAGCTATAGGTTTAACAAAGTGATAATTAAAATCAAAATTATGCTGCTGCCTAATAATATATTAATATAATGATTAGTCAATAGTCATACATTATGTTAATATGTTACAAGTAATAATATAGTCTAAAGTAATTATTATTGTAATCTTGCATAGAAAACTCGATCGTTTTTTTTTCCTTTAGTCACGCTTCATGAACTAAATTTACTGATATCGATATACGACGTCAATAAAAATCAATAATAATTATTACCACTAATTGATTGTTGGTGTTATCGATTTCGACATATCACATTAAATCATATATTCACATCACTGAAGATAATACGAATAGATCTACGGAATCGAAACGATTTGTTATCAGAATACCTAAAACACGATATCATGTCGAAATTGAACGATATACGCAATACGCATATTATATTATTTTATTATAAACTGGCGAATTTAGAATTATATTGAATTCGTCTGGTTGATGTTGTGTACTTGTGTGCACGATACAAATTTATAAAAATTAATATTATATTATACATTGATCGAACCACACAGAAAGAGCCATTCGGAAGGGTATTACTGATACACATATAGGTAGGAAGCAAAATATGTATAACATATTACTATGTACGATGTACCTTCATAATATATTATGCCGTTTGTGTCGAGGTATATCATACATTATATATATATAATGGATGGTTATATATGGGTATTATATATACCCATGTACACATTGTATACCTATTATACTACACTTATTTATACTGCACGTCTACACCTCGTCGACGATCGTTGTGAGGATTGCCTCCCGAAATAAAATAAAAATTGTGTGTCACACCGTATAATCGTCGTGTGACATATTTTTATACGTAATAAATAATAATATTATATACCTATATTGTTTTTTGTCTATAATGTGTGTCGGGGAATGACAGACAGCTGCAATACTGTTCGTCCGGAGACCGATTAAACGTCATAATCATCGACGAGATAACCCATAAAAAAAAAATTGACCACGGTGTAAAAATAGAAAACTGTCCGTCCGAAACGAAAATGTAATATTATACGCCATACACTTTACACAATCGATGCGTAAATAATTTGACACAACACATTTCGTTTATACAACTACCTACTATATATTTTATACCCGGCAGTCGTCGATCTGGGGTAGGTATACCTCCGATAATATTGCACGTACCATGCACAAATACATTTAAAACTCGTGGATTTCTATCGGTAGATATTAGGATTTGCGTCATTTTTGCAGTTGATACTTGATAGTGTTGTACGCGCTTAGTAGGCACATAATATACGTTTCAAGTAATAATATCATTGATTGTAAATACTAGTATTGGTATAACATATATGGTAATGTGTACATTGTACATATAAACCACTATATTATGTATAACGTTGTGAATAAAACCATTTATATAGGATATTTTCCATAATTCGACCCCTGCGTGTTCCTCCTTGTCAAACGTTTTTAGGGAGTATTAGATCACGTTTTGGATTTCAGAGGCATATATTTAATTCATAGTTTACGGTTTGAACGACCCACGGCAAGAGAAAAAAACCATACCTACCTTTTTAAATGTATTTATAAACGTTTGCCTTTGTATTCTTGTATTTGTTTCGACCAAAAAAATAAGTAAATATCAGTGTTTTTCCGGCAAAAAAGCATCTCCGGCTCTATTTCCGAATGGCGTTTCGGTTCGTGGCACCCCAAACGTAAACATTATTCGCATACCTATGTACACTTTGCTTAATACCATATGTCTTGTACCCATTATATAAACGATACAACTTCCTACGCGTCCTACAGATATAATAATAATATTATTATGAACGTGACGTGTGTTATCGCGGAAATATTGCAGTGCTTGCTGTGTGAATTCCGGTATAATACATACCTACACATAAAATACGGACTTCAACGGTTGATATAATATATAACGTTATAAAATATCTGTAGGTAGGCAGTATAAGTTTTTCCAAAACTTGGAACGATAATATATAGTCCCAAGTCGTGCGGCTGATGGACTCTACCAGCAGCATAGATAATATAAGAATGGATAGGACATGCCTATACCAGTTCCATATGAGGCCGTGTGCTTTTTTGGGGAAGAGAGAACGTAAAGAGAGAAAGACTATATGAGGCTTTTTAAGGTTATGTGCAAAACTATTTTATTAAATAATAATAATAATAACATGATAGTCAGTTATATGTAGATATTTATCAGTTTGTATTTTGATTGTTATGCCACCTGTGCCTGGAAAATGGAAATTGGAAAATAATATTTTAACAAAATGAAATTATATAAATTTTATTTATTATTATTTATCAATTATCATATCAATATTTGCCTTATATATCCTTAAAAATAGTATCACTAAATTTTCATGTGATAAGTTCTTATGTCCTATCCATTCTTATATTATCTATGACCAGCAGCCGTTCCTATAACATTATGTAATATATTGTTATGTTGAACACTGAAGTTGGAGGTATAATATTATACGGAAACAGATTTTGCAATGGCATACAAGCTCGTAAGTCGTAAGGCAAGGACAGCGAATCGTGCCGGTGAGCAGCGCGTTGCGTCCTCTTCATAAACTAGTTTAAAATATATAATATGTAAAAAACGTAAAATAAAAAAAAAAACGTGACTTGCACGCCTCGCCAATAAAATATGTAATAATTGTTTACTAGTTATAGTATAGTATTAGCTATAGTACTACAGTAGTACCTATACCATACCTATAATAGAAGTTGTAAATTGCAGAATAAACATGATAATTAATAGCTTATTAACGCTGGCGAGCTCTTCCCTTGGGCATCTATCGCAGCCAATATATATATATATCATTAAAAACCCATTTCTTTTTTTTCGACGTTATACATTTTAATATAGGTAGTTCCTATAGCGAATATAATCGCTCTTTAAAAGTAGTCCGTTTCGATGATGCATTGTTCAAATGAATATTTTTTACCTGCCAAACATAGAATGTATAGTAGAATATTATAGAAATCCAAAACGCCAATGAATAAAATAAATGCACACGGTCACACAGATAGTGTCATACGACATACACAACCGATTATTGGTGATTGGTAATAAATATTACATATTATATAAGGTGCCATATTATATACCTTTTTCCACTTTAGTCGTGATGTAGTACATCATACAATTTCGACACCTATACATGTACACTGTACAGATAGGAACAAAAATGCAAAGTATAACCTAATACGCGTGCATTCGAATATAATATTATTATTATTATTATGATCATAATATTATAATATGGTCGACGAAAATAACGGACGTAAAGTTGCTTACTAATTCATTTGCGGGATTATCCACTACCACGTCGATTCAGCAAACGCATTAGTATAATAATTATTAGGTTTTTAAACAATAATTGATACACATTATAATATAGCGGACTGCAGCGATACGTAGCTGGTACATAACATCAATAATATTATACTGTGTACTGCAGATTTATTTCCAATTTGCTCTATTTTTTTCAAGGCGAAAGCGAGTCGAGGGAGGGGTTGGATAATATTAATTAGGGAACATATTAATAGCATTATATCCGTTTGTACAAATCGTATGGTACCTATCTGTTTTGGACCATATCGCAATATAGGTATTAATAGCATAGTTCACATCTCGTGGCACTTATAGTATATAACTTCGGGAAATGCTTTAACAAGTACATTTTAATATTATCTCGATGGCTCACCCAATATTAATTCACCGTTTTAATATAATGAATATTGCAACTAAGAATAGTTTTAATGTTTTTATTATTAATATAATAATAAAAAACTGAATATTACCTTTACCTATATGTGACGTGATCATAGATATTTTTGAATTTTTTTAAAATAAAGTAAATATCCTAACGATGTATAATACACTCCTCGTTCCAAGTATTATCAAGACAAATTGTACCCCTACATTCCATCGTAGTTTGAACAACATAAATATCCTAAAAATATGTAAAACAAATTGAAATACTAATAAAACAATTTAAATTATTTACCACATATTTAATAATAAACACCTACATAATGTTATTTTTAATCGATATTCGTAATTTATTCAGTGAAATAAATAATAACACCATAACATACAGATTTTTTGCGTACCTATGTTAATATTATATTTGATATTCAAGATGAATTTTTGATGATAAATGGTAAATCGAAGAAAACAATAAATTCCAATGCAATGTTTTACGAGCGTTCTATGACGATAATATTACAATAATTTAACATAAAAGAGTGACGGTTTGACATAAATTAATAATTGACCCGTACCTATATAAAGGTAGATAAAAATGATTGTTTGATGACAACAATAATTAGGTAACGTAGATCGTACAAAATAATAATGTATACCTATTTATGCGGGACACTGGGAGCATTTCGACACGTCGAGAAGCTTTTTAATATTATTTTATTAACTTTTATTGTTCGATTTCCTATGTTTGACAAAACACATCAGGCCAGATAATAATTATGCGTATAATATTATTACAATAAAAAAGGTGTGTGTGTGTGTGTGTGTGTGTATGTGTGTAATAGTATATAATATATTTATATTATATTATAGCATTGATCAAATGATTACTATATGGTACGCACAATAACACAATATAATATTATGTATATTCAGATTATTATAAAATGTTTTTTTTTTTAAAACACCGCGGCCGTTGCCGCACCGAACAGTCTTCTCGCCGCCGCCGCCGTCGAAATAGAAACGAGACATTGCGTCAGCCGAGTTGTTTACCTCCTCCAGTCTATATCATTATAATGTTCAGCGAGGTTCACCTACTTCTTCCGCACCGTTGAGCATTAATTTTACGTGTACACATAATATTATTATTAATATGACTCAGCCGGTTACACGACACTGTTTTGTGTGTTTTAATTAATTTTTTTCTTTTCGACCGTTGCTCGAAAGGAATAGAGGAGGAGGTAATTATTATCGTATTATACGATCGCTCCGATCGCGTGTCCGACTGCAACGTCCTACTTGAAATGTCCAATACTATAATAGCATTATCACAAGTCAATAAATCTGTAAAATATTATAATATAGGTACCTAGTTCTACACTAGGTGATTTTTTTTTTAAAGGTTACACTAATTTTCTCGGAAAGCATTAATGTATTTTTGGAAATATTTTTCTACGCAATTTAAATTCCATCCAAGCAACTTTTTTGAAAATAAAATATTTTTATTATTTTTGAAATTTTAAACTCGTTTGAATGATAAAATATAACATACACGTTTTCATACATTTTAATTTCATTACATTCGTAAACGGAACATTTTTCTGAGAATTTCGTCATTAAAGAAACGAATATCGAACGAGTATACCTACCTACAGTTAATTAGTTTGGAATTTTAACTTAAGATACCTAAGTTACAAGAGAAGAGCGTAGTGAATCTATACATTTTTCAGGCTACCTACTCATGTAATCCGGTGCCATTCCACAGATTTTTCCATCTTAGCAGTACATGTCGCTATAGGTTTTTAATCAGCGGAAATGGTAGGCATTTCGTATTATTTAAAAAAAATTTAATTTACCAAAATTGATGAGTCTCCTCCAGTAACAAAACATTTTTTTAAATATATTTAAAACAATAGGGATTAACCTAGTCCTAATAATAATAATATATCAACCGAGTATTTTTTATCCGATCCAACCACCGTGTCATTTCGATAATACGTGTCAAGCATACGTCTATAATATGTATAGATATAGGTAATATATTAATAATATGTATGGCAGACCGCCTTCTTAGATACTTGATCGTATTTCAATTATTATTTCGTTTTTGGGAACGCACAATCGTTTACAGTGAATTATTACAAAAAATAAACATTTTTAAAACAGTACAGCAGCCATTGATCGACGCACACGTATACGTTTCATTGTAGTTATGATCAACGTACATACTGTATATTATTATAATAATTATTATCTATAATATAGGCTCGCAGCAGTGATTTTACACTATTTATACAGCTTTACAGCGTTTTTAAACAGTTCTTAATTTATTTTTTACATTATAAAAAATAAGACTACACGGTCTGCGTCGTGCCGCGTGATTTAATTTATCGTATCAGGATTGGCCGTTTTAATCGTGGTATGTATTGGTATCATTCACGGTAACCATAGTGGTCTACCGGTAAATTTCCCGAGTTGCGGTGAGATTTTTGGACACAAAACGGCGGACGATGACGTGGTTTTGAATCCGGCTCAACAAAATAAATCATATAGGTACCTACTGACTACCACTCTCAATTCTGGTTTTTCAACATCCTACGTGTATAATATAAATTCAATAAATATTATTGTTTACGCATTTCACTTCCGAGACGGTTTTTTTTTTGTACTTCTATTATACAGCACTGCAGCTGTATATAGTATAACGTATACACATTAATTGTTTATTTATTTATAGTTTTTACGGTAGTGCAGTGTTTTATTTATAAAAATAAAAACAAAAACCGAGTACAAAGCTGAAAGAAGAGCCATAGTTATATATACACAGCACACAGAATGAAACAAAGGCATTGATGATACGCACCAAACGTATACGCGTTCTGATTTCAGCATAAAAACACAAACATTTTACTTCCGGGTCGTATAAAAACATATCATGGTATATTATATATTATGCTACGGCCTTTGTGTCTTTGTGTCCGTACCACCAGAGCGTAATGTTAATTTTCCGATACTTTCCGTGCCCTCCTCGGCCATCAGGGTTATTGTTCTTCACAGAGACGAACGGAAAAGTTGTATAATATATTATAATATAGGCATAACCTCGATATCTGTTTATTTGTGAAGAAAAACGATAGAAGTTCAAACGGTTGATTACAATTTCAGAGCCACAGAGGTATATAATATTTACGGGATTAAAATTTAATAATCACAAGTTTGAGGTTATTTTTATGCGTTTAACTATTTAGTTATACTTTTAATTTTTAAGATCCTCCTCCGACTAACAAACTTAATCACAAAGTTATCTTTTATTGCTCAATTTTCTGAAAATAGTTTTAATGAAATAATTTAACCCGTATATAGCTGCGGTGCCTACGCCGATAATAAAACAAAAATATGGTTATTGTTTTTTAATGGTTATGGTTGTACCGTGCCGGTATTAAACATGCCATTAAAATAATACCGGTTAATATTCAAACAGAAAAATAGTATAATATACAGCCATCCTCACGCTGACCGGTCATGGACATTTCGGATTAAAAGGCTGTAGTAGGTACCTGCTGCCTGCCTACACAAAACACTGGAGGGCACACAGTACTGCCTATACAATGATTTAGGTAATAATAATATACGGCCGCCCGGCGCATCGGGTACAACACATCTCATCTGGTCGGAAGCGAGTGAGACGGAGACAGAGTGAAAGACGGAGAGAAAGTGAGCGAACGGGAGAATCATCGACGGTCACCCGGTATCTATACACGCACAGTCCATTAGCTAGCTCAAGGTTACACATCATATTAATGTACATAAACAAACACTGCACACACAAGCGTGCGCCCAGCAAACACACACATTAAGCCTATATAGACATTATGGCGTACGTATATAATATAATACGTATGTATGCGTATAAGATGTGCGTACAAAAAAAAAATTATCTTCTCGAGAGGAGGCTATACCGATGAACACGCGTGGCAGACGCCAAATCAATATTTGCTTTCAATATATATATATATAATAACACTAACACACTAACACTATACACACCAACACAAGCACACACACACACACACGCTTCGTATACACTCACACACAGATAAACCCACTCACACACTCTTTGTGTTAAGGGGATTGGATACCGATGCAAAATTATAGTGATGGAGACCAAAAAGCGAGACAACAGTGTGGGACTTTGGGTGGTCGGATTTTATTTCTGAAAACTGCTCTGAAATCGTCGTTTATTCTACTAGTGATCGATCGAGGCATTTTTTTTTTAAGTCATTAAAGGTCGGGATATTTAACATTGAAATCTTTCTTTTTTAAACATTTCTAATAATAATAATTTTGATACTAGAAACAAATCCCTCGATCGATCACTTGTAGACAAATCAAGTAAATATTATCTTTTTTCAGAATTAAAATCCGTCCGTTCAATGCCGTGCAATTTTGTCTAGCTTATAAGCATTTTAGACATTAACGATACCGTCAATATCTAAAAGACCTCGTCTGCCAACGCCTATTGACGTTGCGGACAATATTAGAACTATTATTTACTCCCACCTAATACCAAAGCGGCAAAGCTATTATTTATAAACGCATCACGATAAACGACCGCACCGGCGACCCGCACCCAAACACGGATAACGATAATATTTGATATTTATACACTATAAATATAGAAATTGATTAGGTACGAATATAATTGTGTTATAATATTATTTACATGTGTTATCGACTATCGTCTATCGGCCTACCGCTATGCAGCTACTTATTATTATATTAATTTGTACTAATCGGTAATCAACCAACGAGTCTGGCGTCTGTCGTCTGTCGTCTGTGTGTTGATATTTTTTTAACAATATCTATACTTCTTACAAACTGTATATTATAATGGACGAGATTACGAATTGGCGCAAAGGTAAAAAATCGTACACTCTCCTGTCGAAACGTAAAAAACACAAAGGAAATATTGCAGCTTTGAATGCTTTAAGAAAGGTATAATACACATTAATAAATTATTGTGTTTAATTTGAATTCAATGATAAATCATTCTACCTATATGCATAGGTGCAATTAGGGTTTAATTTTTAAGGGTGCTAATTTTTAAAATAAATGACTTATTTTTAATTTGTATCTGTACCTTTTATGTGGAGGTTCGATAAATATTCGAGGCGGCTAGACAAATCTTTGGGGGAGCAAAGCCCCCCTAGCCACCACCTAATTGCGGCTATGCCTATATGATAAATATCGATTGTGAACGGAGACAGTCTGTCAGTCTAGATTTTTCAGTAATAATAGCTTTATATTAATCTAAATATTGGTGAAATAGTATAGTGTTTAAACTTTAAAGTTTAGTAGAACACTAGAACCTACTATAGTACTAACTTACTGATTATCGGAACTAATTGGGACTGCACCTATAGTTCGGGAACGCGAAAAATCGGATATTGGAATAATTGTAGAAATAAAAATAAAACAACCTTCATTGTAAAATCTACAATAAATTCATCACTCCGCTCAGAATCTAAAATTCTTTTATCATCTATCAGAAAAAAAATTGAATTATATACATTGTGCATTTCCACTTAGGATAATGCTTTTGTTGATCGTATGAATGAACTTGAAACAGTTGAAACTGGAGCAGCGTAAGTACTTATTTTATGTTTAAAACTATCATTTTAATGTTAAAAAAAAATCAATTTGAGTCATGTTCAACCTATATCTACCTAGAAATAATTATGATTATTATAAATCATAATATCCATGAATTCGAGATTCAGATACGAGCTTATTTGTTAGAATTATTTATTTAAAAATTATTTCAATCTTTATTCGTATAATTTACCTAAAATAATATTCTCTGAATTACACCTAATTAGGTATGATATTGGTTTTATATATTAGACTTACTAATTACTTATATATCACAGTAGCAGTTTTGAACTGGGGCGTCGGTATTATACTTATAAATTATAATTAGGGCTGGGATTTGAATACACTTTATATAATACACCTACCTATACATACCTGCCTAATCGTAATTCGTTTTATATTATCGAATTATTTATTTAAATAATTTATGAAAATAATTTTTATTCAAAATAAAAGTAGTCCAAGTCTATGAGATGTAAACTTTTTTATATAACTATATATTAAAATACTAATGCTATTACTAAAAGTTTTAGTTTTAGTCTAAAACAATAAAACTTTACGCGTAAAATACTATTCAAACACTTGTAAAATATTTTTTTAATTTTTAAGCTCAGTTAAATAAATATTTTAGTCATTTTTTTTTTTTATAGAACATTTTTTGATATTTTTTAGGGCATTAAAATGTCAGCTTTAATTATAATATATTATAAAATCAAAGCTTTAAACATTTTTTATTTGATACAGCTTATTGAATAAGAATGAAGTAAACGTTCGTGGGAGAGTTATTTATTCATTAACTACAGATGACATTGAATTAGCGGTACCTCTCAATACCACAGTAAATACTATATACAACTCAAGTTCAGAATTGGAAAACAATTTCCAAGTTCCAAGTACTTCGTCGCCTAATCATATAGGCATTTCTTCAAGGAGTCTTTCCTCAGCTATGCAACTATCACCTATTGAAAACCTATCACATGATACAAATTATACAGACAATGAATATCATAATCTACATACTTCAAATTCGCCTTTAAAAAATAATGTGCAATCAGTTGAAATATCAGGTAGACGAATAGTAAATATGTTTCATTTGTTTGAAGAAATAAAAAAAATTGATGATCATTCGCAACCTTTTGATTGTGGGTTTAAAAATATGTATGTTATCGGAGAAAAAAAATTGGGTTTTAAATCGATTTTCACTTTTCAATGTGCAATGTGCAACATTAAAAAAACTGTGTCTACAGAAAATGACTTTTTCATGCCAATTAATACGTCTGCAGTTCTTGGAGTGATAAGCATAGGTGGAGGTTTTAGACAGCTCGAAGAATTCACATGCACTATGGAAATACCAACAATCAACCAAAAAACATACAAAATTGAGCATGATCGTATTTGTGACGGATTTGAGGAAGCCGCGGTTAATAGTATGTATGAAGCAGCTAAAACTGAAGCAGAGTTGGCTATTGCGGCAGGAGATGTAGATGTAGATGGAACGCCTCTAGTGACAGTTGTAGCCGATGGTAGCTGGTGTAAACGGTCATATAAGACAATGTACAATTCACCATCTGGAATGGTAAGTGGTAACTATTTCTAATAATATACATTATGAACTATATATCTATTGTCAACTGAAGGGCATGCAGGGGGTTTCGGAGGTTCAAATATAATAAATATCTTATAAAAAATATTAAATATTTATGAAATTACGCTTGACTTTTTTATGAATTTTTATCCACAAAATTAAAATAAAAAAAAAAGGTGGGTAAGTGGATGTCGCTCTGCTGTACAGTAGGTTACAAGTGGGTCACTGTGAATGGATGCTATTAAATTTGAATTCAATGATAAAATATCATTGTATAAGAAAAACGATTCTGAGCGGAGACGGTATGTCAGTCTAGGTTTAAGACAAATTATATAGGTACATATCGATGGTGTTAAAAAAAAATTGACCTATAATAAATTCCAAATTAATCATATCACATTATCACAATATCCATTAGGTACTTATAACACGTTATACATCAACATCAATAACAAACCCTGATACTATCATAGATATATAATAGTACACTTTAGAAGTTTCAAGTAGGTACCCACGAATAATATTATATAATAACAACAAAATAACTAGGTTTTTTAATATGTAATTTCGTCCAAATTTGAACATAAAATGACTATAAAAATAAACTGTGATTGTATATTTTTTAGATTTTTCGGTAAGAGAATTAACTACTTACGTGGAATCTTGTTTCAAATTTTCAATCCTTAGCTATAAAAACTGAACATTTTATAATTTATTAATTACGATGATTAATAATTTTCGAGATTTTGAAAAATTCTGTCAAAATTCGATGTTTAAATGCTTATAAAAAAAAATTGTGCCTATGTATTTTCAATGTTTTTCAACTGATATTGTAACAATATATCAGGAGTCTTGTATTAAATTTTTACACTTTTTGGCCAAACAGATAAAACTTTATTGATATTCATAGAAAAAAAAACTAAAAAAATTGAAAAATTAAAATATCCGTAAACAGCTCAAAAAGAGTCAAAATATTTTCAAAATTGTATGGTGTATAGGAAATGCTAATATAAACATTCAGTGAAATTTTCATGTATCTATAGTTATTCGTTTATGAATAACAACAAAATTAGGAAATCGCTACATGAGAAATCGAGTGAACATCCAATGTTGTAAAAATTTGAATTTCAAACGCTCATAAAAATTTAATTTGACTGTCCGGTAGAGATTTTTTTATTGATAAAGGTAGACAAACTTTTGAGTAATCTTGTATTACATTTTCAAATCTTAGATTTAAAAAGAAAAATTTTTACGAATTCTTAACTCAAAATAATTTGCAAATTTTCGTGATTTTTCTATATTTTGTCATTTTTTGAACTTTAAATGCTTAAAAAAAAACTGTGACTAACGATTTTTAATATTTTTCATCTGTCTTTGAAACAATATAGTAGAAGCCTTGTATTAAATTTTCAAGTATTTTTACTCAACAAATAAATTTTTATTGATATTCATAAAAAAAAAAAACTAATAAAATTGGAAACTGAAAATGTCCCTAAACAGTTCAAAATAAATCAAAATATTTTGAAAATGTTATCGTGTATAGAAAATGCAAATATAAACAACCACTGAAAATTTCATGTATCTACGGTCATTTGTTTTAAACTTACACCAAAAACCAAAATCGATTTCCCCGAAAACAGATTTTGCGTAAAAATTCCCGTTTTTCCTTAATTTTTCTTTTGTTTTTTCCCGGCGCTTTTGAAAACTACTGGGAAATTTAAATTTTGACCTCCCCAATGCACCAACGATATTCACTTTCCAATCGAACAAGATACTGAAGTTGAAAATCGAAGCATTATTTCGACTACTTATCTTGTACACAGACACAAAAAAAATTAAAAAATTAAAAAACACACATCATTGTAAAATCAATACATTCATCGTTTCACTCAGAATCTAAAATTTCAAATTACTAAATTTTATATTATACTTGGGTACCTGATTACCATTTTAAATTTGGTATATAGGTAAAATTTTAAATTAATAGGTACACGCAGTATAATATAAACTATTTGTAAAATATCAATTTAATTGTGAATTTATACATTTCCAGGCTGCATTAGTCGGATATCGTACTAGAAAAGTATTGTTTATGGGTGTCAGAAATAAGTTTTGTGCAATTTGTGCCAGAACAAAGAGTGAAGATGGGCCAAAAGAACACGTATGTTTTAAAAATTGGAAAAATTCAGATGGGTCGTCGGCCATGGAAGCATCAATCGTTGTAGAAGGGTTTAAACAGAGTGAATCAACTTATGGAATAAGGTATCACAAATTAATCGCAGATGGAGATAGCAGTGTGTACAAGAAAATTTTAGACGCCCGTCCTTATAAGAATTTAACAGTAGAAAAAGTAGAGTGTAGGAACCACCTATTGAGGAACTTTTGTAAAAAATTAAGGGACTTGTGTACCAAAAAAGATGCAGGAAAACTTGAGCATAGAAGAATATTGCAAAAAAATATTTTACGTTTAAGAAAAGGTATAATTTCGGCAATCCAATATAGAAAAAAAAATAAATACACAGAGAAAGATCTTCAAAACGATATTTTAAATTCTTTAAACCACGTTCTAGGTGAACATAGTAAATGTGCAGATTATTTTTGTGATACAGTCGATGATATAAATTTCGCTGAAAAAATAAAAGCTACAGACCCCCTACTGTACTCGACTATTATGCATCATGTTCGTTATTTGGCTAGGCATAGTCGGAGCTTACTTCAAAACGTTGATAGTAATGTTGTCGAATCGTTGAATGGGATTATTGCAAAATTAATCGGCGGTAAAAGAATTAATTTTGCAATGTCAAGATCTTATCAAGGCCGTTGTTCCGCCGCCACGCTCATGAAAAATACAAAACGTCCTTCCTATAATTTACACAAAACTTTACTTAAACGAAGTCCAGGTACGAAAAACCCATCATCAATTCTTGAAACGCGTCGACTGAAGGAACGTATTCGTCAAAATGAATTAAGATCTAATTCTTATAGGAAAAAAATAAAGTTTCAAAATTGTGATCTTGATTCAGAATATGGTGACAAATCTCAAAAACCTGATATGAATGATGAGCAGTATAATGAAGAAAAAGAAAGAATATTAAAATCAATACAGGAAATGGCTGATAATCGAGATCAAATACAGAAAGAAACTATAGAACAAAATGCATCTAGAAAATGGTTTGAATACAGAAGAAATATTATAACGGCGTCAAATTTTGGTCGTATAATTTGTTTACGTATAGATACTGGATGTGAAGGAGTTTTGAAAAGTATGTTGTATTCATCTGACGTTGACACAAAATTTATGGAATATGGCCGAGAACACGAGCAGACGGCAAGATTAGCACTAGAAAAATTGTTGGATGTTAAAATTTATGAAAGTGGTTTATTTATCGATAAAGAAAATTACTTTTTAGGGGCAACTCCTGACGGTCTAATAGGAAGTGATACATTGGTTGAGCTGAAATGTCCTTTTTCAGCTGCTAATTTAACACCCGAGGACGGAATTCGGCAAAGAAAAATTACATTTTGGAAAATAAATAAAAGTAAAAACATATTTGAAATAAATACCAACCACAAATACTACTATCAACTTCAAGGTCAATTACACGTAACTGGCAGAAAATTTGGTATAATTGCATATTGGACGAAAATGGGTATTAAATACGAAACAATCGAACGTGATGATAATTTTTGGAAAACTAAAATGTTTCCTAAATTAGAAAAGTTTTTTTTCAATTGTCTTTTACCCGAATTAGTTGACCCTAGACATCCAAGAAGCATGCCCATTCGAAATCCGTCTTACATATTGGAAGCAAAAGCAAACAAAAAAATCAAGTAACAATTGTATGTGTAATGTGTGTAAAAATATTTTTTTGTAATTATTACTAAATAAAAGCAATAAATTAGTTTATCTTTTTAGTGCATTTTTAAAACATCTAAAGATTATAGATAATACAATAAATTCAATTTAGTTGAATTACCAATTAGTATTAGTATAAGAATTTATATTATAATATAATTTTTCATACATCAATATAATATAACTTATGTAGGTAATTGAATAACAATATTTTTTACATTTGATTTTCCTTAGTGAATAATAGCACATTTAGTTTTGTGTAAATGAAGTCAGTATTCTTTTATACATCGATTTATGTCATCGATATCAACACATAAGGTACCTATAAAATTTAAGATTTTTCAGATTTTTGTATATAACTTTAATAGGGATTTTTGATTTTTTTCGTGTTTATTTATAGTTAGAAAAAAACCTATTAATGAAAGTGTTCAATCTTATAGCTCTTTTTACTATAGTGACAATTAATTTTAATTTTTAATATATTACTTTTTGTATAAATTGTAAAATAATAATATTATTTAAAATCTTTATAAATATGAAGTACAGGTATTTACTATTATGTAATCAATACAGCTGATATTTATATTAGTTTTACAACATTCAGTATTCGTATTATAATTACGCATGTTATGTGAAAAAGTAATATTAGGTACAAACTATATATATTTATAGGTATATTATTATAATAATATATGATTTTATATAAGAGAAGAAACCGAATATTATGGATTAGCCTCTTAGTCCTTTATACCTATTTTAATAGTATATTATTTGTACATGTACTAATCTATTTAGGAACTTCTATCATATCGCGATGGTCAAATACATTGACGCGAAACGTTCAACATGACTGTCCGTGGAATAATAATGTGCCTCTCCTCACTCCTGAAATCACGACGCGCCAACACGGCCGCGGAGATAATGGGCGTGTTTACCGACTGCCGCGAAGGCGACGATACGGAAAACAACGCCATCTCTCGAGTATGAGGTCCGTTTTACATTCACTATCGAATCCCCTTAATGAAAAAAAAATGCATTGTACCTCTCTGAGCAGTGAGCAGTACCTATATATATTTTTTTTTCCGTTACCCTTCCTAATTTAAAATTATTTTTTTTGTAATGCGTCGAAAAAAAACCATGCATATAATATCTGATACAGCTGATATAATAGTATATAGCATTATAGCCACATATAGGTACACCTCCACTGCTAGAACTGTTGTTCTATTTATACATCATTAAATACATATAATATAATATATACATATTAAATATTATATACCGAGTATATAAACCACGATCGACAGCGATTACGTGTAGGTACACTCATACGCATGGCGCATGCGTTTGACTCAAAAGTGCAGGGCAATAGTTAATGAAAAAAGTTAACTCGTGTTAGCCAAACCAAGTATGCGTAATCAATAATACATTATTCAACTCAAGCGGTTTAAAATTAATGGACAAAAGTAATAATTTTTCTCAGTTAAATAAAAGTTAATTCATTTTTGTAATTACCACCTGTGGCACTAAAATGATTGTGCAACTTTCAGATTTTTAAAAAAATAATTAGCTACCTATCTCGTTAAAAAACATCCTACTATTTCATCTCATATTGCACACTGAAATGATTAGGAGGTATCCATGGCCACCCGTGTTTTGGTTACCCATCTGACCATTTATATATGTCTAATTGCCGGGTTGCATGAAACCGAACTTTAAATTTATTTAATGAAC
Organism: Macrosiphum euphorbiae; assembly: GCA_949089665.1. NCBI lineage: Eukaryota > Metazoa > Arthropoda > Insecta > Hemiptera > Aphididae > Macrosiphum > Macrosiphum euphorbiae. The sequence continues at coordinate 12,305,496 of CARXXK010000003.1, read as the reverse complement.
AGTTTTAACGAGCCGTTAAATATTTTTACAGAAGCGTTTGGGTTGCACAATCGTACAATAAAAATATATTGGTATTAAACATGATACCGAGGTTAGTGTAGAAATTTAAGTTTATCACAGAAAAAGTGATAAAATCCTATGATCTAGATACTGTATCAACAGCTGTTTGAACTTTTAATTTTGAATATGTATAATAACAATAATTGCTAAATTCTACAAATTGTGAATTTGTAGTCTACTAGTCTGTACTTAATCTTTCTTCGGCGTTTTCGGTTCTGTTCATCAAATTCCTCCAAAGGATTTGATCGATCTCTAAATAACCTCGGTCTAGGTAAATGACACAAAATACCCAAAACCAATTCATCATCGGAAATCGATAAACTTGAATCAGAACTCGACATTTTTACTATTTTCGGTTATAGCTTATAAGTATTAAGAAAAAAATTTAGTAAGTACGACCAACTACAGGGTAGGTACAGTGACGACGTACTACTGACACCTGAATACGTATGCCGTATGCGTGATAACTGATAACTGTAGGATTATCGAATGATTAAAATTTAAAGAGCCGAAATCGGCCCATTAGTTTAATGAGCTGGTAACCTATATTTTAACGGCCCAATAAAACTATTGAACGTTTAAAGATTGTTTAACAGATGAATAAAATTTTAATCATTCGTTAGCGCGCTAACGGCTCGTTAAACATTTAACGGGCGTTCATGCAACCCGGCATGAGTCTTCTAAATTATTAAGCCAAGAAATATTTATTGATTTATTTTTATTTAAAAATTATTGTATACACCGGGGTTAAAGAAAAAAATTATTTTCTTTTTAAACTTTAATGACAATTATAGTTAATGTTTAAACATGATATTAACTTTACGTAAATTTTTTTAATTAACTGGAAATAGTACATAATATACAGTAAATAATAAGTACAATTTAACTATATAGACAAGGACGTAAGGTACCTATCAAGTTGTTTAAGAAGTAAAAACTTACTTGACTAGGTAGTTAAATAAAAAGTTAAGAAAATTAATCAAATAGTTAATGCCCATCTTTGTGTATTATTATTTATTATATAATATATCTCATCAAATAACTACCATGATGAGCATATTTTTTTCACAGACTGGATTATGAATAATTACTACTGAAAATATTTAAGTCCGTTATTTTTATATTATTATTATTTTTCGATATTTGGTGTAATTTATTCATCGATGAGCATTAAAGAAAGTTAAGTTAACTTAATCCAATTTTTAGTTAATTGAAAATCACAGATTTTAATAACACAATAATAAATTACGATATCTTGCTCTGTGACAGTATTATGATTTATGACCATGTACCTACGTGTTATACGGTGACATGACACTGTCACCTGAAACCTCAAAAGTGCAAACATCAATAATGATAATATTATATAAATAAACATTTCAATAGTACCAACATGGCGGTACTTAAGGACTGTAAAGACAATTATTAAAAATAATAAAGATAATATGCCTAAATAACCACTGTCGTCATACAAACATCGCTCACAATATTAATTAAACTACCTATATAGCTACAAGCTACAAGTCTCCTCACCACCACAGCACATCAAACGACAAGCGACTTGATTGCAATGTTGTATTAATTCACGTGAAATAGGTATTAACTCGTATGTGTTAATTTTTGGAAAATGTTGTAACTATAATATTATTATGTGCATCGAAACTATTTATCCGATATTATCCGTAATGCATTTCCCCCTAGAAATAAGGGGTGAAAAAAATATCCATAGCTCCCCAAACATTTCCTACATTTTATTTTAAGCCTATTCAATATTATCAAAGCAAAATCCCAAACGCTATTTGCTCCTATCCCCTCCCCCTTATCTGTTATATACAGTGTTAAATCCTAGTGAATTTTAACGACGGGATCTGCAGCATTACGTAGTACGAATTCAACATGATTATTAAAAGTCAATCTATAAATATGCAGAAATAAAGTAGGCATAAACTATAATGTAATAATATACTGATATCATAAGTGCAATTTTGGGGGTGCTTGGGGGTGCTTAGCACTCACAAAATTCATATTAACACCCCCAAATTGTTGATAGCATAATCGACATTTTATTGACTATAATATAATGCCATATAGGTATTTATGGATACATTTATTTCTAAGACCTTATCATTTTCATAAAAATAATAATGCATAGCTGGTACCATAGCTGGTATCAGACTAATAGTCGACATGAATCTAGCACCTAAATAAATTTACCCAAATTTTTGCCTATGACTATTACAAGTACAAGTAATAATCGTTCTATGGACGTATTACATATTTTGTCAAGTGAACGGTTTACGACGGTTCTCGTTGCGGTGTAGTGTGCTGCAGTTTTTCCTATTATAAACGCATCATAGAGAAGAAAAAAAAACGTCATTAAACGACCTCTTCTACTCCACCCCTCCACCAAATTCAAGTACCCACTGCAAAATATATGTATACTTCGTCCCTTAACGGGAGATTATAAGTGGCAAATGCTCAAAGATTAGCAGCACTGTTTATATTATAATATTATGCAATATATATAATATGGCAAAAGTGGGCGATTCGTAAACCGCGGTTAGAGATACATTATAGCTTGTATACGAGTAGTATTATAACTGTACAAGTACCTATATACTTACGGTATATAATAGTATGCATATAATGCAAATGTACGCAATATGTACCTTGAATAAAGTGATGAGTAGAGAACTGTATAACTCTAAACTCTAGGTTATTATTTTATTTGTACACTGTAATGCGGTATAATATTATACCATTGTGTAGATGATATACTTACCTTATTATTAAAAATATATAAACGCACGTACGGGTTCGCAGTGTTCCGTTGTACCACCGCGGCGTATATAATGATATCAAATCATTATGTATTTAAGTGTAGGGTATTATTATTTAGATTATAGACCAATCACCGATGCATAATATGTATATTATAATATTATGCACCACATATTATACTATAAAATGCGAGGTTAGTCAAGTATTATACTTCCTCTACATCTTTCTGTATTCGTTTTAAACAAATAAGATGTTTTTTTTGTTCAAAGTTACCCGAAGTCATATAGCAGTTTTATTCAACTCACGTCATTAATATACATTTTAATTTTGTATCGTAATAACATAATATACTTACTCCGTATATACGTATATTTTGACTGTAATACTATACTATTTAAATCTTAATGGTTAATCTGCGAATCACAGCAGTGAAAAAAAAATATTTTAACTACATCCGCACCAGTCACCACTATCGAAAAATAAGAAAAAATGGTAAATTAGTATTTAATTTGTTTGAAATCCTAATGAACGATACATTTAAAACGGTTCATATATTATATTTTCCTGTGCCAAAGAAACACAAATGAATTTATGATAAAATAAATATTTCAAACCGTGTGACATAAAAAAAAAAGTATATCTACGTCCTACCTACGGCGAGTGGTCGTAAATTGCGCCCATATAGTACATAGTAACCCATACCTACATCAATTATCGTCGTTAGGGTCACTATATATTATAGTGTCAGTTTAGTGCCAGTAAATTTTTTTTGTGGATCCAAATATCGTTTTGTGCAGCGTAAAATAATATTATTATCCCCGAGGTCGCATTAATCCTGGCAACAATATAATTTTATTATATCTCTTCAGACTGGTGTGCTCCGAGTAAAGCTGCAGACTGTCTGCGCATAGGTCGGCCGAGGGTTGGTCGACGAGACAGTTGTATGTATTTTATTTTTTCATTTATAGGTACAGACGATGACCGTGTATACAATATACTTTACAGGCGACGTAAGCACTTTAATAATAAAATAATATTATACTATAAAGCATTGTATATATTATAATAGCAGCATCTCGTAGCTGCAGTCGGTGCATGCGTACGCTCAATGCGCAGGCCACAACATCGAACGAGAATGATAATAATATATAATATTATTATCATGTGTAGGTAGGTATATGCCGTACTTACGAAACGCATCGCATTTCCATCGGATCCGACCGACTAGCGGTGTTTGTATAATAATAATATGAAGATAGTGCATATTATATACTGCAGTACAAAAGCACGACGTTATTATTGTAGTCCTGTTTGGCCGAGGATCGGAGATTTACCTGCACGTATTATATACCTGTATAATATTATGTATATAATGATAATAATAAATGTTATATGCCCGAGACAAGCCAAGCCTGCAGTGGTCGCCGCAACGAGGAAAATACGAAACGGGTTATATTCAGCTCACGGCTGACCAAGTCCTAGAGTGTGTGTGTGTGTGTGTGTGTGTGTGTGAGTGTAATATAATATATTTTATACCTATGCAGTGTATATATTTTATTGTGTATACGAGAAGAGGAAACGCACGACTCTGTGCAGTCAATTACTTCGTGTATACATAAATAATTTATATCCGTGCGTATTTTTTATTTTATTTTTTGTTTACTTTTATGAATGATAACAGCATAATATATAGTAATGTATGAAAACAAAAAAAAAAAAACTCGAATAGTATCGCGTGGTCTCGAAAAATAAATTATGATAATTACGTGAAAATAAAATATATTTTATTTAAATCTCAATCAGTGATTTGGAACGCGCGCATACTCACATGATATTATAATATTATAATAATATCGTATACATGGCGTGTCATTATTATTATTGTTATTATTGTACATATATTATGTTAAATTAAATGCACCGAATCGGTTAGTGTTACGTCCGGTTTGATTGTGTTCACGTCCCGGGTGGCCGGGCTATGACGATATGAGTACACCGTCCCAAAAAAAACATACTTTGGTTCCAAAAAAAGTCCGAAAAATAATTAACTATAACGGAAACCACGGCCTGGCCACAACGATTTACGAGCCACCTCTTTCCCTTGGCTACATTTCCCGTTTCGTTTTTTTCCCCGTCGTCCATAAATTTTATAATTCCTCGTGATTATGCCACAATATATGTACATTTTATTCTTTATTTAAAAACGCTTTTCAAAACCTATATTAGTAGGTACGGCACAAACGGGCTGATAAACTTTTGGAGCTTATTCGTTGTAATTGTGTTGCACATCGGTAATCTATTCTATACTTTATCATAATGAAACAATATCACATTTTCCTGTCTAGTCCTGAATACAGACACTGCAGAATAGTAATTGTATACATTAAAATTGAAGAAAATTTGTCGGCAGTGGTGGTTTCAGGAAATGTTGACAGTAGTAAAATATTAAAATATAACAATAATATTATAATATATTCAACGGGTATATAAAAAATGTTACCTAATAATTATCAATTATAATTCAAACAGACATAAAAATGTCTGAATAAAATTATATATTAGAATATTTTATCATTAAAATGTCATAATAATAAAAGAAAAAACAATATAAACAAACGCCGTTTTATATTCATCGCGCAATTACCGTAATTACATAATGCGGAAAACTTTTCATAAAACGGAAATAAAATTTAATAATACAAAACTTGTTCCATATAATCAGATTCTGTCTTTTTTTCTTCTTGTGTGGTCGACAAAACTTATATTCCTATATCTCTGTCCAGTACTGTATATCTTTCTGAAATCTATTTATCGATGAGTGTCAATTCTTCATGCAAGTCCTTACACAGTTACACCTTGTATAAGGATTCAGGCATTTTAGCAAATGTCCATAGTCCTCCACCGTCACATCTTGGATTGTCCTCGATGCCCCATTTTGAAAGATTTGCCAGTCTGCGAGCTGTCCCTGTCCGTATGTGCTACAACCTATATTACAATAATGTGTCCTCAAATTTTGGAAAGGTAGTTTTCTTATTCGTGAGTTTAAGATAAAAAAAAAAGCTGTACTCTCTTTTATATCCACAAAGCTATCTGAAATTTCTTTTTAAAAAATCGGGTACAAGTATATTTAATCACTAATACCAACATTTTCCATGGTAATAGGCCATCAGATTTTATCTTATTTAAGATTAAACAATTTCTAGTTTCACTAAAAAAATAAGTTTCATTAATTTGTATAGTGTTTTGCTTATTAGAAATATATAAATAAATAAATGTAGGTAATTATATATAGTTAAATGCAAAATATAACACCATACTAAAAGCCAAAAATGTATATTAAGTATATATAAAATTGTATTATAAAAAAAATGTATAAGGGGTTTGATTCACCCCCTCTCCCACATCCACGTGGTGTACAACTGTTTAAGTGTCCATATTATATAAGAACTGTATAAAATATATCAAACATGAAAGGCATCCCTCCACTTATTTTGAGCCATTTCGACCACTGACTATATATGCAGGCCAAATAGCATATATAGGGTATAACATGATAACGATGAAGGATATGATACTATTTTTCACTGATGACGACTCGAATTGAAAGCAAATGGTACAAGTTACATTTTGGATAAACCTATAGCGATATTTTATTATTATTTATTATTTATATTATCCGTGTACGTGACACGTAAGTATATATACCGCGAGTGGTTGACCTGTGTAATATCGTATATTTTTGTTAGCTCCGGAAGGGACGCAAACTTCAAACTTCTTCTCTCGCCGTCGGTACCAACTGTGCATCATCATCAATACATTCGGTTCAAGGCTGGGAAATTGAAAGAACAATTTTTCCCCTTCTTACGATCGCTCTATCGTTTTTCACGTCCATCCCTTGTGACTCATTGACTTTACTTCACCCGATATAATACTGACTCTTCACTCTTGGGGTGCATGGCTCGACTACTGTTGTCTCGTTTAAGTTTCTCGACCCCCCCCCCCCAACCCCTATTATCTCATTCTCGGTAGGCTGCTCAATCTGTTTCTGTACATGAATAATTGTTATGGTGTAATAAATATAAGTGCTTTTATATTAGAAAAATACAAATAAAATCAACTAAAATATATCTTAATACATTATAATATGTATGTATAATTGTCCACAGAGAACAATAATACAATTAAGGTATTTTTTTGAGTTGTAGCATTCCGTATGATCCTGTGCAGACGATCTGTCTAAAAAATATCTAATTATTAGAAACCGTTAAATGTTTGTGAACCGTTCCTTATAATATACAGTTTAGGTATACCAGGCACCCATACGCAGGGGTGGCTCCAGAGCAAAGCGGGTTTTTTTTTGGGGGGGGGGGCAATTTTAAAGTCATAATTTTCAGAAAACTTCAATTTGAAAATATGATTTTTTTTTTTAACAGTACCTATACAATATTTATTGTTTAGAAATACTATTAAAGTTTTGAAAAATGTCTTCCTGTAAATAGGCATTATCATAATATTGCATAAAAATGTTTTATTATAAAATTATCTATATTAGAATATGATAATATGATGTTTCACAAATAAATTGTAATCCCATAAACAAAAACAGAAATTATATAATAATATATAGGTATATTATAATAAATGGGGACGGAGTGGCCGAGCGGACTAAGGCATCGGATGCAACACGCACCGACTCCGGTTCAAACCTCGGTTCACGGGTGGCATTTTTTTTCGGTCAAGTCACGGTGTTCGGAGAAGAAGTGCCACCATCCCCCACCCGGGCATGGCAGATACCTACGGGTGCCCACTAAAAAATGTAAAAAGTGTTCAAACCTACAGTTAAAAACCACCCAATGGCCTAAGTTGCCGAGGGTTAATTAATAATAAAAAAAAAAAATTATAATAAAATATTTGTATCGTTTCACGATGTAAACATTGTAAATAGGTACAATATGATGTAGTGACATATAGTGTGATATATTTCGCTACAATGCGAAGTTGCACTGCGATGAAATATTAATTATTATACACGTTGTATTAAAAATATATCAGTCATATCAAAACATTATTATAGCAGTCACAACTTACTTACTACTCGGCTATGGACGCTTTGTTAATCAATTGATTTGTTATGCTATGATAAAGCCTGCAATATGAATTATTTTATAGCTTGCGTTCGAAAAAGTCTCACCTTTTAGTCCTGATAATAAAATTACTATATGCATATTGCATACTGTTTGTGTTACAATTATTACATCATTATACATTATACCTATTGCTATTAATAATATTATTATTATTATATGAGCCCACGGGCTTTCGTGCACTGTACGGTGTACCTTTGAGTCTCCCGCATGAACATATTTTCACGAAATCATTATAATATCTATAAAAAATACAATCTCGATGGACGGCTTACTTCCGTAAATTCATTATCAGTGCACTAAAAAATATATCAAGCCTTTAGTCAGGCGATAAGAATCATACAATTAATATACTATAATATTATAATATAATACGCATTATATATATTTGTATATTGCAATTAATCATGTTTTTATCTTAAACAATCAAAACAATATAGTTAAATGAAAAATTATATGCTTTGTAGAGTTGTATGCCTATTATGTATATCGCATACTATACCACATTATTAAAACGCGCTAATAAGGTCGCTGGATCATATTCAAACAAACTGTACAACAGACTATTACACTGTAATATAATGATGATATATTTTATAATATTATTTATTACTATATTAGCCATTCAGCGATAAACGAGATAGTTTTATGTATTTTACAGCTATTACATATCACACAGCAAAAAAATATATCGAATTACGCGTTATGTTCCGAGCTATTACAATCTACAACACAACTATACGAACATAGCCCATAGGTATTATCTACACAAACATATATTATAAAGTACACAATTCAGTTGTATTAAGATACACATTGGTTTTGAAAACACGAATTTATTTATCTAAATATCAAAAAATCTGGTTGAAATTTTAAAATTAAGAAACCTGTATTTGTTAAAAACTAATTAACTGTACTTACAATGTTTTATGCGTATAATGTGAGTATATACGAATATATTATAACATAAGTAATAACTAATAAGTATCAATATAACACTGCAGCATATAGCACTAACACATATTATAATAGCACTCTATTTGAAAAATCGAAAAGCTGCTCGCGATTTGTGGGTAGGGCTCCACAAATGAATTGGGACTCGTGTGAAGTATAATATAATTATGATTGCTTGGTCATATGTAATATGCATTATAATATATAAAACATTTCAAAAATAAAAACGAAAACATATTAAAAATTGTTCAAACGTTTAAAAATAATATCTATCGTCTGGTTTGAATATTTTAATTATGTCATTATTAACTAATCTATAATAACCTGACTAAAGCAATATGCCATAAATTCATAAGTACAGTTTATACAGGGCCGTAGACACGGAAGGGGGGGGCACAATCAGCATGCAAAGTATATGTAAATGTATTTATTATATTTTATCAAACTATATTTTGTAACACAACTTCTTTTATGTAATAGGACAGTAATTGTCAGTATACATGTATGTATTAATTAAAATAAAATAAAAAAAACATAATATGTATTTATTATGATAACCCCTCCACCCCCATATCAATCCTTGTCTACGGCACTATACATTAATAATATTTTGTGACAACATTTCTCAGGCAGCCCTGCAGAGGAATAATGCATGCACAGCATTCGACCATTATCGAAACTTCGACATAAAAAAATACATACATCTGTAAAAATTCAGAGTCTCTAGAGGAATGTTGTGGTGGTATTGTTGTAACTATAATATAATATTATTATCGGTAGATTTGTATACTTTGCGAAACTTCCTCGACGCCGAGCTAGAAATCAAACTTATCCAAACTGCGGAAAACACCACCGCTATACGGAACGCGTATAATATTATTATACAGTAAAATAATGAATTCTTAGCGGAGAATTTCGAAAATCTCATGGAGGTAGCGACGGAAATTGTGGTTTATTGAATTTATTATGGTTGGAATATTATTATTATTATTATTAGATTTGTGCGATTTCCTTCGGCGTCAAACTATCGAGAATCGAGCAGGAATGTCGCTAAAATGTTCACGAATAACGTCAAACTTAATAGTTAATAATGTTATAAGTCACTATTATATAACTTATGTCCTATGTGTTTTGCTACGTATTTTTTTTCAAATTACGTTTAAAAGAAACATTCAGCCGATAAGTTGAGTTCCTCGGAAAGCGTAATTGACGGTCGACATTTTTTATTCTTCGTATGATATATAATAAAAACCAATAATACAATATAATATTAGGTGTATACTTCGCCATTTCGTTATATAATATAATATTATATACAAATACAATACCTACACAATATATATGGTTTCGTGCTATATATGTATGGGGTAGTTTTTGTTTTTCAATAACAACGTTATCTCGTATATTTTTTTATAAGGAAACGCTGGTTTTTTATGTTTGGATCAAACAGTATAAGAAACAATAAATTAAAATAATAAATTAAATAACAATAAGAGTGATATGTGACATTAAGCCGCGCATACAGATTCAATTCTGTAGAAGACTTGTAGACGGCGGGTACCTAGCAATGTTTTAAATTTTTCAAGATTAGTGAAATTATGAAAAAAAAATTGAACACATACGGATTCGTTTCCACCGCGGCACCGGTGCCAATGAAATCGAGGAGTCCGTAAATACTGACTATAAATTACGAATACGTTAAAAATAAAAATTGGAATACTCGGCCATGTGTTCTTTGTTGGACCCCGATCCGAGAGTGTGGTATATTCTGTATAGTCGTATACTCTCGTGTGTGCGTATCCTATATGGAACACACACATATGGTGGTTTTTATTCCTCATATGTGTGTGTGTGTGTGTGTGTGTAGCAGCGCAGACCATTAAATATGTTTTTAATGGGTATAAGTCGGCCCTGCTGTTTGGTGTGTAGAGACCACAGGACCCGGAAAAGAGCGCGTGACAAGGACAAAAACGGAGAAAAATAAATAACAACACGAAACGACGTGTTATATTATTTGAAAATAATTCGAAGAAATATGACGGGATACATCGAAAAAGTCAGTGCGGGGCAGTGGCGTATATACAAATTATTTTCACTATGGACCAATTTTGGCAATTTATCACTATTCAAGCATAGCACGACTAACATATAGCCATAACTATACATATTTTAGGGAGATGGGTGGTTATAATTATGAAATATACAATACAAATAAAAATTGCGCAATTTAATTTTATAGTTATGTAAAATTAATTTTTTGATTCTTTTTTAAAAAATATTGAAAATTTCATATATATATCTATATATATTTGAATGTTATCTTACTGTGAATTTAACATCAAAGTCATCAAAGCAAGTCTTGACAATCATTTCCTTGTTGATTCCTCAAAAACGATTTTAATCAACAGGCTAAATTATTCATGGTAGAAAAACAGTAAACAGTGGAGATATACATGAAATGCTTTAATTGAATCTGCAATTTCACTATGGGCTCTAGTCTAGGGGGCCACCCCCCTATATACGCCACTGGTGCGGGGATAGGCTACGAATTCTGCAACAAACGTTCAGGGCAGAAAATAAGATATTACGATTACCTTTATAAATAAACTTCACTAATTTAGCGCCAGATTATTATATACGGTGTGATCCATTGAAACGCGTGAGACACTCATTGTTTCAAAAAACTCTAACGTTTTTAAAAATATAATATTCACTATAAAATAATGTATTATTTTTAAAGAAGACTGATAATTATTATAAAATAATATACATGTCGACTTTTTATCTTAGTACGCCCAGATGATTGTTAAGTGATTTTCCCCTTTCATTAAAATTAGAATAAATATTAATATTAACACGCGTCTTATATAAACATAAAAAAAAAATACTCGATACAGATTGTAATATTCTTTAATACAATTTGTTCAAACAGCAGTGGTAAAAAAATCGAAGAGAATATTATTTACGGCAAACATACCTACGGGCTAGGTACGAGGTATTAAGTATAATGCCAAGGAAAAGTATTTAATATACAAACAAGATGTGTCTGATTAAAACATGAGGTGAATTAATATTATAATATTTTATATATATTTTCATATATGCTATTAGAAAACTGAACTAGGAAATGTTTTACAAGCTACCATGAACTCATCATACTCAGAGATCTAGCATGACCGTTTATCGTTTTTATTATATTTGAAGTTTGAACGCACAAATTATAACTTTTTTTTAGCTTCTAGCAATAACGATGACACAATTAATATACCTACTTCGTTTTTAATACTCAATTATTTGCATAAATATTTGTTTAAAAATGACCAATTATTTACATAGGTACGTATGGATCAATATCCAAAGTTGGTGGCTTACTGGCTTAATAATAAAAATAACTCGAATAGATGTCAGGGTGCTTTTGAGAAGATGTTGGCCAGTAGGTGGACCCGGGAAGAACAATAATTATTGTAATATTATTTTGTATTGTCATTTAGTACAACTTATATCTACGATGATTGTTTACTGGCCAGCTATACTAGTATAACCCTTACTGTTGGTACTTGGTGCAATTAAAAATATATATTATGCTAGAAAATAATATCTTAAATAGGTACGTCCCCGGGTACCCATCTATCCATATAGGTACAGACTGTAACAGAAAGACCTGACAGATAAAAATAAAAAATTGATACTAGGTAAACGTATGACAAAAATTTTGAAAATTATAGAGATAATAAATAATTTAACAAAACTACTAATTTCAGTTTAAAATATAAAAATAAAAAATGTTATATCTACTGTACTTGTATAGCGCAAGCGTCTATTAATTATATATTTAAAAAATGTTTAAATATTGATTAGAACAAAAGTTATTACATTTGTCATTTGCTCTTCCCTTAAATGTCTTAAATTATGGGAAAACTTTAGGTAGAGGTGCAATTATTATTTATATATAATTTAACAATGGACTGTAGTATAACAATTAACAACCATCAAAATATTCTCATTCAATCTAATGAGAGCTTGTATCCGCCCGTATGTATCAGTTATGATCTTCGTCATCAGCCAAAACATTATACAATTTATATCCTAGTAAATTAGAAAATTATTAATTATAAAAGCCAAGTGCGCTACCCTGCTATTATAGGGCATCGTGATAAAATATAATATTGTATATTATGGTGTGATGCTTCAGTTATTTTTGTACAAACAATGAATTAATAAATGTGAAAAGAAAAACTTTAAACACACACCACCCACAATCGCCAATTATATTCGAGTTTTCAGTTTTTTGAAACGCATCGTGGCCGTCGGTTCGCTCTTCGAAAATCTAAGGTATCAATTGATTTGTCATGGGAAATCACGCAGCGCGTATAACACCTGCGCTGGAGCTGACTTTCTTTAGTTTCGTAGGACAAGACTAGTAAATTACACCGTAAGACCCGACTACAGTACACAATATAATAACATAATTATTATTAAAATATTATGCACACAACATTTATGCTGTAAAAACGTTTTCATCAAATCTGTGCGCCGAACAAACTGTACGCAAACGGATTATGTATTTACGTTTACGTTCGTGCGCAAACAAGAGCCATGTGGATAACTGCCCCCCCTTCCCCCCATCCACTCAGCCACTCTAGCCCACGAAAATCCACAAACTACACTCACCTATATAATATATATATATATATATATAATATTTAATTGTATAACAGTACCTATATTTAGATAAACTCGTATATACTCGCATTATATATATATATACAACTGAACAAACAGATAACTCGACGTGTTAAAAGTCCAATAATATGGTAGACGACTTACACACACAAAAAAAAAAACCGATTTAATTATAAATACGCGACATTTTCGATAATAACCCAGTAAACTTTGACCGTTCTAGTTGAACATTTTCAATATACGTAATGCGCAATATTTCGCGATGTATTTGCGCGTCGCACATATTACATAATCATATAATATCATATACACCATGTAGTTATACACATCAAACGTCCGGGCAAACGTTGCACTTTTCTCGGTCATCGCCCTATCACTATTATATACCCCCCGGCCCCCCTCTGCCTCACCGTATCGCGATAGATAAAAATGTTCGCAAGCCTTTTACGTCAAACGAGTCACACGGATGGCATAGATTTTTTTTGGATTGTTTTTTTTTTTTCAAAACAAACGACCTCGTTTCGTTGCAATCGATTCGAACCCATACGCGTACATATCGTAGGTATATTTTCATATCAGAAAATGCACTCGTATAATATGATAATTTAATATATTTATGCAAAAGCATATACACATAGCTATAAATTATTATTTATTACTATTACACGCATCTATATGTATACAATATTATATTGTGCACTATATATACACTGCAGACACACTAAATACTCCATCAGACGTATTAAAACGATGCGAATCGTGTTCATAATTTCGGTATATAAAACACTCGTGAATTCGATTATACACGTGGTCGATGTTATATTATTTACACTAAACATATTATCGACTCTTGACAATCACTTTCCAGTAGTATGAATTAGGGACGAAATCGATTTTGATGCGTTTACAGAGTTCAAAGGACGACGAATGACAGAAAGTCGTTTTTTACTACATTTACTACAATATAATAGTGTGTATTATAATCATGCATCATATTATTATAATATATAGTCACATGGATATTATTATAATGGCGTGGATTTTTAAACTAAAAAGTATTATGATAGTATAGGTACAATAATAGTTGCATACGAATCGTAACCATTTATTGTTATCTTCGATTAGTGATGATTATATTCGTTCGTGATTCACAGCCTCCACCTTCCAGGTTGCCATTATATAATTGAATACCGTTTATTTGGTCTACGAAGCGGCACCATCATTAAAAATTATAATGTTTATTTATATAAAAAAAAGATAATAATTTACATAGTTAATTGGTACACACATAATATTATAATAAACAAAGATTGTCTACCACTATATACATACCGTAGATAATTAAAAATACGAATACAGACAATAATAGGCTCGATAAGAACATAAGATGTTATACGTTATTGCGTTAATTATATACCAAATTGCATAAAATCACTATCTCCCATAATTGTTGGTATTATATGCCGTCCATGTGTGTACGTTGCAGTAAGTCAAAATACGCGAATCCGCAAGATACCAATATTTTTGTACCGACAGTTTTTTAGATAGTTGTGACGTAATAATTTTTTTGGAAACAGTAAACACGAAACTATTGTGGTCTAGCTTGCAACTGATATCTGAAAAACACAATAATATTGTATTACTTAGGTACTGCAGTAACAGTGATCGGTTTTTAATTATTTCTGTCGAGTACCAACGATTAAAGAGTAAAAACATTCAAAATAAAAACTCAACAATTTCGTTACGGTATATGATATTGTACCAATTGACAAGTATTATTGCAATATTGAAACAATGGCAAACCCGAGTTTCATCGTTAATTATTATTATTATTATTTTCTATTAAGTACCAAGCCGTAATATGCAATATTGAAATGAGAATCACAAACATTAAATAATTAAGTAAAGTGCATGAAATGGGTGGTGTATAGTTTGAGTACTTCAAAGAAGTATCTTTGTATATCGTCAGATGTGGTTACATTTGAACTGTTACAAGTCTATTTTAATCCGTTGGCGGACGAATGTCTGATGACTAGATGTTATGATATCATTTTTATAAAAGAAAAATTTCTCATTAAATTTTTTTCCCGTTCGTTATGTGACAATGTGTCTTTTTCAGTCTTCCGTTTCGCGTTGGTCCGATGAGTAATACGTCCAAACATTTCCACGTATCCCTTTATTTTCAGGCCAATGAATTACTGGCATCTTGATTTATATACCAAGCTGAAAATTCAGACCATTATGCTATAGATGGATAAGTAAAAATTAATAGCCCGAAAAATGTGATATCTGATAAACGATGACCATGAATACTATACGCATAATTTATTCTTAAAAATATGAGAACTGCAGTAGGTATAATATATTATAATATATTATATTAAATAGGTAATATCTATGTTTATATCATAATACACCAGGCACCAGCGATATTATATTATGATGGACGGTTACTACAAATGTCTGTCTTTTTAGAATAATATAGAATAATATATACCAGTAATAATTATGAACTGTTCAAATTAACCTTCGTAAGTAGTTGGTATCTATGTTAACATTTTTATAATATATTATTATTTCATAATAATGTTGTATTCTATTGCACTGGTATAATAGTGGTATATCGCCGTCTCGAGTCTCAAGTCTCAAATGTAACTACAAGCAAAATATTTTTGTTAATTGTCAATTATTTTTCTTGATGTTTATTTACTGGAAATAAATCTTAAAGAAGGAAAAAACGGCCAAGCAGAAAATATGCTTTATTGTAGTTACACTGATGCACTTTAACCTACTTAAGATATGTAATTATATTATACTGAAAAAATATTATATGTTTGTACAATGTGACCAATGTGTTATATACTTATTAGCTATTATAGTTTAACTTTATCGGACAATGTACGAAATGTTTGATGACCATAAAAGTTATAATGTCAAATTAAACTAATATATTATATAAATATATATATGCATAGAGTATATAGGTACCTACTATTTACTAAATACTTCGATATTCATTATTCAGTATTATAATATAACATCTTAAATTCTAAAATACTTATTATTATAATGCAATCACCTTCGTATGTCATTGAATCGATTTTAACACTTAGACTCAAAACAGTCAAAACAATCAAAAGAAAACATAATGTGTTATGTCATTTATAGAATGAAATTTATTTGAACACTGCAGGTGTAGCGTGTGATTTATGACTATAATTTATGAGTACCTATAGTTAGAAGTTGATGATAAAAACTAAGTCATATAAAAATGTTTATCATTAATTTAATCGATATTTTAGATAAGTACGTGATTTAAATATATGTAGAGTATAGACAAAATATATATTCTCTACCTAACTATATTGCGTGGCTAATGGTTATTTAGGTAGGTACTGCCTATATTATACTGATTAAAAATATATTCAAATTTCAAAGGTTCTTCAAACAAAGAAAATCTCGTAAACATAATTTAAATTAATTAGTCAAACACTAGGTCCAGCATATGCTTGGATTTGGCCTTTCGGGTGGTGTATAAATAAAGGTGATGCACGACTAAATAATAATATATATCATTGGATTCGTGACGAAATAGAATAAATACAAATTCACAATCGCAACATCTGCAATATTTTAGTGCACACATGTGCGATATTTTTCCCAAAGACAACAATTTTATGACAGTTTTATTTCTCTTTTAGGGCCTAGAAAAATCATAAATTAACGACCACTTTTTTTTCGGCGATGTCGAATTACATTTTCATGCGTATAAAAACATTAAATTTATATTTTTTATTGGTCGTTTTAATGTTATTGTTTTCGTTTTTTTTTTTTTATGATTATTTCCATTTAAATATACCTCAAGAATAATTATATTATAATAAAACACAATTCGATGTCTCATAATGAACACGTGTATTTTGTGATTTTTCTATTACTTTCTAACAGTAGTTATTATATTATTATATACAGTATATACCTACACTGTGTGTCTGTGTAACACGGGAAACGTACCTACTACACAATCTCATTATGCATGATTATTATAATAATATACGAATGCTGTAGAATATTTTTCATTTTCTGTATTTTTACATTACCACTTAATAGTAATAATAGTAGCTCCTGCAACATTCGTAATACTATGACTAATGGACGTCGTTTAACTCTATTTACACGCTATATTATAATAATTTGTTTGTTTGTACGTTTTAAAAAGCTACCTAGGTATATACCTTAGTATACAATAATATGTATATTGTATAATATATATTTTATAGGGTGTTACCACTGGGTATCTTCCCTAATCTTATTATTCATATCATTCTTACTTGTCACCTATCAAACCAACTTATTATACTAAGAACATGTATAGATTGTAGATTACTTCAAATAAAAAAAAAAATAAAAAAAAAATTGTATAACATATAATATTTGATATTTTTAAATACAATATTATATTCGTATTTATTCACGAACTCCTTTAAAGTTTAAATACGTTCGTTTTGTTAGCATATTTTTTATATTTTAATTTTTATACAGGGATTTAAATATATAATAATATTATAGTCGTATACGCTCAGGTCATAATATACTTTACGTACCTATTATATTATTATATACGACGATATTGCATTACACAAAATATTATGTCGAGAGCTCGAAAGCTGTACCTGATAGAAAACAAAGCGCTTGACAGTACACTGTGCACACACTTTTTCAAGTAATAAAAAAATAATATACATGCACGACAATAGCCTGCTATTCCCCGCCGTATAGATATATATATATATTATTGTAGGTACCTGTACGTATTGTACGGCGAGCACTCGATATAATCTAGGAATACGAGTGTCGAGTGGTTATATAACAATCAGGCTAAAAATAGTCAAAACTTCTCGGCGATAAAAAATTATTACCTGCAAACGACAACAATAATATGTCAACGCGTACACCTTTATAATACAAAATAATATGCACCGTGCCATCATATAAATTATAATCTCTTTACTCGTCGTCGACACCATTTCAAGGCTGTAACCATAAAATGTAACGATACTAGTACTAGCAACTATAATATACAGTATACCACGTCTTGCTTTATCAATTATCATATCTTAATTGAGTCTTAATGACAAGAAATACATGCTACATCTTCATTCTTCACTACCAGTAAATCCGTTTCTTTTGCCCGTCAAACGCAACGAATGCAATATTCCAAACGTCCGATTTGCATTCGAAACATTAATTGGTGTTTGCAAATATTAATTATTATAATATATTATGTATGTCATTATATGTCAACTATATAGTTCACTGAAAATCCCAAGATCATCTCCAACAGAATATGTCTAAGACACTATTTTGATATTTTTTGTTTACCAAATGTATGGACATATTATATGTTGTATATTTGTATGCAACTGATATACCAAAGTATATAACGCGCCCCTGAAATAATAGTGACACAACTCAAAAAATACGTTTTTCGAATAATTATTACCATCAAAATTTGCAGAATTTCATCATTTATATTTTAGTATAATGTACTTAAAATAATAATTTAAGTACCATTTCACCTTTGTTTTACTGTAAACCTGATTTTTTTTTGACTTGTGTCATTAATTCTGCTTAAATAAAGCATTTTATGTGGCCGTACATCATATACAATATTTGTTTTTCCAAGCAGAAATAATGACACAAGTCAAACTGAAATCAGATTTACAATAAAAAACATGGGTGAAATGGTACTTAAATTATTATTTCAAGCATATGCAAGTAAACTATACAATATGAAGAAAAATATAAGATTGAAAAAAATAAAAATTAATTAAAAATCCTATTTATAATGGCTAAATTACATGGTGAAACATTAAAGGCTTCGTCAAAGGGAACGCGTTATAACGCGCGTTAAAGCGGTAAAAGGCTAGTCAATCGTCGGCGTAGTGATTAACGCGGCGTTGTAACAAATAACAAAATCACGCGACGTTAAAATAACGCTTTCTGTTTGGCCTTAAAAGTCGATTTCCCAACATTTTGATATTTTGATTTGTGTCACTATTCTTTCAGGGGTGCAAATTAAGACGTATACCAAGTACTCAAATACTAAAATTATACAATCGAAAAATACAATTTTGATCGTGGTAAAACGGTTGGATAAACTTTCCAATCACCTACGAGTAGACGCACGCAAAAAGTCATAAGTGTCTATAATAATTATTAAATGTATTGTAGTGGTGAAAATCAAGTCCAGGTGTCCCGTCGCGAGCTTGGCAGTTAAAACAAAAGCCTAACCCCCTGCAGAATTGATCATAGTAAAATTGTATTTCACCGAAACTTGTATTACCTATATAGATACACCTACTAGCAAACAAAAATGTCGCTATAAACAAAACGAGAGAACTCACGTCTACTACATAATAGGTTTTGACGTAGTAGGTTTATGCGACCGTGAAGATGGCCCTTCAACCAAGTTCAAACTTTTTGAAAATTATGCTCAGAGTTAGCAAGTAGTTTGCAAGAATTTGCAAGACTATTTTTAGAATTTGCAAGTTAAAATTATGGAAGTTATCGGAAATAATGATACTGCAGGGCCAACTTCACGCAGCCCTTCAAAGTCAACCCAGAAACTCCAAACCGGTATTAAAACATTTCCTACAGTTAGCAAGAGTTTGCAAGTCCATTATCAGAGTTTGCAAGTAAGTTCATTGGCCAGGGCGAGCTTTCAAAGTTTTGTGCCCGGCCCTTCAAAGTCAACCCTGAAACTCCAAACCGGTATTAAAACATTTCCTACAGTTAGCAAGAGTTTGCAAGTCCATTATCAGAGTTTGCAAGTAAGTTCATTGGCCAGGGCGAGCTTTCAAAGTTTTGTGCCCGGCCCTTCAAAGTCAACGAACATGAACTTGACCCACCCACTTCCTATGATTTGACCCAAACCAATACCAAAAGTTAGCAAATAGTTAGCAAATAATAGCAAATTTACTGTAGGAGTTAGCAAATCATAATTGAAGAAAATATAACTAATTTTTATTTGGGTGGGTCAAGTTCAGGTAACCCACCCACTTTATCCGATCGACTCCAAATAAACACCGGTAGTTAGCAAATAGTTAGCAAATAATAGCAAATCAATTTTTGAAGTTAGCAAATCAAAATTCTATTTTTGGCCGATTTTAGAAAAAAAAATTTCAGCCCACCCACTTTGTCCGATCGGCTCCAAATAAACACCGGTAGTTAGCTAATAGTTAGCAAATAATAGCAAATCAATTTTTGAAGTTAGCAAATCAAAATTCTATTTTTGGCCGATTTTAGAAAAAAAAATTTCAGCCCACCCACTTTGTCCGATCGGCTCCAAATAAACACCGGTAGTTAGCTAATAGTTAGCAAATAATAGCAAATCAATTTTTGAAGTTAGCAAATCAAAATTCTATTTTTGGCCGATTTTAGAAAAAAAATTTTCAGCCCACCCATAATAGTTTTTCAAGTCGATACTCTGTATCCTGCCGGAACTGCCTTCTATTCTTTTAGCAAACACCTCACAATATATGTTTTATTTTACACTCTTTAACACATATCCTATGTTATGAAGAATTAAATATATGTTGTATGTACACCTCTACGTATAAGTGGTATTAAAATAACATAATATATGATTTATTTTATCTAAATCTATAAAACAGAAACACGAGTGGCGCCGCCTATGTGTTAAATCCGAACTGCTATAGTGAACAATGGAACGAATGGCGGGAAATTATCACTCGTTATCACTCCTCCTTATCGCTTTTTTAAGTCCACTTAGAAGACCCCCTACGGTCCCCACGGTTTTTCGGCCGTAACTCCCCAACGGTTGCTCCTAGAGTTCCGGGAAAAAAGTTTTGCCCCCTTGACGCAACCCTAGCGGCTCTCGAGGGCGCCGACCAGCCCCCGCAAACCCGGACCCCCTATCCCCCCCAGGGGAGGAGTTCGGGTCCCCCGATAGGGACAGTAAAATCCACACCGATAGGGACAGTAAAGGAACGAATGGCGGGAAATCGCGGCTATCACTCCTCCTTATCGCTTTTCGCGGTTTCGACCGTCTTTCACGATTTTTTTTCAAAATTTTCGAGTTTTACCCCCCTCGGAGGCCTCGGAAAGTCCCGTTTGGACCTTATTCGAGTTCGTCGGTAAATTTATAGTCGGCGCGCGGCCCTACTTTTGGCCCGGCGGGCCCGCGGCGGCGGATCTCGAGTGCCAACGGAGCGCCGCCGTCGCGCGCGTTTTTTGCCGTTTTTTTCGAAAAATTCGAGTTTTAGGCGTTTTTGGGCGTATCGACCTCCCCGTTTGGATCTTATTCGCGTTCCCCGCTAAATTTGTATTCGGCGCGTGGCCCTTCTTTTTTATAATCCAGTCCCCCGGCGGACCAGTCGATCGCCGAGAGCGCCGCGTCGTCGCCGTTTCGACGGTTTTCTCGACTTTTTCGACTAGAGTCGCGTTTAGCACCTCTACGAGACGTCCGACCTACCCGTCGGCGACGTATTCGAGTTCCACGCTAAATTTATAGCCGGCGTGCGGCCCTACTTTTTCAAAAACGAGCCCCGGGGAGGAGGGGCGTCGCGGAAACGAGAGTAGGTACCGCTATATACGGGCATAAATACATGCGTCTCGAGGTTCGATTTTTTTCG
This sequence comes from Macrosiphum euphorbiae, assembly GCA_949089665.1. Classification (NCBI taxonomy): domain Eukaryota; kingdom Metazoa; phylum Arthropoda; class Insecta; order Hemiptera; family Aphididae; genus Macrosiphum; species Macrosiphum euphorbiae. The sequence goes on along the minus strand of CARXXK010000003.1, from coordinate 12,283,217 downwards.
CAAATCTCGCGTTTTATACGTCAGAGGGCGGCGGATTCGGAGGTCCTCTCGCCGAAACGGTCGGATCGCCCATCGCCCGCTCAAACGCCTTTTGACGGCCGTCCAAACGGCGTTCGCCTTTCGCGTGCACGGTGACGTGGCTTAAGAGTCATACAATTGACTGTAAATTTCATCTCAGTAGGTGGCTAGGTTGGTTAGGCGTTAGGACAGGTGACTCGAGGGTCGTGGTTTCGAACCCGGCTCCCGGGATATTCGATAATTTGCGGCGGCCGTGTTAAATCTGAATTTTTTTTTTAATTTTTTTTTTTTCGTCGTTTCGCTATCACTTCCGTCTTATCGTATTTAACGAAAATGTTCGATTTTTTTTCAAAATTCGAGTTTTACCGCATCTACGGACTTCGGACCTCCCCATCGAAGACTTATTCGCGTTCCCCGTCAAAACAGTCCTTGATACTATTTATTACTATACACGGGCGTGAATAGGTATGTGCGTCGAAAACTTCGATTTTCTTTTTTTTGCAGTTTTTTTCAAAAATTCGAGTTTTCGGTCGTATCGCATTCCCCGTTTGGATCTTATTCGCGTTCCCCGCTAAATTTACAGCCGGCACGTGGCCGTACTTTTGCAGATACGAGTCCCGGGGCGGAAACGAGAGTAGGTAACGCTAAATATATGCGTCGCGTCGTTTTTTGCCGTTTTTTCTAAATTTCCAGTTTTAGTCCTTTTCGACACTTCTGCAATCCCAGTTGATGACTTATTCGCGTTCCCCTCTACATTTACTCGACCACCGTCGAGTAGGTGTTACTATATACAGGCATCGAAATGCATGCGTCGAAGGTTCCTTTTTTTTTCTCGAATATCGCGTTCTGAACTCAGTAGGTAGGTAGATAGGTAGCACGGCCGCCGGAATTTTTTTTTCACTTTTTTCTTTATTATTACTTTTCGATTTCACTTCAGCCTTATCATATTATAACGAACATTTTACGATTTTTTCGAGTTTCACCGTCGAAGGCTTATACGCGTTCCCCGCCAAATGTATAAGTCAGTACTTCGCTCGAGTCGAGTGCCGCGGAGGAGATCGGAGAGCGGACAGTGTCGTTATTACTATATACGGAAATGAAAATATGCGACGAAAAATTCGATTGATTCGATGATTAACGGAAACGTTTCCGTGTTTTTCGGAGGATCATGGGGAAACAAAATCCCAATCAGCTTATCGAGTTTCGCTTCTAAACCGCTCTACTACCTACTATAAACGACAAAAACTATTAAACGTGGTCGCCCGACTTGCTAGACACTCAACAAATCACGTCGACTATATTAGGACTAGCACGGGCGCCCGAAATGTTATTATTTATATACATTTGATTTACGTCATTTGGCGTTTTCATGCCTTGACCCGGACGTCGCACTATCCGACGAAATCAGATTGCCTACCAGGGTTGTTACGTCCAACGTCGAGGGAGGTGACTGACCTGCTAGACACCAAAACATTTAAAATTTTTTTTGCACGTGACCTATTACTTAATTTTGCGTCAGAAGTCACACGTTGTCCGCTATCCGACGCTAGACCCTAGATCCTGCTAGACCCCAAAACATATTTTCTTGTAATTACGTCGAGGAAGGTGACTCGGTAGGCGGATTGCTTACGAAATGTTTTGAATTTTTTTTCACGTATTTCATTACTTAATTTTGCATTGTCGGTGACTGCAATGGACGCTGTCCCGACCGCACATTGCCTACCCGGATAACATAGATGACTGACCTGCTAGGCACCAAAAAATCAGACGGTGGCTATATGATTGGAATGGACAAGCGAAATATTTTTAATTTTCTTCACGTAATTTATCCTTTAATTTTGCGTTTTCGGTAACAGTAATGAACGTCGTCCGCGATTCGACGCAGTCGGATTGCATACGTGATGACGTGCCCCAACCGTCGAATATTGTCTTAAAGGGTGACTACGACCAAAGTCGAGGAACGTGACTGACCCGCTAGACCCCAAATACTATTACTACGGCGGACGTCACTCTAGGTGACCGAACTGCTAGATACCCACAAAAATTACTATATTATTTTTTTATCAAATTTCGAATTTCCGGCGGCGTCGTCGAAAAGACTCTGTCATAGACTCTGCCCTGGCTACCACAGGCTACCACGTCGAACTGCAGTGATCCTATCCTTATCACACATCCTTATCACCAGACCTCCACATCACCCATACACCGCGTCGGCTGAGACCCACGACCACACCACGAGACCAACGCTGCTTCCGAAATCGACAACACTCGGGGGTCTGGGGGTGTCCCCCAGCGACGCTCGGAGAGCTAGTAGTAGTTATAAAACACCACAATTCATAATATAGTTTTATATTATTCTTTCATCAATAAAATAAACATACTTATAAAAAATAATTTTTAAATCAATTTAAATTTATTTAAATCTTAGGGATTTTTTACTTTTTTTATATTTGAACTCTAGGTATTTATTGGAATACTAAAAACATAATTATAATATAATAAACTTATCCTGAAAGTTATTAAAATTATTTTAAAATATTAAATAAGAAATAATGACAAACATACAAAATAGTAATATAGTTTGTTAGTTGCTACTTGCTTCTTGATTTTTAAACTAAACTATTGTCTGATGTACATTATTATATGTGGGTTTACTGTCGTATTCGATATGTTTTTAATTTTTTTAATTTTTTTTTCCAAGTCGTTGTGTATTTCCCATTGATCGAATCCTCGTCTCACGTAGGTTACGTAGTGAAACGATATGTAATGTATTACAGCAACTAATATGAACCTAAAAAATATATGTCAATTTATATAGATTCTATGTATTTTTTATTACGTAACTTATATGTCTAATGATATAAAAATCTAAATAAAATAAAAAAATATAAAATATATATTTAATTAAAAAAAAATTCATTTGATGAAAAAATCTTTATTTGATAAAAAAATGAATATTTAATTCAGTAAAAATATAAATGGAAATAAAAATTCAACATTTTTTTATTTGAATTCAATTTGCTGGGTGATTCTTTTATCAAACAACACTCATATACATATACACAAAAGTGTAAATTTTTTTGAAAATATTTTTTTACATAGTTTCAAGTCGCTTATAAAACAACATTTTTATTAAAAAATTATATTTTTAAATATTTTTTATCCTTATAATTTTTTAAGTTTTTTACTTTTTTGAATAACAACATAGGGTTTTAATTTTATATTCTAAAGTAGAATATTTTTCTTAGTATTTTGATACATGAAAATTGAATTTGGGGCGAGTAGTTTATGAGTTATAAGTATTTAAAGTTTAGACGAGCGGTGAAGTGGACAAACATTTCGCGGGGTAACCCCGAACCACTCCACTCCGCTTGATTAGCTATTATTTGCTAACCATTAGCTAATTACCGGTGTTTATTTGGAGTCGATCGGACAAAGTGGGTGGGCTGAAATTTTTTTTTCTAAAATCGGCCAAAAATAGAATTTTGATTTGCTAACTTCAAAAATTGATTTGCTATTATTTGCTAACTATTATCTAACTACCGGTGTTTATTTGGAGTCGATCGGACAAAGTGGGTGGGCTGAAATTTTTTTTCTTAAATCGGCCAAAAATAGAATTTTGATTTGCTAACTTCAAAAATTGATTTGCTATTATTTGCTAACTATTTGCTAACTACCGGTGTTTATTTGGAGTCGATCAGATAAAGTGGGTAGGTTACCTGAACTTGACCCACCCAAATAAAAATTAGTTATATTTTCTTCAATTATGATTTGCTAACTCCTACAGTAAATTTGCTATTATTTGCTAACTATTTGCTAACTTTTGGTATTGGTTTGGGTCAAATCATAGGAAGTGGGTGGGTCAAGTTCATGTTCGTTGACTTTGAAGGGCCGGGCACAAAACTTTGAAAGCTCGCCCTGGCCAATGAACTTACTTGCAAACTCTGAGAATGGACTTGCAAACTCTTGCTAACTGTAGGAAATGTTTTAATACCGGTTTGGAGTTTCTGGGTTGACTTTGAAGGGCCGGGCACAAAACTTTGAAAGCTCGCCCTGGCCAATGAACTTACTTGCAAACTCTGATAATGGACTTGCAAACTCTTGCTAACTGTAGGAAATGTTTTAATACCGGTTTGGAGTTTCTGGGTTGACTTTGAAGGGCTGCGTGAAGTTGGCCCTGCAGTATCATTATTTCCGATAACTTCCATAATTTTAACTTGCAAATTCTAAAAATAGTCTTGCAAATTCTTGCAAACTACTTGCTAACTCTGAGCATAAGTTTCAAAATGTTTTAACATAGTTGAAGGGCCAACTTCACGTACGTGTACATAGGTACCAGGTAAGTCACTGACCACTGTGTTAAATTTGAAATGTGATGACAAATCATAGTATAAAAATTAAAAAACGATTATAGGAAAAGGAAATGTTGCCTAGGATTAGATATTTCTAAATTTAGTGTAAGTTACATTAGTATTTTCTTAATTCAGTAGGTTGAATAATTTTCGCCAATAATATAGCAGATAACCCGTAAGTCAGTATAATATATTAAAATTATATGACATTTTCTGCAAATTGTGAATAAATAAAAAATATATTTGGTCACGTTGACATTGTTTGGGTAAGTTGTGAATTTGTTTTGCATTTTGGCTTACACAACTCGAGTCTAAACTATCGATAAATCTGGTTGTCAGTAAAATTTACTTAAAATTAATATAGTTATAAAGGTATCCTATGTAGTGTAAAAGGTTTAAAAAATAAATAAATCTTCAATAAAAACGGAATTGGTGCCACAAAACTACAATAATAACTATAATGTTAATTGAATCAACTTTACTAAACATTTTAGATTTAGATTTTCCTTAAAATTCTACTTAATTTGACACTAAACTACACGTTGTTAAATTGTAACTACAAACAAAAAAACTAAAACCTATCGTGGAAAATATGACAATATAATTTAAATTTATACAAAACTGATGTGTTTTTTGTATCACGCTGTTTTTGTTAATTTCCTTAATGTTTTCAATACTTACTAATAAAATTTCAATCTGTATAGATGTGCTGTAAACATTTAAAATTGTTTTCACTACTGCAAAGTTTTATCCTGATAAAAACACACATCGTTGTAATTTCAACAGCTCCCTAGCTACATTCATAATCTAAAACACATTAGTTTAAATGATATATTATATTAACGATGTAGTTCAGTTATTGTGGTGAACTCTCATCAAATTGACCTATTTTTTTCAAAACGATTTCATATGTAATAACTAATTTTAAGAGTTTTAAAACAACTAAATTTGTTTTCATTTGCCGTTTCGTTTGATTGGGTGTGTTATGACATATGTGTGTTTTTGTGACATTTTTATGGCTGCAAAATTAATTGAATACTAGTCACAAGATGTATTTTAAGTAAAGTAACATTTTTCAATTGAAAAAGAAACCTTCAGTATAAATAAATATGTATAGTAAATATTAAGCTAAAAAAAAAATAATAATAAGACACTAAAATACGTTGTACCATTGATTATAAATATACTTAAGAATTCATAATCAATGGTTGTACCTATATTATAAATTATAATAATTATTAATGTTTTAATTTTTTCAATATCAGTTAAAATTAGTATTTTTCTTTTTACCGCGTTAAGTGACGTAATACATACTATGTTAATACTAAGTGAGAAGTACCCAAACATAAGGTGTAGGTAACAATAGGTAATGAAATGCCTACCTTTGAGTTGTGTATTCTTTAGGTATATCGGAATGATATTAAATACAATTATTTGGTATATTTTTCTGGTATACAAATTATTACAAACGTCATAATATACTTTGTAATTTGGTATTATTTGATACGATTATAAAAAGTTTATAATCTATTATATAAACTAGTAAATTAATTGTTATATGGGACACGTACACATGCATGTATATAGTGAAATTTCGTTATGACTCGCACCCAATTCCATTTGACAAAATAACGATTTTCAGTATTTCTTGTGACTCGCCTTTAGCACACGTCTTTACAGTTCATTTCATATAATAGTAAAAAATAAAAATAAAAAATAAAAAAGTATAATAATAATACACAGTCATAACATCATAATGTACATTAACAGAACGGTCCATTGAATTTTAGCTGAGCGTATAATTTTACGTTTACAGAACGTATAATAAAACTCTGCAATCGAATCGTTCGAATTTACCGCAAATAATGCTTTAGCATTTGAAAAAAAAAATGTAAACAGATATCCACATTGGGCATCTGCAGTGAACAACAATAATAATAACAAACCGTATACTCTATACAGTACACACCATCCATAAAATGTAATCATAACATGAAAACCGATCATAAAAACTATTTTTATTTAGTTGTTTGATTGAATTGCTTATAAATTATTCAGATAATTGCTTAAAATAATAAAATTATATCAATTGAGATAGGTAATTTTATTTTTATTTTTTCTCAGTAGGTACGACCATTTAACCGATTGGTTCGACGAAGTCATAAAAAGTATTCTATAGGTACTCCGTACCTACTACCTACTACCTACACAAAAAGAAATAAAAAAAAGACTGGAAAAAACATGGAAACATTAGTTGGAAACACTATCAAGCACATATAATAGGTATAGAGGAAGAGGAATTTGAACAAATATTCAATATAAGAAACGATCAGTAGAGAATGTACAACCTGATATGATATATGTATATCAGTGAACAATTATCATAATACATTATTATAAATTAAAATGTCAGGTTTTTTAAATTACCAACTTGAATTTCAAAAATATCTACAGACTACAGCCACTAAAAATGCACTTCATTTAGATTCTAAATATTCTTATTTTAGTTTTTCTTAAAGTATTGAACATTTTAGAAAATTATACTCTCATTCTATATGGGGTCACTCGAGTATAAATAGGACACGATTCCTATTTGGCTATTCACTTATACTATGCATAATATATATATATAAGTATTGCAAAATAATATGGGCAAGCAACATCCGATTTGAATCATTAATGTAGGTAGGTACGTGCGTACTAGATTATAGTAGGTACATTTGGAGCATCTGGAAAAGACAAAAATGAAACGAAACATCGGTGTAAAAAAATCGATGGTGATGCCATGATGGCCCTTCCTCTCGCATCTTCCCGTCGTCTACCGAATCGGTTGATACGAAAACACAGTCGGACGGCGATGACGAGTGGTTTGGACCTATAGCTCTCGATCGCTGCACCACGTTATAACATAACATTGTTGTTGTCAGCAAGTAGGATTTTTTTTTGAAATAACTGCCGGCCCTTTTCATATGTACGGTACTACGAATGTCGTCCGTTTATACTGAAAAAATAACTGATGACGTTGGTTTGCGCTTTACTATTTCAAGAAGAAGAAAATATAACCGACGAGAGGGTACTTCTATGTAATACACACATGAGCGAAGATAAATAACGACCGCAAGATCCCTGTGGGCCCGAGGCCAGCTTTTTAATAGAATACTCTCTATAGCGGCGACATGTCTACACACGATAACGAGCGGTGCCTGGTCGTGCACTCTCGATGAGTCAACCATCAAAATATTATGGTGATTTACCAGTACAGACGCAGAAGGAGAAAAATCACACCGAAACATGACATAATACACAGGGTAGTTCACCAAGCACGCTCACCCCCCTTTTTTTCTTCAATAATGCAGTTATTCAAAATCTGATATTTTGAATGCCCAATCCAAAATTTCAAATACACTTTAAGAACATATATCTCTCAAATTCATGAGATTTTTTTTTACTACTACAAGAGTGTCATGTGAAGAAATTATAAACTTTTGTTTTTTAAACGAGAAATTTTACTGTAGATCATTTTTCTGAAATTTTTGACGTATCAAAATCAAAATTCGTACTAGTAGTTTTTGAGTTATTCAACTTTGTGTTCTAAGGATAAAAGGTCCATGGTAACGGGTATATAAGATATGGAGGCTATGGTGATTTAAAAATTGTAGTAATTATTATTAATAATTTGTAAAAATGGCCCAAATACTAGATTCGATTTTATGTCTATTTCTCGTATATTTATGTAAACCAATTTTTAAGGATTATTATATCCTTAATACAAACATTTTAACAACTAAACATTCGAATTTTTAACTAAGTACGACAACGCTTTCAAAAAAATTATCCACTAAATAATTTACAATGAAAAAGAGGGTTCTCATTTGAAAAACAGAAGTTTGTATCACCACAAGACACTCCTTAAGTAGTTAAAAAAAAAATGCATTCATTTGAAAATATGGTCTTTGAGTAGGTAGGTATATTTAAGAATTCCAAAAGTCAGAATTTGAATAAATTCATTATTGAAGGAAAAAAATGGGGAATCATCCTGTGTCCCTGTATATCGTATAGTAAATTATCAGAGTGTATGTAAAAACAAAAAACACACATGATAATACCCATAACTGCTATAAGAGTATAAGACATAGGTATAATAATATATAATATATCATATAGGTAAGTATACACTGTGCGATAACTTTTACAAGATATATATTTTATATGTGTCATAAGTGGTGATCGACTTTTCCATATTTTTGATAAAGTTTACCAAAAAACTTTTGAACACGAATAGTTTATTTAAAAATTACAATTTTTCCAATTTACTTTTGTGTGATTTATATACCTATACATAATAATGTTGAAAATATGAAAAAATACTCTATTTCAAGTAGGTACCTATAGACTCGGCGAAAATGTGATTTCAAAAACGAGAAATTTCGATGATAATATTATATTATTATAAACGTGAGAATTACAATACTGAGATGCTTGATTTTGATATCTCGACACACGAGTAGGCACTCTTAGGTATTTAACTATTTAAGTATATAACACGTATGTCAGTATAATACTTGCAGTGATGTGGTTTAAAGCGTGTGTGCACGCTCACAAAGGATCGTCTCTCTCCCTCTCTCTGTCACACACTGTTTCTCTCTCCCTCCCTCTGTCACTCAAGCCATCACTCTCCTCTTTCTCGAGCGCGGTACTTGATTGGCGGGTGTATGTGACCTGCACGGCAGAACGTAAATATAAATTATATATTATATATATATATATATATTATGTAAGTATATAATAATATAATTTGAAAACCTTCGCCAACAGAATCCGCGGTGACGTTTTAACAGCGTGTTGTTCTGCCACTATAGAATTGTACGCTCCGTTTGAACGCAGCGTGTCACGGTAGTTTTCCGAAATAGAAAAGACGAGCACACATTATTTACCGATAAGTTTCCTGCACACACACATCACAAAACAAATATTATATAATATATAATAATAATATTGTGTGGAGACAGCGATGAGATATTAAAACTATATATTATAATAATATAATAAATATGATAGGGTAACAAAAATATCCTATTCTCCTTCATTAACTCTTATAATTGGTTGTTCTTCGAGCGGATTATTTATAATTTATACATCGCACGAGAGACGACAACACTCAACGTTGTAAGATATTACTTCTATTCTGTTCTAGAGCCTAAGATTTTTCTATAATTATAAATTACACATATTAATATATTATTGTAGTAAGCGAGTTAAATATTGATGGTTAATTTAAAAAAAAAAAAAACAAAAAATTCGATATTTGTCATTGATTTTATTTTGAATAGTTCTAATCTGCAAACAAACGTCGTCGCTGTGATAAAAATAAATAAACTCCGACTTTAATTTAAATACTGAGCAATTGTAAATGTACACAAACAAAATTATAACAATTGACCAAATGAAAGAGTCTTAATTACCAGTAATTGTGACAACCATAAACCTTTTAGGCGCGGGCTCGTTGTGTGCCGGTACCAAGTTAACTGGTTCCAATTAACGTTCGGTCAGAAGCACTCTTTTCAAGAAGAACACAATATATTATTGTGTACTATTTGTGTTGTTGTCGTCACGAACAAATGAACTATATATTATTATGTACCATACGGTTACCGAAACACAAGTTCTAATAATATGACACTACGTTGTCACTACTCCTATTTATTTGACGTATGACCTGTACTACTATTTCGCACATTTTTTGTATGCGCCAATTACTACTGCATCCCAGCTTTTACTTGTATCGAGTGAACTTTGTACGTTCAAGAGATCCGTCATTTAAATGAGGACAAATGTGTGGGATCACGGGCCCCGGCTGAATCGAGACTCATCACTTTCGGAGGGATAAACAACACAAATGCTTTATATCTACAGACTTTCAAACGCACTTATATTATTATGTGATGATATATTAAAACACTCGACCCACTCGACACTACGGATAAGGCTCTTCCCAAAAAAACAAGACGTGTATAAAATAATATCATATTATCATATCGAATACACGCCAATTAGCATATTTTATACCATACACAATATAGGTAACACAAATTTGGTACACACCGTGGAGCGGTGACCAGTTGCAAAGAACCCGTCCACTTGTATACAACGACAATTATATTCAGTTCGAACACAATATTGAATATATACGATGTCACAGTGCACATACAATATTATCCTCATTGAAAATGTGTGCATAGGTACATAATTAATGTAATATATTACGACATTTATATGATTTATTAATGTTTTATATCAATTGCGACCGGCCGGTTCTGGGGGACTGACTAATTATTAATTTAAGTCACATGTATCAAAACAACTTACTGAATATTACGACCCGGTAGACGTTTTTCGACTGCATGCATCGAAGTGGAGTGTTTTATACTATGATATTCGGAACAATATTTTTACTACCACCCATATACGTACGTGGTACATCATCATATTATTGGTTTAGTATATTATAAAAAAAATGTCGTTAAAGTAGTAAAAAACTAAACGCGGGAGTTTGTTTAAAAGTCATAAACCGAATTGGATACATTCATCATTATATTATACTCTGCACTGTGAACCATAATATATTATACTGGTACAATAACATCGGACACACTTGGGCTGAGTTGCGCGTTACTGTTACATTTTACATTACACGAAAATGCGCATGTTATGTGTCGCCGGCTTATGAAGGAAATGGAATAGTCAATAGACGATAAGTCATGATAATATACCTACTTTATACGTCCTGAAGTATAGATATTAGGTACACTCAAAATCGTCTTATGACACATCGAACGATTGTTTCGCCATGGTTTTGCTCGAATTTTCCAAACTTCAATGTCTTCCGTATATTGTATAACTCTCCGCTTGTCTACATGTCGATTTTTATAGGCATGGGAATCGCATTATTCGGCGAGGTGAAAGACAGTAGAAATATAGGACGTTTTAGTCATTACTCATTATGATATTATTAATATATTATTATTACAGTGCGTGTGTACCGCCCAGACTGACTTTCTATCAGTGGTGGATCCAGGGGAGGGGGGCAAAGGGGGCTTTTGCCCCTTCCCCAATCGTCATAGTTGCCCTTTGTTTTACACTGTGTTTCTTCAATATTGTAACCGATTTTTGTACTTTTTGTAATTTTGCCCCTCCCCAAAAAATAAAAACTGGTTCCGCCACTGCTTTATATAATATCATATTATAATACTTCGACGGAAGAGCTGCACCGATCGGGATTAATTTTAATAAAATAATTTGTCGTTTGCGTTTTTGCTTTCCTTAAAACCTCCGTATAAGGAAAACGTATTTAATGATAACGTTTAATAACATAAACAGATGGAATTATTGAATAAAATGTATTACTTTTTTTTTAAAAACTCACATTTTTGTACCTGCCTATATATTAACCTATGCATAGAATATACAATATATGTAATTGAACCAAACGGAGTACCATTTTTCAATATGATTTTTCCCCACACCATCAAAATATCTGTCGACCTTCACTCCGCTTATCTCCGAATTTACAAAATTCTATAATATATAGTGCTAGCAGCACGACGGCATCTGCCCAGGGGTCGCTACATAGATTGCTTTAGTCGATACTTATACTAGATAATACTGAGTTTTAGAGTTTGAACAAAAATATTATTGTGTAATAATCAACTCATTTATTTTTGATCACTTCCTATCGGCGTCATGTCGTATGTATATTGTTGGTACAATATAATAAAATGTACGATGTACACGACGGGTGTTCCTCGTCAATTTTATGGGATTTGCGATTTACAAAGCCGACACACAGTCGCTGTTTTTGTCACTGACACGCTACAGCCCATGTTATAGGTGTGATTTTGAACTGGCATTTAATACTTAAATAATGATATTATGTGCCTACATTATACTGGTTATACAAAATCATTTTCTATAATTATTATATTCTCACCTACCAATTCATTTTACTTTTATGTTAATTGTTAATCCCAATTCCCAATATTGTTTTAATTTCTTAGCTTGTTATCTATTATACTTAAATCAGTGGCGTAATTAGGAATTTGGTTTTGGGGGGGGGGGGATATACGTTTTTAGCAAACATGAATGGTCATTATCAATACTTTGATCAAAATGTTAGCAGCAGTGGCGTAACTGGATAAAAAACCAGGGGGGGCAATATCATTCATTCACCATAATCAAAACCCTGACCCCCACCCTGATTTAGTCTTAAAACTCATGTTATGGTTTAGAAAAAAATTGTAGGTAACAGGTACCCATATTGTTAAATATTATTAAGTACCTAGAGAGGTCATTAATAAAAGGTGCTATAAGTAGTTTAAAAAATAGGTAAGTAGTATAAATATTATATACATATGTTTGGGGAACAATAAATAATAAATAAATAACCAACAAATAATGTTATTACTTTATTAACAAATAAAAGAAATAATAGGTAAAACAAGTAAAACTGGGATATAAGCAAGACAAAATAATATAATAATTATCATTATTATACTATTATCAGTTACTTGTTATTGATCTAAAATTAACCTCCCGTTCGGCCGTACGTTCCTGTAGTCATAATCGCGATTTCAAGATAATAACGTGTTCACGAATCACGGATAATAATAGTCAAGAATAATGCGATTATTGCGATAATAGTAATAATTAATATAAACTTTTATAGGAAAAAAATATTTTATTATTATAATATTATGTTAACGGTATTGTTAAGAATACTTTTTAAATGTGGATTAGTTGTGGGGGCAAAATTATACTTTTGCCCCTCACAAACATTTCTGGGGGGGCAATTGCCCCCTTGCCCCCCCCCCCCCCCGCAATTACGCCACTGGTTAGCAGTAAAAAAAAAAGTTTTTTGGGGGGGATCTATCCCTCTAATCCCCCCTAATTACGACCTTGATACTATTGGCCTGCTGTCCGTTTAATTCGTATTAATAAATTATTATTATTAACAAGTACCCTCTACACATCCATAATATACATTGTTATTTATAATATAGACTTGAACGGACAGCACTTTGGCAACACTTTGTTATAATAATGCGAACGGAGTGCTTGATATTCGATATTCTGCAGTGAGCCTACTCGTTCACCTTTACGTGGTGGACACTTTATCGGTATTATAATATTATACATTATGCAGTTTCTGTTTAGGCTCAATCGCGATTCGTTCAAAACTCCACGAATGGTGACATGCGACTTCGCATCTGATCTTTGGAGGCAATAACGGCGGATGACGGCCTGCAGCGCACAACATAATCGGTGATGTGATTATCGTGATCGGCCGTCGAGACATCAACGATTATATTTTCAGTCATCGCGTCACGATTAATAATATTAGCTATTATCTGTAACCATATATGCAATATTATAAATGATTATACATTCTTATAACACCTATAATCGATGTGTTTAAACCTGCATCATAATATAACCTAACCATCACGATCCGCATGTTGTTTCGATAATACAACAATAAATTGTAATTTTAATATTGTTATAATTATTCTACCCTGTGGTGGTGTAATTATAAAATACAGCAATGCTGTGGTTATAAATTATAATCTGCTCAGATTTATTCGGATAACAGACTTACTGTACATTAATTTAAATAATTTTAAATCAGAGGACGCCGGTACTTATTGCTGTTTTTGTATACTCGAGATTGAGCGACCACTATAAAACCACACAACTACACTCAAGTATACTTCAGTATCTTGGCAAGTAGCAAGTCCTTTCTCTTATTCGACAAAAGGATCAAAGTGAATGTAAGATTCCTTGATAAATCATAAGCTATATTTAAAGGTGATATCGACTACCCCATACCTTCAGTGGCGTACATTCAAATTTGCTCTGGGGGAGGTTTAAAAAAAATAACCACCATTAAAACCTTCTCTTTGCAACTACCCATTTTCCTAACAATCAAACACATTACACGTATAAATATTAATAGGCAAAATAGCAAAACAAATACAATAAGGTTTACGTAACTCATGGCAGTTAAATATTATTTAATATGCACATAGTAAGTACAGAATATTATAAATATTATATTATTAATTATTTATAATAAAAATTCTATTGATTGTGATATTCTAAATTCGAATGATTTTTAAAGTCTTCCAATGCATGTTTCCAATCATCATATTTTTTTAATACAAATGCTCCCAATTTTTGGTTATTAACACCGGCTTCATTTTTAGTAAAAGCAACACAATATTTGCAATACGCACCATTGTTTACTTCTGAATAGGCCAACCAGGGAAAGTTAATTAGCCATTTATATTGAAATTTCAACCTCAAAACTTTTTGTTGTTTACCGACTACTGATATTTTGATAGGAAAATTGTAATTAATATCAGGGACCCAAATTTTGCTCAAAATTTCTTCTATTTCACTTTGCGTTAACAATTTATTTGTGTAATGTGCAATGTCAAAAATATTATAACTGGAAGATGTACGATTAATATCTGTAGTCGAAAGTGTAAACTGAGTGATAGGTGTATCAGATGCAGATGCAGTTGATGGTAATGACTAATGAGGAACTAGAGGAACTTATAACTGTTTGAGTTGCATTCAATGAATTTGACAATGAATTCATTATTGAGGGTGGTTTCGAAAAAAAAGATTGCAGTTTCGATTGTTCTTTTTCAGCCATGATTACTATTTATTTTACCTTCAAATCCTAAAATATATCGAAATCGAATGATAATGATTATGATGTGATAATAATAATTTTTAACTTAACTACTAATTTACTAAATTTATTTTTTAATCAACGTTAAATTAACGAATTATTTTTTTTATTTGTAAGTTAATTTATTTTGTTTTTCATTTTTTTACATTTAATTATTTGAGTCTATTTTGTTGCCATGTCAAAATTTCAATAATATAGATTATAGACATAATATTATGATATAGTTTGCCGACACTAAAATCTAAAAATAAACAAAAAAAAATAAATCAATTACCTATTGATTTTATGATTTTACGGTTTTGTGAGATTATTATTATTAAAAATTATTATTAACAGTATTCACGTTGATAGTTATAACATTAAAATTAAAAATACCTACTCATCGTATTATGATGTACACAAATAATATCTGTTTGAAAGACAACTAAAATATATAATACTTATTTATTATTATTTATTACTTATTACTTATGTGATAGGTAACTTCTGTACTTAAAAATACAATATATACTATATCTTTATGTGTATGCATATTAACTTAACTGAGTTAAAAAAAAAAAACTTAACTTGCCCAGTCTTGTGTGTTTATAATGAGTCGGTCGAGATAAAGACAATATTAATATGTATTTATATCCGCACGCAACTAACTGACTGTGTACGATCAAAATAATGTCTATTTTGATTGATATACCATATTATACGGTACCCATAATTTCGTTATGAAATCTTTTTTCGTTGTTGGTTAAGTATTGTGTTTACTGTTTACTCAATAGTCATATTATTATGACGCATATTTGTGTATACACGGTCGATTAATAATAAGAAATTCATCAATAATATCACATTATTTTTTTTATTTTTTTTTGGTCCTGGGGGGGGTTTGAACCCGAAAACCCCCCCCGTATGTACGCCACTGCATACCTTAATTGCAAAACCTCATCATTATATTCTTATCTTTCCTTGTCCTATCACAATGTGTGCCACTAACCATGGTATATGAATGAACCTCACAAGTGTTGAAGTGTCTTTGTTAGAATTATGTAAATTACCAATAATGATCAATACTTTTAGATGAATCAATCCAGTATATTATATTATGTGTTATTATAACTGTGTAGTGTGCATACTGTATACATATTAATTATTATTACTATTATGAAACTGTACTCGATCGGCAGTATAATATGGCTCACTTATATCTAAATAATTTGATAACAATTTAAGATACTCACACTTGTCGATTTATGATCAATCACGATAATTTATTATTTTCCGTCAGTAAACGACATTGTGATTTCAAATACTAATGCCTATATAGCGGTGTGGAAATATAATAATAAGCATACCTACTTACTTTAAAATTTATAAAGAGTATATGTATAATATTATATTACTCAAATTATTTAAACCATCTGCAACTAAAATTGTTTGTATTATTTTTAAACAAAATTGTATTGTAGAATTTATTTTCCAATTAATTTTGTTCATATTGTATGATAAATATAATATTATTATGGTTGAGTATAATTTTTCTACGTAAACTATTCATTTTTTTTGTCAAAATATAGAAATAATTTTCCAACAATTAAATTATGTCGTTTGTACATCTGACGACCTGACGTCATCGTGCGTCATGTAATAACTAATAATATAACAAAGTACCAACTAAAATGACAACACATTAAAATAATTATCAATGTAATAACGTTTTTCAATAAGAATTACTTGTAATTTGCAAAATCATTGATTTCATTGTTGAAGTTTTTTATACCCAAACTTAATAGCATAATATATAACCTTGGCTGAACAATAAATCGATAAGAAAAATGATCATAAAATGTATGATACGTGATACTAATATTATACTAGTACTAGAATAAGGAGGATTATAATTTATTTGGGTCATTTAGTGTTATTTGAAGCAAGAATAATGTTATCGTTTAAGTTTTTGACAGTTTGAATTGGCAAACTAAATTTGTTCACATAGATTGTACTTACAGTGAAATGTATCCTATTACATATTCCGTACACCAACTAACCAGTTTGAAATATAAAAGCTATAGTAGAAGAAAACATGATACAAAGAGCATAAAATAAATTTCCGATCTTCAAATTTAAGTATATGAAAGTAAATGTTTCGAATATTTTATAAATAGATGGTAAGTACATAAGGATTTTTACTTTGGCCAATCGTATAAAACAATAGTAATAGTATATACACAATAATTTGAATTTCAAACAAGAACAAAATAAGTAATATAGTTGTATAGGGAAATTGTACACACGTGCCAAAAATAAGGGCCTTCCGTAGTCTGTACGGATTTCTTTTTGAAATAAATTTCAATTGTTTTAATCAAAAAAAAATTACCTACATGATTTCCAAACGAAAATCATCTGTTTTTATTAGTTAAAGGTATTTATAAGCCATTCGTCATCGTGCAGTAAGTACATATTTTAACAATGTCTAGTAAAAACTAAAACTTTAGTGTGTTCTCCGTCGTTAAATTAGCAGTTCTCAATAATACGATACCTACGTTGTTATATTCAGTAAATTCTATTGTACTTTATAATTATTGCAGTAGGTACTGGGTACAGTATAATATAGTACTGTTGCTATGTGTACCGATTCTTTGTATTGTGTACCCACCACCACCACCACCACCACCTAGAGCTAAGTCGCATAGAAATCCAACTGGAAGACAAAAACATAATATAAAAAATGTTATACTCATTTATCTGAAACTGCAACAGTAAGTTGTCTATAATGCGTATATGTATACCACGTTGAGGTTATAAATCATGACAATGAAAAATAATAAATATATATTATAATAGTTATATACTTATATAATATGAACGCGTTGTTCGTCCGTCTTGTAACAGCAACGGATGAACGAGACGATAATAACAATAATTTACGTTCAACCATAATATTATAGACTACGACTTGTAGTCAGACCGGGTTTGATATAGCTCTTGAAATGTGTATACAAGTATAATGTATATATTATAAAGAAAAGAAATCCTATTTTCATGAAAAATATATTATTATTTTTGGGCCATAGGAACAAAAACGTATTACATACATCAACATGTTATCCAGAGATTTATAAACTAATGAACAAGAAAATTTCAGTTTTCTCGTTTAAATTATTTTGTCAAACAAATTAAGACTTAAAACGTCGGTGGCTATTTAAATCGCCGCTATAGAGTCAAACCTATTTAGCCGGCTGTTCTAGTTTTTTCGAAAACAAACGGATTCAAACAAAATGAAAACCTTCCGAAAAAATCAAATACATTGATATTATATTATGAATACGGTGATTTCCGTGATTGATTCGTGAACATTTATACAATATATTATAATATCATGAGCTATCGCTGTATGAATATACAAAATTTCAAAATTTCAAAAAAAACCCCACCAAATTGTATAATATTATTATTTATTTGAAATACCGACCATGTAAAAATGTAATTTACATTCACTTGATTACCCCAAACTACAATAGTTTTATTTAATATTTATTATTCGCAGTGTCCGCCTTCTACAATATGTATATACATATAAACATATTTTATTGTAATGTAACAAAAGCCCGTTTCTTCAGTAGAAAAGTAAGTTATTTAGTTAAATTCGGACATACCCCTCTAAGAGATGGTATGCAATTCGGACAGTCCCCTCATCCAAGAGATGGCATGCAATTGGGAGTTCGGACAGACCCCTCCAAGAGACTGCAAGCAATTTCGACATTCCAATTTATATTAATTTTTTCGGCATTCAATTTGGACGCGCCGGTATAATAATATAATATTTATATATATATATATATATATATACATACAGGAATAGTAATATGTACGACGCAACTCACACGGAGTGAACCGAAATAGTAACGAAAAAAAAACCTTCTACAATTTATTATAATCATCAATATTAAACTATCGCTTCTAGTTTATCGTTGATGTACTTCTATTTATTTACTAAGATAGTTGTGTCAACCCTTTATGGACCGAGTCGTCGAGATGTCATGGTGTAGGAATTAAACATACCCTTACAAGAGCTTCTCCCCCGAACAATGTGCAGACCACAAATATTGGGATAGGTATTGTGATTTATGTAGAAGTGTGCGATGGGTAATGTTTGTTCGTCATTGAAAGTGACATTTTCTTCGCATAGTTGAGACGTGATACATTCAGGGTGAATAGCACCACAATAGTACCTAAACGGCCACCCCTATCTTAATATTGTCTTGAATGATGCGTTTTATTCTATAATTTCAGATCCACGTGCATCGCTATTCACGATAGACACGAGTGTTCATATAATTACCTATATTATTAATTATTATTATTATTATTATTTGGTTGTGATGCAGATAGATAAAGTATATAATAATATAGGTAATAATATCATAGTGTTAGATAACGTCGCGAGGTAGGGGTTACCTACCTATAACAATGCATTGAATTTATAACCGTAAACCGGGTACTCGCCGTACAATATTATCCGCTTACCTACATGGTGCATAGTGTCGTAAATCATATTATACATAGATTTTCGTAAACAATTAGTGATTAAACGACGAAGGTAGGGCCATGTATTGATTTCGCTGTGTGTTGAATCTGACTATTATATAGCAACATGGCAGATTACAATAGCGAGTGTCGCATAATATTATAATATTATATTGTTGTATAGTGCTCGCACTCGTCGACTTTGAGCAATCGTGATCATTTTTTAGCCAACGACGCATTATCGAAATAATCAGTTTCTATAGTAATATACTATAATATTATTACTAGGGACCGAATTTGTATGCATAAAAAAAACCCTCAGACTATGCATTTAAGAATAGTACCTATAGGTAGGTACTATATACATTATGCTACAAATTGTGCACTTCTAATTTAATATAATTTAAAATATTTATTTTTTAACACAGCTATGTTTTTGGCTAGATACAACTTTTTATTTTCTAACCGATTCTGGGTAAAGCTTTGTTGTCTATTCCTCAATTTTCCTTGCAGAGCATGCTCTCTTCAGATTTTAATATTATTTTATTATTTAATATAAATAATCAGACCCGTTTATATGTAAAATAAAATACAATAAAATATAGTATTATAAAAAAAATGAAAAGCGTAAATTAAAAAAAATCCTCGTCTTTGACAATATGTAATAATATTATCAGTGTTCACCGATAACATACTCAGTGGTCAGTATACCTACACACATTAAACATAATGTATTGATAAGTTATTATAATATCTGACCTATAAAGAGTGATCTCAAAAGTTTACATAGTTGAGTAGTGCATAACAGGAAATAAGAACACGTGAAAATGAGCTTAGAGTAAAATATGTGCTACAAGCTAAAATATCTACTAATAAAGTAATAAATTACAATTAATATTCATTACATATGCTGAAAAGTTAAAAATGTTAAAATATGAAAAATACAATTTTTGTTATTTTAACAAGAATGATTTAAATGCACATTTACACATTTCTAATCACACTTCAAATATTTTATTCTAATAAATATATGAACTAACATAATATAATTCCGTTCCATATATAAATAATATATACATCGAACATTTTTAACGATTATTATTATATTGGGATCGGATTCATAAGTCATTGGGATTTTAGGACTTGTGTCTATAAAAATTAATTATTAAATTTATAATAATGAATATAAATAGGTACAGTTTTTTTTTTTTAATTACATTTTATCGATAGTTCTACATTCATATATAAAGAACAGTTGATATCATCATTTTTTTTAAGAGTCTTGACTTTTGGATCAATGTTTTTGTCGATGGGGATGAGAGTTGAGAGCTGCAGAAGATATTTGGTCCGGAAAGTTATATTATGTATAAAGATTTTCATAAGTATGATATTTGGTTATGCGTTTTGCTGTAAGGTGAACTCTGCATATGAATGACACATAGTAATAGTATATAAATGTACAAGAAATGTAGGTATTTTATTTATTACCGAACTGCGTTTGAGATGGATTATGCCGATGTGTACATGCAGTACGAGTACACGATTTATAGTAGCAAAAAAATTATTTGATTTTCAACTTCAATATTTCTGATAGGAAACAATCTAGTTGGTACTTTAGGAAAGTCAAAATTAAAAATTCCCAGTACTTTTCTAAATAATCGAAAAAACAGCAATTTGTACGCAAAACTACAAATCGATAAATCGTTTTTCTATTATTGTGTAATTCGAAAACCAACTACAGTAAATACTTGAAATTTTCACAAATTAGCACAGTAGGTACATTATTTAGTATTTACCGTTTCCACTTCATGAAATAGACAGCTTTCATGAATAGATCGATTTCGTATACGAGTAGTTTGTTTTCGATCAGACATCAAAATTATATTATAGTAAATAAATATTAAATATTATGTTTGACTATTAAAAGTATCCAACTGATATTTTAATTTTACAGTAAAATCTAGACAAATTTGTTACGCGGAGTCGTCAAAATTACATTCTACTAAATATAAATAATTATTGTTCTGTTATTACTTTTTCTCGTTGAGATAATGTTATATTACTTATAATTATAAAATTTATAATTTTAGTATATTACATATTAATACTTTTTTTTTTTTTTTATTGAACAAAAATGTATATTTACTATCTGTATTTACAAGTTATACGATAAGTAAATGGGATATGGTTTGATTGACGGGAAGGGGAAGTCACCTAATGGTGGCACGGGCACCCCGTGAATATTAATACTTAAGTTAAAAAACCATGATATTAGTAGGATTCATAAAAAGGAATAAGATTAATTTTAAAAATACCAACTCATTTAAAACATTATATTATTTAATTTCACTAGCTGTAATATTTTTGTCAAATTTTAACATTGGAAATATTGTATATTTTAACTCGGATGGTTAATATAATATTATAGGGTGGAATCGGCCAAAGTCATTGGGACGTCACACATTTTATGATAATATTATTATTTAATATTTTACTCACACACAAAATATACAAATTATGAAACATTGAAATCGATTTATTGTTTTCGTAAATTTCTTTATTGATACAAAACCAAACGGATACCTACACCAAATACAGACCGGCGTAAATTATAAATTTAAGTGTTTATAATTAATGTAAATGACGTTATATATTACAAAAAATTCATAAATGTTAATTACAAATTGTTTGACGTAAAAATGTCCTATCGAGATAATCAATACCTATATTAAGTTAGTCATGCTATGATAAATATACTTATACAACTAAACGTTCAAGGTCAATTTAAGAATGTAGTCTACCTATATAGTTCATTCATAAATAAGAAATAAGGTGGTCATAAAGTAGCATAAGCTTCACTTACGATAAGCTCATTTACGTATCATCGCAGTGTGATGAACATCGATATAACCAAAATATAATTTATAATATATAAAATATATCTTACATAAAATACTCATATACAGGGTGTTCCAAATTTCATGTGACAGCAGATTTCAGCATGATATATTTAAATTAGGGGAAAATGACCCATGTGAAAACTGTTTTGAATCATATAATCTAAATTAATTTGATATTAAATATTTTTTTTATTAATTAGGATGGGGAGGTTTGAGGGTCAACTTTTAAAATTCAAATGGGAACCTATATTTTTGAAATATGATTCGTGCACAGTTTAATTTTTAATGAATTTTGACGGTTCATTTACATTTATGTGATAATAATTGAAGGAGCTATCGACATCTGAATATTGGTGTTAATTTATAAAATGTCAACAGTGAATAATACTAAAAGTGCTTCCGTTGTACGACCTTAATAATCCGGGTATCGAATTATCAATTTATTACAGTAAACAGTAGTCAGTTCAAAGTACTACAGTAGGTATACCGTTTGATACTCAGATATAATCTAAGGTTTGATCACGATTATAAAGAATAATTCTTTATAATCGTGGGTTTGATATAACTATCATATAATTTTATCAATGATAAATGATATTATATTTTATAACCTTAAAATTATTTGATGTTTACCAATGTAACGTGTATACATCCGTATACCTAGGTATAGTATGTAGTATTGTCATAGTGCTACTCAGTGATAGTACCTATCTTTGATAAACTAATCTATACAAGCTCCAAGGTTAGGTCCACGGACTAAGATATAATGGACTGGAAACGACAAGGTGGGCGGGTGACGGGGGACGGCCCGCAAAAGGTGTCTCTGTTATCATCAACACTCATAATCGAATGTTTTCAGCGCTACCAGTGGTTTTATTTTGCGTCACATTTTGTATCTCAGTCCATGTTTTATACAGAGGGCGCTGTAAACTCTCGATTATGGTTGCGACCCCCCGCATTTGCTTCTTGTACATACTTTCGAGGCCACTGATAAGCTGCTCGTTTCCAGTCCATTATATCTTAGTCCGTGGTTAGGTCTATAAATCGTGTGCACGTGTGCTATGTCTATGATAATTGATAACGCTTGTCACTTTTTACTTCATAATTTTTATATGACAGTTAAAACACTTAAAACCACGAAAATGCTTTAAACTTAAAAGTTAAATTAAATATAAATTAAAATACATAATATCTAAATATTTCATTATTTCAATCTGGTTGATATTTTTAAGTCATTGTAGTTAGTGCGTTTGAATTTTCGTCAACTGGTTGTTATCGTCTGGAAATGTTTGCATTTATTTTAAACTGACATCAGAAGACTCTAAGAACTCTATTTACTCTAAGAAGGTACTTGTTTGTATCATAGAAAAATTATATTTGTATTCATCACCATCATTAGTTAAAATTTGAGGATATGTATAGTTTGATTATTTATCAATTTGTAAATGCCTTCAGTCGTATTTAATTATGTTAGTATAACAATTTACGTACCTACGCAAGATAGATATCTAAGAATAACATAATATAGAATGCTTAATCCAGTTTTATTTTCTGAGTGGTAATGTTAATACATTTACTTATCTATTATCAATACATTATACCATATACAGTGTTATATTAAGTATTTAAGTGGCACAATTCAGTTTATTTCAGCACCTAAATATCTATATAATACTAATGTATTTAATATTATTTTACTTCAATTCCTGACTCATGACTTAACTTAATTTTAATTTAGCCCATTGATTTAAATTAAAACTGTTTTATTGGATATGATCCATTTTCTTCAAACAGTTTAAGAAAAATGTTTACTTTATTAAGAATTAAAACATTTTTTAAATTCTTGAAATGTAGACAAGTTGAACCATTTTGAATAAGACATTTTTAAATTTCATAGTCGTCATTATTCTCAATAAAATTATTCTTCAATTTATCTAAAAGCCATTATTCATTATTGTACCTACCTATCTAGGATTTCAAATTTCAAATTAGCTTTTTCATTGCAATTCTATGTATGGTAAATTATTATGAAAAAGCAACATTTAATTTCTCTAAAAGTCATGGTTCCTAAGATTTCAAACATGACAACATTTTTTTTACTAAATAATATTCTCCATATTATTCATATTGTACCGTTGTTGTGTCTGATGATATATTTTTACTTTAATGGAACAATTCAAATTATTTCAGCACCTAAATATCTATATCTAAAATTCATTGTTCATTTATACATATCTAGGATTTCAAATTTCAAATTAGCTTTTTCATCACAAATCTAAGTGTATTCTTAATTTCCTAAGTTTTCTAATGTGACATCATTGTTTTTATTAAATCATATTCTCCATAATGATATCATAATGAAAAGTGGAACAAATCAGAATATTTTAGATACTTATATCTAGATTTGCTATTTTGCTAATGTATTTAACATTATTTTACTTTAATTCCTGATTCATGACTTATGAGTAATACCTAATTTCATAGAATTCAATAATTTACTTAATAAATATTTGCATGTATGGGTTTTTGTTGGTTTGTGTTAATAAAATTATAAAATGTATAACTTTTTGACTTTAAAACTTTAATGTAGTAATATTTTACAAGGTTATTCATACAAGCCTAATAGTTATTTTTACTAATTTGTTTAAACATTTTTCGCATTAATTAATAGTGTATACCAATACCTTTAGAAGACGATTGAACCTCTGGCGTGGACCAAAATTCTGCAAGTAAAATGGCAGTCATAATTATATTGTATTGAGAGTATACACTTGTTGATAAACATTGGTCACATTATTAATATGGTATACCAATACCTTTAGAAGACGATTGAACTCATTTAAACCTCTGGTGTGGACCAAAATTTTGCAAGTAAAATGGCAGTCATAATTATATTGTATTGAGAGTATACACTAGTTGAAAATAAAAGTATGCGAGTGTTTTAAACAAATAGTAAGTGATATAACTTTTTAACAACTTTTTAAAGGACTGTAGTTATATTTAACAAGGTTATTTGCACAAAACCAACTATTTTTAACCAATTTGAGCATATGAATACTTTTTTAAGTAATTTGTTTAAACATTAGTCTCATTTAATAATGTAATGAATAGCATAGCGAAATAGTAAATAGTAAATATACATATAATTTATTATTCGATTGCACCTCTTGTACGAACAATGTTCACTCAGTTTAAATTGTGAAGTATGTTTTTATTAGGCATTTATTAAACTGCTTACTTTCATAAATTCTATATTTCTTTAGATACCTACCTATATTGGATATTAACGAATAATGAATTTGCTTTAAAATGTATTTTACCATGCATATCTTGCATATTCCTTGCTAATTTGAATATACTAAAATGTACTAAATGGTTCAACAATTATTTGTCTTTATATCCTTTCTTATGAAAATTGTACACATTTCAAATCTATGTATATTTATTTATTAAAATTAAGTTAAAAGTTTTAAAATTGTCCTAAATCCAGACTGAAAATGCTTCTAAAAAAATATTCAATCCCGGTCTAAAACCAGTAAAACCTAACCTTATTAACCACTCAGAATATATTACGATAATTTTTACTGGTGCAATTGACATATTTAAAATACTTGATAATTATGTTTGATGTCATGATTAGGACTTTGATGTTGTTATAATTAATTAATAATTTTACAAGGTTTCTACTTAATAGAGCAAAAAAAAAATTCATAATAATGTAGTTTAAAAATTAAATTGCTTACACAAATGTGATATACATATTTTACCAACGTTGTGTAAATATTGTGTGACTTCCATGTGATGATCCATGCTACAGATGTTAAACCCTCCTATGGGCCTATCTTTTTTTTTTGCTTAAGCCATTGGAGCAATAGGTACAATTATTTAAAAAAAAAAGGAAAAATTGATTATACATTAATAATAATTAAATACATTTTTAATAAATTCAGTCAAAATTGTCTTGTTCTAGACTTCTAGAGTATACATATTTGTTCATATTTTTATGCGTATATGTTTGTGTTTAAAGCTTTTAAGTCTCTAGCCTATTCTTACCTCTCTTCTAGCCATAACCTTTAGTCTTTAGTAAATGAATAATTAATTTTCATAAAATTAATGTAACAACATCCAAGCCCTAGTTATTATAATTTAATATTAGATTGATCATATCTTAATGTTGTGAAAAGGTGATGTTCTTTCAAAATCTGTTTGATTTTATATGCATCATTCAACATTATGTTGAACGCGAGGTTTAATCATACAAGTTTTTGAAATCAATGTTGTCATTTTGCAGCGTTTAGAAATGATATACATATTTAATATTAAGTTGATTCAAACATAATATGAAAGTATAGGTATGTAAGTATGTAATTAGTCTTACCAAGGCTTGGAACTTTAAGCATTTGCATATTTGTTTAGAAAGTGCATATTGAAAATCTGATTCGATACAAATTTGATTCATAGTAAGTATATTACAAATACAAAAATATTTGTTGCATAATTTTGAATATTTCGTGATTTTTTGTACAAATTCGCATATTTTAGGTATAAGAACATTAATTATATGCATATGATATCATAGCATTAACGTGAAAAATTTTTTTTTTTAGAAATTTATACTTTTATATTGTTTGACAAAATAAATTAATTCATCAACGGCTATTACTATTGCTCCCAAAAATAATATTATAATCTTTATATCTACTACTGAGAACTTTTAATAGTAATCGCTGACCGGGCCGTATTTATTTTTATTCAAATTTACCACTGGATTAATATTTTGTACCATGAGATAAAAAAATTGTATAATCGTAGGTAATTAAATACATAAGCGTGCGGTGTTAATTTTTTTTTTAAATTCTTCTAATTTTTTTTCAGACACCTACCTAATTTAAATTTTTAAATTTTGTATGTAAAATGTATTTTATTCAATAAATTGCATATTTTCCAAATTTTTACTGCATATTTTTAAGTTCCTAGCCTTGGTGATTATTTATTATTTAAATTTATAAAATATGAATAGGCACCTACATTAGTCAAAAATACAGATACAGGTACCTAACCTATTTGTATACATTTTAAATAATTGTATGCAGTATAATAACATTTATACAACAATTTGGTATAATTAGCTATTGCCTATTTGTCAACTGAATGATATTTATTTTTAATTTTATATTATTAATAATAAATATTATGTAAAATTATTGAGGACACAAACCCCTTCCATAGCATTGATTATAAATAAAACAATATCCAATATACATTATACATATGTAGACGGTATATTATTATCTAATGCCTTGTTTTTTTTTTTTTTTTATTATCAATAGAATCATGTGGCTTGACCTATGTAATATAAAATTAAATTAAGATAACAAATACACGTTTTATTACTAGTAAATTGGTAGTTAGATAGCGTACAGATTATAAAGGTTGTAGGTACAACAATGCATCGGCGTAAAACAGAAGCACAAAGTATATTATTATTATTATTCATTGATGGCATTTTTACAAATTAAATACAAAATTCGAATGTAAATAGCTTCTTTAATTATCAACCAATAATTATGAATGATACATCAAAATTCATTAAAAAAAAAATCCTGTAGGAATCATATTTCAAAAATATAGATTCCCATTTGAATTTTAAAAGTTACCCCTAAAATCTCCCCTTTTTAACTAATAAAAAAAAAAATTAATATCATATTAGTTTTGAGTATGTGATTCAAATAAGTTTTCACATAGGTCATTTTTTCCTAATTTGAGTAGATCATGCTGAAATCTGCTGTCACATGAAATTTGGAACACCCTGTATAGCTTGTGCAGGAATTGCGTGAAACTACTTTTGACCGCGTACTCCAGGGAAGTCAACAGCTCTGAAAATCGATGAATAAAAAAAAAAAATCGTCCTGCTATAAGATAGAATACCAATAAGAACGTCTTAAAACTTGCAAGGATAATACGGAAGAGGTTGGGAAGACTATAATATATAACCACTAGGCACTAGCGACTAACCAGTAACCACTCATCGCAAACCACAGTCTGTTTCAGGTGCAGGGACAGTGTCATATAGCCCATAAGTCATGACTCATGAGCAGTGGCGTCATTTCAGTTTTCAATAGAGGGGGGCAAAGGTTTTGACCGGCCAGAATAGGTAAAAAAAAAACCGCTCGCTTCGCTCGTTATATTATCTACATTTTTTTATGCAACCCTTTTTATTAACTAGGTAATATCATTTTTAAATAGAAGGTGCCAGATATTTTATAAAAAACAATTGTACACCTACATCAATTATAACTTAAAAGTCTACAAACATGATATAGCAATATTTATTGATAAACAAAAATATTAGTAGCTTATTAAAGGATATCTTCTTTTTTTTTTATTTTATGAAAATATATCAACTGCATTATCTATAAATCAATTTTACCTGATTCATCACTTATCAGTGGTTATCACCTATACTCTATATGTCTACGATAAATTTTCAAATTAATATTATTTTAAATTATAATTTTATATTTTTAACCGCACCACCCATTTACTTTTTTTTAAGTCATATTTTGCTCAAATTGAAAGATTAATGTAAACACGCGTCACGAAAAAATAAATTTTAATTTAGTTAGGATAAGGTACACTACAGGGCCAGATTGGCCCGGCGAGTTACCGATGTAAAACTCAGCGGGCCGCGACAATTTTGGGCCGTTCAAGTCATGAGGGGCCGCATTGACTAAAAATATGTTAAGAGTTGAAAGTTGAAGAAATGGAGACTATAAAATAAAATAACTGTGCACGGAATAAGAGCGTACCCAAGGGCCGCCAGTTTTTAAGTGGGTTGGTAAAGTACGGAAAACTCGGTGGGCCGAATTTGTCCAACCCGGCCCTGGCTACAAAACACAATACGCAGAATAGTTGAATAGTTTACCATACACGACTGTCGCAACTCGTAAGTTAACTGCGTATGAAGTCTGGTATCAATGTACAATGATAATTAATAAGAGTGCCAATCGGTTGTTGTTTTTAGAATTTGTATTAATTTTAGATTTTAGAAATAAAACTATACGGGATTACGATACTCATTATTATTATTGTTATACACTCACACAAACAAACATACCTACATACAATGTGTACGTCCCCGCATACGTCTAAATATAAATATATTCCAACTATCAATTATTAGAAAAAATGTATCATTGTGACAATAATTTCTGAGTACATAGGTAGTATAATATTTTCTGAAAATATTATAATATAAAATAGACATGTTTTTGCGCTGATAAAAAATAATAATGGTAAAACGGAAAAAACTGGTCACCGGCCCTTCGGGCCGCTTTTAAAATCAGACAGGGGCAAATGCCCACCTTGCCCCCCCCCCAAATGACGCCACTGCTCATGAGTCACAAACGTACACGTAAGATCTAACTAAGACAGATTTCAGCATAAAGTTATAATCCCTGTGTTATAATGCTCAAATCGATGACTAATATATTATTATACATAAATAAATCAATATCGGAGATTATATTTAATAATATTCCAATATTATTCTTGTTCGTCCGCAATTTGTCTATTATTTACCACTGTCGTCGGATTGAAATATTGAATAATATATGCAGAAAGGTCGAAGGACCTTCGCTCCTTAGTTCATATAACGTTTACGTACAAAATATATTGTGTATTGTATACAAATGTATATAATAAATAAAACTGCACTTGTGCGGACCTGCTGCTGCAGCAGCGTGTAAATAAAAGACGTCGGTATTGTGTATGCCGAATTGCCAAGGCACTCGGGGTCCACCCGAAAAAAAAAAACACGTACCTATATATATATATACATCATACATATACATGCTATACATAGGTCCTCGGACCCACTCTCGTATAACATTGTTAGGTGTATACTGTGTATACATATATAGGTACTGGTAGTGGCAGCACAAAGAACGTATTATTATTATTATATTGTATATCAAACCGAGTGCGTGAACGCCCATAATAATATATATATCTACTATACTTATATATAAGACGATATTATATAATATAATGTGTGTGGTGTGTGCGTAAAAAAAAAAAAGTTATAGTAATAAACCTGTTCGACAATCTGTTTCCGAAGACACGTTGAGACACGACGCGTATATATATATTATTATTATACAGAGTGTATCATGCGAGATCTTAATGCGATTTCAATGTTAAATTGTCATATTATCTTCGATTGTGTGTGTGTGCCTGGTACATATATATAATATATATATATAATATTTATAAGTACGTTTATATATTTTTGTGTGATTTTATCTCATGATATCATATCGAAGAGAAAATACGGTTGACCGCAGAGTAAATTATGTCAAAAGGAGATTTCAGCATTTCGCAATAAGGAAATCACTTTCGGCAACCGTTGTATTGTTTTATTCCTAAATCGGCTAAATCGTACTTAATATTATACACACCTATATTATATTTTAATACTCAATATTTAACACTGTACTTACACGCAAATCACCTATCGCTATTATTAAAACGTGACTAGATTTATTTATATTAATAATCAAAATAAATAATAATAATATGTCGTATTTAATAACATACTGATAAAATTGACGTCGTACGTGATGAGAAATACCGAGGAAAAGTCGTGTACCAATAGATAAGAATTCGTTTCCTTTCGTGCCTTTGTAGATCAATTATTGAAAAATCTACCAGTCTATTGTCTTCTTGATAGTTGAAATCTAAACGAAAAATGTCGATTTAATTATCTACACGCACAATCAATGAGGGATGGACATTTTTTACTTAGTCGCTCTAAAATCATTAAACTAAATTCGATAAACCAAAACAACCACTCAGCAACAAAATCAGCTGCAAAAATTTATACATAGCTTAAAAAACGCAGATTTTCAGGTTTACTTATTTTAGACTTTGAACAGAAAAAATAATATGGTTTCATTTTTCATAAAAACCAGTTGTAACTTGTAAGTACGTGACTAGGGAACCTAAATATATTTCTATAATAAGACTATTTCTCATATTATATCTGCGTCTTTCAATCCTGCCAAGTTTTTGCAGTCAAATGTACCTATTATTAACTGTTTACCCGTTGGATGCTTTATGTAGGCAGTGATTGCTGTGTTATGTGCATATTGTTTACTTTATATAGCTGTAATGTAATTTAAATATTTGTATGACTATTTGATGGTCTGTTTAGATTTTTTTAGTAAGTATCAATTATATTAGCAATGACTTTAAAGAAAAATATAACTAATGCTGAATAAAAATATTATATTATACACTTTATAGATTTTTCTATACAACATCGTTTATACGTTTACACCAAAATCATTGTGCTTTTGCTCTTTGATATCTACCGATACATTTTGAAACATTTCAAACACGAGTGTCTACAGACGAAATGTCATACTCTGCCACCGAAGTATATTGTAGTATCATTTTTATTATTATTATTTATAATTACCTGTAATAATAATAATAATAATGGGAATCTGTGCACTGTTACACAATATTAGACACACAATATTACATTTCCTAAAAATTCAGCTGATAGTAAAATTTGTCACAAATTTATGTGATATGCATATTTGTGATATTTTAATATATATATATGTATATTATATAAAATATAAATCGTGTCTAATCTTTATTTTTTTGACACCTATGCATACAACTGTACAAATGAGTAATCCAACTTCTCGAAAACGCGATACAACAGTGTAATACAAGTTTATATTTAGTATTTATACCTAACGATTTATTGTTATGTCACGTTTTTTTTTTTTTAAATAATGTTCTATATTAAAAAAATTAACGACTATCATTATATCCCTTAGAGCTCAGTTCTCACAATGACGGGGACAATACGTGTCGGTTAAGGCTATTGGGCAGTATTCTATCGGTAACACAAAAGAAGCCGGTGAGAGTTATCAGACACTTGACCGGACATTGTAAGAACAGCCCTTATATTGTGATAATATAATAATATGAGAATCGATGGCACACCGCAACAGCTCAAAATGTTGGAATATTGTTCTATAATATGCATCTGACGGGAACGAGTTATTCCCTCATAAGTAGGTATTACTGTATTAGTTATTACCACGGAAGTATAATATACGCCCATGATAGTTATTAGTTAATATATCGGGACCATTAAGCGTGTCCATAGATCGTATAATATAATAATAATATTATCTACGGAGAAGCATCTCCAAGTCCGTCAGATATAATTTACAGGCGCTCAAGAGAGAGAGAGAGAGAGAGAGAGAGAGAGAGAGAGAGATTGTCATAATATCAAAGGTGAGCATTAACTTGTTAAAAAGTTAATTTTGTTTTAAATTTTTAACTTAACTAGGTAGTTAATTATTTTTGTTTTAACTTATTAACTTATTCAGTTAAAATTTTTATTGTTGTGACTTGACTTTTTATAGTTAATTATCATTGTTGTGCAGTTAAGTTAATTTTCTTTTCGAGTCATGCGTAATCAACTAGGCAATATTGGATTCGTCGACATTTTTACGATTTTGGAAATTTATTTTCGAATTATATATTATAATAGTTTAATTTTTTACACAGTATTAAATGTCTTGGTAAATTTTTGTGTATAAAACAATACTATGGTAGTTTATGATGGTAAAATATTGTACCTTCAAAAAAAATTAACTTTTTTTTAACTGAGATAAGTTAATTTAATTTTCTATCTTAACTTTAAACTTATCTACTTTAATTTTTTTTCTTTGTTAACTTTTAACTTAACTGAAGGCAATTTAATTGAGTTAACTTAATTTGCCCACCATTGCATAATATATGGTGAATTATCGATTATAATTTTTATTCTGATTCGGAGCCATCATATTATTATATGATTTTACAATACTATGTAGGTACGAATGTTCTTTATATTTATTTATTCCATTACAAGCTAATGCTTATTATTATAGGTGATGTGTAATCACTAATCACGATATGATATTTATTTTTTATGTTGTATTCGTGTTATTTATGGTTACATCGATCAGTATTTTTGAGAGAACTTTTAGTCAGGCAGCATCGTGATGACACGTCACCGGTACAAGACGTGTAAGTTGTAATCGATTTTACTACTAAATTCGAACATCAAAGTACATTATAGTACAATATAGTCATAGGTACTGAAAATACAGTACCTATCATATTATATTCGTGTTTATACATACGATTTATCTTTTCTTTTTTGTATAAATATATTTTATACTTTATAGTAATCTTATGTTAAATAATTTATAAAATAAAAAAATATATAATTATTTCAAAACTTGACTCACCTACCAAAAATATAACCACGATCCACTTTTGGGAAGCTACCCACAGTTTGAGAACCTCGGCATTATGATATAATAGATTGACATTGTGCGCATCGGGTTTTTGTTGAAACTCTTCGGTGAAAAAAACTCTTTGTTGTACCTTTAATGTGTGTATATGACGTACATAAGGGCATAAGGTACAAATACCGAATCGTATATATACGTACACACAATACACACCGTATAATATTAATATTGTGAGCTGTAGGAAATTACACACACATCACTCAATAATCCTCAGTCCTCGTGGTCATCGGCCACATATTACTATATCAACAGGATGTTGTTGACATATTATTATAATATTAGATGATGTTATGGTCAACAGTTTATGCATTATTTTATTATATAAGATTATTTTTTTTTTTATACGTTATCGTCTGCAGATTTAGTCTCAACGCCTTGTCACCTTTGAAATGTTTTGAGGATTCGTGCTCAATGTTGTTGGTGTTTTTTTAAGAGAAAAGATGAAATGGCCAGTGCACAAATTTATTGCCGATGTGTCTGGTTCTAAGAATTTGTCACCCAGCGGTCAGCTGTAAACTCGTTATAAATGTTGACAGATTATCTAATATAGCGTTTTCGATTTGACAAAATAGTGTGCATTGAAATTCCACTAGCACTACGCGAGTGTTGCACTAGTAGTTTTCTATAAATCGAATAAGAAAAAAAACATTATTATCAGATATAAATAATAAATATAGTTATAATGATAATAATATATGATATTTAGGAAATTAGATGATAATTATGTGTCCCGTTATAGAGAAAAACAGTTCACTATTTGCATTATGGTTTTTCAGTCATGTGTTTTACATGTATTCTATATCTATTTCGTGGCTATAATATTGATAATACGTATGGATGAAAAAAATTAATGTAAATGGTCCTCCAAGATATGCCCAAACGCATAGTATTCTTTCTCTTTCGTATCTCGTCCATTGGTTTCTCACTCTAAGCTCTGTCCATTAGTTAATAGGTCTATGACTTAAAGACTACAGATCTATAATATATATCTACTCTCTTGTACAAAGAATTAATTTGCGTATAATACTATAATAGGTATATACACCTTTATTAATTATTATTATAACACATTTGTTCAGCTTAGTGACAAAACGAAATATTATACATATAGGCAATATAAAAGAAAAAGGTGGGCTAGTGGGTGTTGCTCTGGTGTACAGTAGGTTACAAGTGGGTTACTGTAATGGATTGTGTTAAATTCGAATTTAATGGTATATATCATTGTGTAAGAAAAACGATCTGACCAAAGACGGTAAGTCAGCCTATGATATTATCACTAAGTATATTTGTTCATATTATTCAATTATTGTGAATAAAGAAATGTATATAGAACCTATTTTAAGTAGAAATTTATTTTAAACTTTCCATTCTTTAGCTACAAAAGTTAAACATTTTATAAATTGTCAACTAAAAAATCATTTTAAAATTTAAAATTTGATACAATTTGTCAAAATTTGAACTTTAGATTCTTATAAAAACTATGTATTTTTTATACTTTTCAACTGTCATTGTAAAAATATATTAGAAGTATTGTATTCAAAACGTTTTATTGACATTTATAGAAAAAAAAACTTTAAAAAAATGGAAACTGAAAATGTCCATAAACAATTTTGAACTTCTCAATGCTGCAACTAGATTCACTTTAATATCGAACAAGATACTGAAGTTGAAAATCGAAGCATTATTTCGACTATATACTTATCTTGTACACAGACAAAGAAAATAAAAATAACAAAACAAACATCGTTATAAAATAAATACATCCGTCGCTCCGCTCACGATCTAATATGCCTAAATATATAATGTACATTATTATCAGAGGTGCACGGTGTATTGTATAATCGTTCTGAAGAGTTTTTAATTTTTTTACACTCGAACCCTGATTGTCTGCTCCGGTTGGATCGGCGACGTATCTACGAACACGCGAGCAAGTCATTTGCCGACCACCGCACCCATCGAAATTTCTATTGTTTGAGATGTCTATAAATCGGCCTCCCACGATTCGTCCACTGTCTAATCGTAATGTTTTAATTTCTCACTGTATTGCCAGTTTCATTTCTACCTGTTTAATGTAGATAGGTACATTCAATTTCAATGAAAACATCGACATTGGTTATGGACATAATATTAATATATTATATCTTATCTATCTTATCATTCTAATGGTACCTACCTGTAATCATAATAAAAAACATCTTCGTTTTTAATTTTAATTTTAATCATTTTTGTTTAATATTAAAAAACAAATAATATCTATATTGTATCATTATTATTATTGAATCTATGGATTTCCGATGCTTCGAAACTCATCGATAATTTTATAGCAGTGATTTCCTGCAACAACACATTAACACACACATATATTATATATACTTATAGGTATCCACCACTGATCGTGCTGTGCGATTTGTCATTAATTCTATAGACAACGTACCTATACGTGCCACACGTATTATGTTGTGCAAAGAATATATTACTATTATAAAGTATACGTACACTATAGCTGCGTTCGAACGCAGTTCAGCCGTTCAGTTATACTGGTATATACCTATTACCAATAGGTATACGCTGGTATATATCTATTACCTGTAGTTGTATCTTGGACAGCGTTACGAGCCGACCAAGAGAATAAATTATGACATTTTCGTAACACCTCAAAACAATAATAATTAATAATGAGTTGGGCTCGTGAAACAAAAAAAATATTACGTCCCTATACCTACCGCGTGTGTTAGGAAAACCTTGTAAAAATAGCGATGATGATGAATGATGATCGATGATAATGTGATGTAATATAATATAATAATATAGCGTAGAGAAAATTAACGGCTTTTGATTTTTTTTGTTATCATAATATAATATTATTATGTATGTAGTACAATATTATAGTATACGCGATATAAGCAGCCGAGGTAAGTACTTACAATTCGTATCACTATATTAACCATTGTACGAATGATAACGTTATATTTTACACGATAAACTATGACTATACAGTGTTGTGAATTATTTGGATGTATAGAATGAATGTAATAAATTATAATATTGCTATGCATTTTCGTACAGTGCGGAAAAAAAATGTATCTAGTAAAGCCGCCGTGTGGATTCACAAGTTATGAGTGAATCTACCAAATTACAGTCAGGAAATTTGTCACGTTATATCATCAAAAACAATTACAACATGGTGTGGGTATAATAAACTAGTATAATGGAACATTGAATCATAGTGTATTTATTTTTTAGCTCAAAATTAATAACTGCAGTTGTAATATTTGTGAAATGTACAAATGCCATTTTTACTGTTAAATTTTCACCATAAAAAGAAGCAAATAACATACAAGTAAAATAAATATAGTTGATTGTGAATTATTGTAACTATAATAATATGATATTGTACATTCTGCGCATCTACGAACTTAAAAACTATTTACAGTCAATATAATTTATTATTAGGTATATGTATCTTTCTTTTATTAAATTATTTTATAGTATTTCAATATTTAATTTTTACAACGACAATAGACGACAAATAATATTTCATTTCATTTCTTATTAAAGTTGAGATGATTAACGACTAATAAAGAGGTATTTTTATTTTTGTAAACTATACTCAATTATTGTATGTGTATAAGCTTCATGAAAAAATAACAAATTGATTTATAATTGAATCCCATTGGAGTTGAATATAAAACTTTTATCAGATACAAGTATTTCTCTTCATTCTTATATATTCATGAATAGGAAATTCAAAATAATAGTATTTATTTTTGATTCCAATATTTTATCTAGACACCCGTAACAAATTTATCAACCAGAACTTATACAGCAGTCCACTAGTCAAGGTCACCTTTCATATCTATGTGCATAAAAAAATAATTTAAATTCGGCGAATTAATATTTTCAAAAATGTAATTAACAATTTTAACATTTATGATTTATTTTTAACTTTACTTCACTGAGTTGAAACTTAAACTAAAATACATTATACTTGACCAGTTTTACAAAATATTTATTATAGCTATGTATTGTAGGTAATAAATTAATAATTAATAATTACTTTTGCTATGCTGTAATGCTGTTCAAACTTTTGCCAAATGCTCTCTGAAAAATAAGAACCTAATCGTAAATTAAACAAGTTCGGAAATATAAAGAAAATTGCATATTGGTCAATTTATTATAAATGGGAGAATTCAAAATTCAAATAATCCAGCCTTTGGGGTATTGTACATATTTTGTACCCATTATGTTGCTGATAATAAAAACTTACTAAAACCCACATCTCTATCACTCCTATTATGCATTAAAATGTATTAAATATATTATTGTTATAATATAAACTATTATTTTAATCCTAAATTAAACTTATACTAAAAATATCGACCAAAGTCTCTAATAAGCTCTCTCAGCATACTACTTAAAAACAATGAAAATAAACGTGAGTGTGGTATTTGAAATGGAAACAACAAAAACAATCAATTTAACAACAATGTGGCATCTGTGATCAGTGACCAAGATGTTCTAGCAACTCTTCACACTGCAGATAGAAACAAAGCTACCACTCACAAGAAAGTACTTAATTCGAATAGGCCTTGGCATAGAAAAGAAACTACGATTTGGAAAACAAATTTTCTATCCACCCTTTAAAAATGGAAACATTCTGACATTTCTTTACAATTTCCTCCTCAATTGTAAATTTTAGGTAAAAGCAGGGAACGTACAATCGGATCATCTGGACATTGAATTACCCGAGACCTCATCAATAAGCGTTACATTGTTCCTCGTCACCATCAATGATATTTTCAACAACTTACAATACTCCATAAAATACACACTACTTTTTGACGACTGCGATGTACTTTTACTGCAGAGGATCAAAACCACAACAGAACAAACCACGATTAAGTCCTTGCTACATTAGTCATCCACCAGTCACCACAGATCTCTAATTTTCCAATAAAAAACCATTATTGGACAACGCCTACCCTCCATGCGTTGCTGTGGATCGTTTAAGTATAAGACAATAAATAAATAAATAAATAAATAAATAAATAAATAAATAAATAAATAAATTCCCTAAATATACTATTTGTAATATACTGAATTTACTATTCAAAGGTACAACCAAATCTTACGTCTTACGTCTTTATCTTTGTAGCTTATAGGCTAAAAATAATTTAAATGTTTAACACAATGTCGATGTAATTTTAAAAGCAGACTAATGAGTCATTAGTAATGATAGCTAGCTGAAGTTGAAGACTTTATTCTCAACGAAAAAAGGTAGGTACAACCTGTAGGTTGTATATAAAAAGATTTACTTATATGTATGATGTATAATGTACAATATACCTAAACATACGAAACGTTTTGAATTCACTACAACGCATATTATATATTTCCCTTTTATCGATATTTTTTGTCATCTTCTATCATCTCGGGACGCACGCAACCCAAATTGGAAATCGTGTTCGGGCATATTAATTTATAATTTATATTATATTATTGTATACACCATCATGCAGTATAGCCAGTAAACATACGTTTTGGGGGTTATTGAGTATTATCATATTATTCAGGTAGGTCGACCTATATATGCTATCTACATTCTACATAATATATTATATTGGATAATCTATAGTTTTCGGTAGGGAGGTGGTTTCTATTTATTTCTTATTTTTTTTTCATCTTTTAAAAGCTACATAAAGGACTTGCAGTTATACACCTAACATCTATACAGAAACACCTGAACCGGACGGTATATATAGGTCGTCACGATTACACCTGTGAGATTCGTATATTATACGTAGTACAAAACGCGTGTATAACAATAGATCCTCGGCTCACTAAACATAAGGTACCAATGGTACCTATTTGAAGTATTGCGACCTTCCAATTTCCATTACTATCATACTGTATCCCAATGGATATTGACTTACCTGGAGGGGGTGGAGAAAACTTGAAAATAACACGATACTTTGTCAACTTCCGCCGATCTGAAATATTATAATATAATAGCGAACTTCAAGCATTTATTGAATTTAGGTGGATACTTCTGTGATGTAAAGTTTGAGATTTTTAATCGAAAATTAAAGTGAAAACATTGCTTTTATTTTATCGATCTATGCCAAGTACACTCGTGTTAACTACTATTCTTTTTCTACCTAGTACTTGTGTTACAATTATGTAAGAGTTAATTATGATTTTATTTCTGGCATTATATTTTAGTGTTTAAGGAAAATGGAGATTTAAAATTTTCCCGCTTGGGCCTTGTTAGGCGGAAAAGGCATCTAAGTATATTGTATACAATATATTACATCATATACCTTAGGTTCACTACACAGTACACATTCTGGCTAATTGAATATAAATATTATTACAATATTATATAGCAACTAACAGCTGTGATTATTATTGTTACTGTGTGTTGCTATCTAATTTGAACAGTTCCAAGTCCGGTTTTGCATCATAATACTCAATAACTCGTAAAACGTAATAAAAAAAAAAAACTTGATAACGAAAATAAAATATTAAACAGACAAAAGTATACTACTATGATTATGTTTTGTTACTATTTGTATATTACACTTTGCAAGCGTGTAACTGATAAGAAAAAAAAATGTTTTACTCTATTATCAAATAATCATTAATTTACCATTATTTATCGTAATTAATTATATTTTATTTTCTGAGATAAGCGGCTAATAGATTGGTTTACAATGAAACACATTTGTCCGTTTGCATAGTCAATTTATATGACACACAAATTGACTATGCGTACGGACAATTATCTTTTTTTTTAAACTATTTTTCTGGTAAAATATAACGTCCGAAAGTAAAAACTTCCAAGTTCCAAAAATTTTAAACGATTCAGGACGTTCGTGCTATAAAAAACAATTTGATTTTCTTTTAACTCTCTGTACCAATCTGTTTTGATTTGACCGAGTCAATAGTTTTCAATAAAAACTCTGCTACCTTCGTGATATATTGTGTACCTATACGGCGCTATACCTAAGTATACAAAATATTACAAACAAGCTGGTTAAAGTGATGAGTGGTTATACCACTCTATATATACCACCTTAAACTATACCACTATAACCTTATACTTACACAAATGCAAATGTTGAGGTTACCAATCAAATTAATCCGTTTGCGAACAACGAATAATACCATCTATGGCAAAAGTGACTGGACGGCACTCGCTGGTTTTGGGTGAATTCGATAGAGGGGATTCTTGAGCACCGTATAGGTTATGTACATGGCTAATGGCTTTGTTTGTATATAATATTATAACGTGAAAAGCGTATGAAATGTTAACATCACTGTTTCAGTGCGTGTAAAAATAAGTTTTATTTAAAAAAAACAACTCACGTCGAGGGGGATATTGCCTTCCCCCAAGCCACGCCATGCTTTTGTATATACATATATTTTACTCGTACACACACGTTGATATTTATTCGGTTTATGTTTGCCAGACAGCCGAATGATAACTTTACATCATCAGTGCCGACTGCTGCATCTTTGGCGGGAGGAAAGTGAGGTGATTATTTTGAATGGTTAAATTTTATTTATTCCCAACTTCCTTCTCAACCACGATCTTTGACTAGTTCGACTCCGCTATATAG
The DNA here is from genome assembly GCA_949089665.1 of Macrosiphum euphorbiae. Taxonomy (NCBI): domain Eukaryota; kingdom Metazoa; phylum Arthropoda; class Insecta; order Hemiptera; family Aphididae; genus Macrosiphum; species Macrosiphum euphorbiae. The sequence goes on along the minus strand of CARXXK010000003.1, from coordinate 12,241,664 downwards.
TGTGTACATTTATTTATTTATATGTACATATTATATTTAATTAAGTTTTGTTTAATATGAAGTCATTATGACATCATAGTACAGTCTCTATACTACCGTGCGATAAGAATATGTACCTATTAGGTACATTATAATCTACAGACAGTCGACGAAAAACATTAACTGCACAAATGAATAATAAAATACGCAAATATTTTTTTACTGATGTGTTTTAAGGGTGATGGATGCTATACCATAATGTTGTTCCTACTGAAGAAAAAGAGTTTTAGTACAATATAACACCAAACATATGAGATATAGTATTGATATATTATGTTATTGCATTGACTATTGACACGATAGTAATAATTTACCAGCTAATGCGTATCAGTTATTACTATAATATTAGCTTATACGTGTATATATATTACCTATAATGGCTATACACTACACAACATGGCTGTACAACAACAAAAAGTGATTAAATATAATAATTATTATTATTATTAGGTCGATTCTATCGACGATCGCGAATTATGTACGTACGCGACGACCTAACAGAGTGTACCAAACGCCGATACTTGTTTTTGTCGCCCGGTAAAAAGGTCATTCGCCTGAAAATATAAATCGTTGACTCTACCTCATCCCACCCCTTTCACCCATCACCTGTAATAACGCTGGTCAGTCAGTTTGCATGTCACGCTCTCGCTAGCCCTCGTTCGTGGTGTTCGTAAACATGAATCGTGCGAGTTAATCATTTTAATTACCTACATTAAAAAAAATGTAGTAAAAATTGAAAAAAAAACCACGGAAAACCAATCCTTGGAAACATGGCTGCTGAGAGAAAAGGTCTTTCACGTTTCAAAACAATACAATAAATGTAATTTTTGGGCAAAATCGTATAGGTATAGACTATAGTTTTGTCTCTGTCAAACGAAAACGGTCAGATTGCTTAGAATCAGATTCTTGTTCAAAATTGTAAATTGAAAATATGCATCATCGTTTGAAAAACAGTTTTCTAGTTTGTAGTATAATTAAAACTATAAAAATAAAATACATCGGTATACCTAATTCAAAATAATCAAATCATACCAAAATACTCACTAAAACTGAGAGCAATACGACGTATAACTAGGAAAATATTTATTTCTATTTGCACTTCATGTCTACATGAATCATGATGCACCTGCACCCTAAACGAGATCAATTATTATGGAATAATAATAGGCTTTTGCAAAGATTTTTCATTACCCGTTTGGACATTGTAACATATTTTGTCCGTAGACATAATAATATCACACATAATATAATGCATATATTATTAGACGAAATTAGTTGATGAAAACTTTGAAATATTGTTATTCTTATTATACTGTGCACGCTGACATGGCTTTATATAAAAACAAATATGATCGTCTAGACCGGCCGAAACGGAAAAAAATAATTACTTAATTGTATAATATATATACTTATGTGTACCTACAGCTAATAGCTATATTATAATATATATGTAGCATTATAGTTGCTAGGTCGTCGGTTTTTTTACTATCCCTCAACCTTATATAATATACGTAGCTATACGGATATATGGCTATAATTGCAACGCCCAGACATAAATATTATTTTATTATTAGAACGAAAAAAAAATCAAATATCATATAATACGTCGATGCAAAAAATATAGTATAGTATAATTGGTTCCAAATCCCGCACCGGCTGTTTACACATATCGGTGTTTTTATATGCATGTGATAATAATATTATATTATTTGCGCGTGCAAGTGTGTGTGTGTGTGTGTGTGTGTGTGTGTGTGTGCGCCTTTGTAAGAGACGTCACGGCCGAATAATGACCTCTCGTCCGAAACCTTTCGAAAAAGGCACAGCAGAAGGCCGGCGATCGTCAAAAACGTCATCTCTATCTCTCTCTCGCACACGTATCATTCGTACGCATTTACATTTTATATTACAGTCTCTTGGCCATTGAACCTTAAATATACATAATATACGCAGACTCTATGGATTACACATCTCTATACACTCGGCGTGCGTGTAATGATCCGCTATATTATTCAAGCTTACGGACAACGTCAAACATAATATTTTCGTCATCAATTTTTTTTTTTATATATATTTCATAAATAGACTGCGAGTGTAGGTTGTTAGACGCTTACGTATAGACACTCGGACTATATAGTTTTGTTTTCGTTGTCTATATTATATTTTATTCGTCTGCCATAATATTAAGCGTACAATTAATATGATATAATATGCTATGCGTAATCTGAAAATTTTGACGAGTTTTGAGACATGTTGTTTTTACCCTCCCGTCGAATTTTTGAAAAAAAGTGACTACAACAATATGTTTTCGAGTGTAGGCGAATCCACCAACTGCAGGAAGTGCATTAAAACCAATGTTCCTTTCCCCTCAACCGTTGTAGGGGGAAAACAGCAGTATTGGGACACGCTACATGTTTTCCCATAAGTCTGACATAGAAAAAGAAAAACAGGGAAAAGCGACTGTCCAGCATGTAGAACACATTGAAACATATCTGTTATGAGACCTCGTATAGGGGTTAGAGGTAGTTATATCTTACAGTACCTAATAACTTTTTTTGGGTGAAAGCGGGACAAAATATTATGGTGCCTCGGGGTGTGAAATGTTTAAATACGGCCCTGCTAACATACAAAATCTCTATGCACCCTTTTTTCGTGTGACATCACTCTGCGTGAGGGCCGAACCGTTTTCACATCGCTCAACCCCAAGATAGATGTAGCTCAGTGGAAATCGATAAGTCGTGCTTAAGCAATTTATATGCACCTATATAAATGAATTTATTTCAACTTGACGATTTCGCCAAAGTCCTATAGGTATATTCTTGGAGTTGTGCAGTTAAGGATGGCCTTGGGTTCGAGTCGTACAGCCTTTATCACGGTCGTGTATGTACCGACATATTGTATATAATATTATGCCTTAACTTTTGAAGCTCATTATCGCTACTACGATGTTTAGTTATGTGTTTGCGTGTTACTACTATAACTATAACCAATACGATTGTTCGAGCACAAATACACGAGTCAGTTGATTGGATTTACATCACGGTTTGCATATTATTATTAAGCACGTGACCGACGAAATCGCAGATTTGTTCATTTATTATTATCATTATTACGACCATACTGTTTTTTCGTCACATGTTTATGACGTGCACGCGATACAACCGTAGCGATATCCGGTAATTTAATACCATCTCAATTTTACAATTATTAACCTTTTAACGGGTTAGTGTTGATTAATAAGTATAGGTGCCTACTTACCTGCTATATATAAATAAATGCATTTGACCCGTTCTAATTTTACCGTTCATGCATTTTTTTTTTGTTATTATGATATCATATTTCATGTATGTTATGTATGATATTATTGTATATATTTTAAACGATGAGTACATATAATTTTCGATTGCGTGGTGCAAAGTCGATTACAAGCATACGACATGACCCTGTCAGAACTCATAGGAGATCGAATTCGAATTCATTGGAGTATACCTAAATCGTTTATATTATTGCACTCAAACTGTTTGATAATATTGTTGAATCGAAATATTAATTAATGAAATTTATTGTATGTACATATATTGTTTAATGTATAATAATATACAGATGTAAGACAAGTAACAGTTTCTAGAACCGAATGTCCTAGAAAAAATGTATACAAATAATTTGATAGATATCCCGGATAGTATACATTATTATTTATATAGGACATAGGTGTTATAATATATTATATTTATATTATTATTACTATAAAACAAAATTATATGTCTTGAATGGATATAGGTAGGTCGTACGAGCCATTGCCAGTCAACAAATCCAAACCCATCTTAACACCATTAAGTCTTGGTTCAATAAATGGGGGATCAAAATCTACGAAACCAAATCATCGCATATCACCTTTTCTCTAAGACCACAAGACTGCCCGCCGATCACCTTGAACAACTCTACTATTCCGCATTGCACGCAAGTTAAATATATCGGTCTTACACTCGAAAGAAGACTTACTTGGTCCTCATCTCATGGACAAACGAAAAAAGTTAAACAGCAGACTTCACCTACTCAGGCCCTTACTAAGATCCAACATCAACATTCAAAACAAAATTCTTATATACAAATGTCTCCTCCGTCCCATCTGGACATATGGCATCATACTCTGGGGCCCAGCCAAAAAATCCAATACTCAAACGATTCAAGCTTTTCAATCAATTTTTCTCGGTATCATTGCCAAAGCTCCCTGGTACGTAACGAACAAATTACTTCACGATGACCTTCAAATCAAAACCATCCACGACACAGCCACCAATTTCTACAAAGGGTTTCATGGAAAACTCCTTATGAACCATAACCACCTCATCTCTCAATTGGCCTCAAAAACTCTTCCTGAAAACCCCACAAGACGTCTTAACTGGTCGTCAACTGGTGCAGAGATCTTCTTAACCTATAAAATACATTTATATTACTCATAACAATTTTAATTCATTGTAAAAGGCGTCAGTCTTCCTACACGTTACTCAAAGCCATTTTTATATTATTTTATTATATCATATCATATTTAATTATTGTATATTAGAATGTAAAAATTGTAAATTTTCAATACACGCCATTTAGTTTAAAAAAAAAAAAACTTGCTTCTTAATAAAAATATCAATATAAGCCTAGGAAATGCCATAGATAATAATCTAACCTAATTTTATAAGAGGTAAATTCACTCTAATTTTAGAAATGGCGGATTAATATGTGTTATTGTGAACTTAAAATTGGCCGTGTTGTACGTTTGTAAGACGGAGACAACGAATGCCCCTGTGGCGTCCTCTTAAAGAAATATGATATAATTTCAACAATTTTTACTAAAATATAGGTAGGTAGTTATAATACATATTAATATATTATTATCAGTGTTTAAAATGTAATAATTAATAAACAATCCAAGATGTTAAAACATAAAACTTGTATAATATGGCTGTGTAGTATATATTATTAACAACTAATCACGATTATCAGATGATTTATTATCATAGTTAAGGCTTATCATAATATTTAATTATTATAAACAACAGTCAACAATACAACAATATTAGCTTACGCGGAGAACCGAGATGTACAATCCGTAGCCTTCTAATTTTTCAAGAAAACACAAATTACTAGACTCGGCAAAATGCATATGAATACGAATTAAATTGAAATGCATAATTAAATCTACCGCAGTTTATGAATATATTACATAAGATATTATACAGGTATATTAAATGCACAACCCTACAATATGATTAGGTAGAGTTATAATATCCCAAGTAATAAAGGCGGAAATATATATTATACATAAAGAAAAAAATGGACAACAAGAAAAGGTCAACACGAAACGGAATTTCGAAGCAATTATTTCTGAATAACGGACGTTGAAATGTGCTAATTGTATCACATTATTAGGCAGTGTACCTGTATATACTTACAAATGAAAAACGAGTAGGAATTTTGAAGCCAATCTACTTAAATACAGCACGCTGTATACATATACGCCGACTATAATATATATATATATATATATTGTAATAACGAAGTCAGTTGAATAATAGATGCTATTCTGTATTCATTAGTTTCAGTACGAGTCGTGACTTATGTATATATGACTACAATAAATGAATAAAAAATACCACGAAAACACACTAATATCAAAAAAAAAAAAACGAGAAAATTATTTTAACTATTAAACTCGTGAACATTTGATTATTATTCAAATTAGTTTTTATATATTGTAATTAAAAATATCTCACAACCACGCAATAATAAATTTAATTGAATTGAAAAAATTAAACAATAAATTATAAGTTTGTCTCGAAAACATAATACATACCATAATATGATAGGTTTTTTAATTATTATTACTATTAAGCAATATAAAGTATATTAAAATAAAATACAGCCGAACGGGTGTCTATAGGGAGATTCAATTATTGACACAATTATCACCGTACAACCTTAAAACTGAGTAATATTGGATTTCTGTTTTTCATTTTATCTTAAAATATTTTTGTTAACCCTTCGGGTCTTCCAGCTACCATTGTTTCGTGGTTTCGTCAAGAAATAATAATATGTAAGTGGACGGAGTGGCCGAGAGGACCGTCGCTGGTTCGAATCTCGACCACGGGCGGCTCCTCTCTCTGGACAGGCAACTGTCTAGAGAGATAGAAGCCGCCATCCCCCGACCGAGCATGGCGGAAACCTTCGAGTGCCCAATTCATTCGAAATTCTGCCAAAACCAAATACACTTGTTAATCCAATACCTATACATTACCCTCCCCCACAGTTGAAAAATCACCCAATCACTTGTTGCCGCGGATTAATCAAAAAAAAAAAATATATACATATTATGTATATAATTACAAGTACTCGTGTATCAGTTTTTCTATTTCGATGAATTATAAAATGAGTGGAAAAAAATTTCTGCAAGGGCACTAAACGGATTACATTTTTCGTGGTTATCGAACGCCTAAAATAATATGTTATTATTAACAAAAAACAGAGTGTAGGTATATGCAATGCCGATGATCACGACCAATTGAATTTCGTCAGTAATTTTTTTATAGCTCTGCAGACAATGTACTCGCGCACTTCTTCCTTCGTTACTATTATTAATTGTCTGAGGCCTTTCTCACACCTCTCTTACTAGTTACTGTACAATATACATATTACACTGTATTATATTATATACGGCAATGTAATAATGATATGAGATCGGTCGAATCCCACGACAGCTATAATACGGGTGGACCGAAAATCACATTGTCAAACACACATATTCTGTCCAGCCACGAATTGCCAATAATAATTGGATACCTAGGCGAAGGCCCCCAAAAGCCGCGGATCGATCGATTATGGATTTCGGTATCATTATAATGCACGCAACTCGACATATTATAATAATACCTACATAAATTATGTATATAAACTACTTCGGGAGTTTTTTTTGTTCGTGACGGGTAAACCAATTATCCGTATTAACGACATGCCCTGCGGCTTGTTTTATCGTATTGAATACGACGCGAGTGTGTTATTATTATATTAACTATAATACTATATATAATATATATAATATTTGTATGTATATGAATTTTATAGTAGGCATGTACATTAGTAAGTGTTTTTTAATATTATTATCAATGGCTTCGCATTGACGTCATACAGATTAACCTTTTCTTTTGCTTCTTATTCTTCTTGTTTTTTCTCATCCTCGTCCACTTGACTCGATTTCAAGTGGCTACTTGTTCATCGTCTCTAAACACCACGCAGCTTTGGTTACACGGTAACTCGGTCACAGAAGCTCTCGAGATCTCAGCTAATCAATTTAACTGTACGCTCTGTAGACGTATGGGTGTATATACCTATATATATATACAGGTAGAACGAGTGAATGCCCGGCGTTGGCGTTTTCATTTTATTTTTTTTCCTCTCAACGTTATATACATATGAGACGGTTATCGACGACTGAATTAATTTCTAGACATATTGTGAATGTGATTGTGAATCAATTGCTATTTTGTTCAACCCAATTAAAATCAATTCATATTATGGTGATGACGATCGTCTTGAAATGCACCTACCATCCCTCCACTTGTTTTAGTATTTAAAATTACAGTATATATACAGTAATAACAGTATTTGAAATTAAAACCTTTAGAAACATTTTTGATATTTGAATACCTCTATACATGAATTTATTCTAAGCTAACTTAAATACCTACTGTTTGTTATAATATTATAGGTATATACTATATATAATATATATATATATATGAGTAGGCAGTCATATTATTGGGTTTACCAAAATCCTAGATAAAAACATCAATGAATTATAGTATTATAGACTATATATAACTACAGCTTATACTATATGATAATATAAGGCTACTTAATGAAATAGATAAAATATAACTATTTTACCTCATGATGTGTCATAATTTAATATTAAACAACTGAGATCGACAGTGACATCACTGACGCCCGAAGGTGCAGCTAACGCGGCGAACCATTGGTCACACAAACAAAACACGTGTAAATTTGATTTTAAAAACGGTAAATCATTGTAAAAAAATTATTAAAAGTTTATCTGCAATAAAAAAAAAACAAGTTTAACCACAAGCAATAAGTTAATTTAACTGAGTATATAAAATATTTATACTATTATAATATGACTGGCTTCACCGATCCACCAAAAGTACGTCAAAACTTCGTTAGAGCCAAAACAAATCATAATGACCAAGATATTAATCGTTCAAAATCCAAGCCATCGATCCAGTATAACCACATTCGATAAGCTACTAAGCTCTATTGCTCTAACCAAGTGAAGAGATAAGGCATCAGATTATCCACTATTAGTGTTTTAGTGACGAACAGACGATACTGATCACATTTTAGAAATGTGATTAACACATTTGACCAATATTAATAATTCGTTTCTACATTTTGTTGACAATACCCGGTCCAGTAAAAGGCTTCCAATGGAAAATCCGGTGAAATACTGACAAACACATAAAACAAAGACCGTAACCAATACCAGGATCAAAATTAGGAGTGGTTAATATGCGTTACAATAATATGGTATTATAGAAATGTTATCATCCGTCTGTGGTCATGTGGTCTATAATCCGAAAAATATAACAGTTATAAAAAGACGAAACTATACGTAAACGCATGAAAATTAAAAACACATATCGATAATTCCTGATGGCTGATAAGGAGTGCCCAGTGCCAGTTGAACAAATGTTAACTAAATGTCGATATGTACACTATAAACTTACGCTCAGATGTCTACTGGAAAATACCATTATTTACTGAAATCCTATAAACATTTCGAAAATTACAAATTCATTTTTCAACGGGTCCTTAAATATCCGGGCCCCTGTACCCCAGGTGCAAAAGCCCCCCCCCATGGTAGGAACCCTGTTCCTATATATACTATGTACTACTACTCGTAAGCTCTACAGGCCATAGTGACCCTTGGGCTTCCAAAACAATTCTTCTCCACTCTTCCCTATCTTTAGCAATACTTCTCCAGTTCCTTATACCCATCTGTTGTAGGTCTTTCTTTACTTCGTCTATCCATCTACTCCTTGGTCGTCCTTGTCTTCTGGTTCCTTCCATTCTTGCCAACATTACGCGTTTGGGTATTTTTTCCTCATCCATTCTTTCCACATGGCCCAACCATCTGATCCTGCCTGACTTTATAAATTTTACTATGTTTTCGTTTTCTAAAATCCACTCTATTTCATTGTTGCTCCGTATCCTCCATCTTCCCTCTTCATTTACTGCTCAGTGTATTTTTCTTATTATTTTTCTTTCGAATATCTTTAACCTGTTGGAATCTGCTTTTGAAAATGACCAAGTTTCAGCTCCATAGCAGACTATAGGTCGAATAAGTGTTTTATATAGCTTCATCTTAGTAGTTTTCGACAGCAGTTTTGATTTGAGAAGTTTGATATTAGCAAAGTATGCTCGGTTGCCAGCCATAATTCTTCTTTTAATCTCTTCCGACGTGTTGTTACTGTTATTAAGGGAGGATCCAAGATACACGAACTCCTCACGAACCCTCAAAATTATATTGACTGATTGTAATGTTGTGCACCCTGCGGATAGTCTTATGTACTTGGTCTTCTCTTCGTTAATTTTTAAATCCATCGTTCATACTAAATACTATATAGAGATCATTTATGTCAATATTTATAAAGTTGAATCACTATAATTTCCGCCAAGTATTTACATAGTTTTTTTTTTTAATTTGAATGTTTAAATAGCAGTCATAGTGGACTGCAGAGCTGAAGAGTTATAGATGGCGGTCGGCAGGCGGATATGCATAATACAATGACTGCAAGCATTATAGGTAGATACATCATAATTCATAGTATATATTTTTATACATATGGCTGCACACAACACATTTTTCGGGTTTCGTCTATAACCACGTGCACGTCGGTTTCAAAATGTGTTGGGTTGTCAAACAATAGTTTGACATTAAACATTCACGGAGGTAGACGCATTTTACTGCACCTTTATATTTTATTCATTAGTGCTGGATTAAAACATTGTACGCCTGTAGCCGCCAAACTATTTTCCCGGCGCCTCCGTCCAACCCTGATGTTAAGATTAATTAAAAAATATAAATTAGATGCGTCGTATATACAAACACTTTTATTTATATTTAGTTATTTTGGTAACTATCACAAGAAATAATAAGTATAGCTGTACGCCTGTACAAATATGTTGATGAAAAAGTCTGTTCCTACAGAACAATAATCAGTCAAGGCAGTTGAAAAATTAATTTGATATACTATTGTCAAAATAGAGATTACTAACTCAAGGTAATTATGTAATGAAAAATAGTTAGTAGACAGTAGTTATACCTTATACTGTAGTATAGTTTTATTTTTATTTTAAATGTATCATCTGCTTGAAGCATAGGTATACTTAAAATGTCTATACGCGTCAAACAATATAGTTCCACGCCTTTAATTGTTTAAATCAATTGTTTACACAAAATTAATGTTTGCTCAGGTTAAATGGTTAATAATGTATAATGTTGGTAGATAACTAATAAGTAATAAGTGATTGTACTACTACGACACATTATACTTAAACTTATCAATAAATATTAATAAACGTACATTTAAAAAATTAACTAGCAGTCAATACGCGACTATCACACATTTACACTTATTGACAAATGACAATTTTATGTAATAGTTTGAGAAAAATATGTCGATACATTTCCCACGTCGTATGTTGATTTTGTACTTGATTTCATTCGTAACTTATAACACTGATAATATAAATCATAAAGTCTTATCAGGTAAGATTTCTATAATTACAACCAGAAGACAGGTACAAAATAATATACTCATACATATATTATTTTTTTAGGTTCATTAAAAATAAACTATTGAAATAATGTCTTTTATTGTATACATTTAAAAATAAATAATAATAATTAGGTGCCAATAATTATTAATAATTTTTCTACAAATGGAATATTTTTTTTCCTTTCATTCACTTAGTTGTATAATTTTATTTTTCGGTGCCCTTCAGGCTTCAACCATGCTTGACTTGTCTATTAAAAATGTCTTTACATGAATGTGTTTCAAAATAAATAATGATTAGGTATTTAGGTACCTGCCTTAAGTTATTATTTTTTTACAAATTAAATTTTAGATTCTTAGCGGAGCGAAATAATGTATTGGTTTTACAATGATGTATGTTTTTTTTCTGTCTATCTACAACATTTCGGATAGTAAGCATGCTTCGATTCTTTAGATCAGCATCTTTTCTGATAGAAAAGTGAACGTAGTTGGTACTTTTAGGGGGTCAAAATTGAAAATTCCAAGTAGTTTTAGAAATTGTCGAGAAAAACTACAGACAAATTACAAAATCCACTAAAAATGGAATTTTAATTTCTAACAATTTGTTTATCACCATAGCAACGAATAAAAAAATAATAATATTATAAGGACTACGCTAACCGCTCAGAATCATTTTTCGTATACAATGACCTATCGTTGTCTTCAAATATAATACATCCATTACAACTACTGTACAGCAGAGCGGTACCCACTTGTCCACCTTTTTTTTCCTTTCATTTAATTTTTCAGAGAACTTACAGTGCCTAGTGGTTAATCGTCAGTCGTCACAATATATAGCCATATAGGTTTCTATAAAACATACAAAAATCTCGCTTATATTCTGGTTACGATTTAGTTTTAAAAATATTTCAAACTTAGAAGCACCGTGAAACGTTATAGTTTTAAAAAATGTTATCACTTACTTATATTATTACTTATCATTTGATTCATATGAAACACGAAATATAGAGAGTAATTAATAAATACATAACCAAGGAGGTAGATATATTTCAAAAATTATCAATTAAAATTTGATAATGCAATGTCATATTCATAGGCGCAATTTGGGGGGTGCTTGGGGGTGCTTAGCACCCCCAAAATTCATATTAGCACCCCCAAATTTTCAACAGCATCATTTAATTGTTATTGGTTATACACGTATTATGTCATAGACAACAGGATAAATTAATTTCTAAGATTTGACTTATATAATAATAATAATATTGTGCGACTGTGCGACGTACATGTAACGTGTTTTATTGTTTGTCCTCATTAACTTCCTATATTTAATTGAATTTAAATTATATTTAATTTTATTTTAATTACCTACTCAAGTTGTTATTGTTTTTAAATTTTATTCTAGAAAATACTAAAAATATTTTTAGTATTTTCAATTTTGAAAAAAAGTCAAAAAATGATAATGATAAACACCAAGAAGTAAGTTTTGATATTTATTAAATGAAATAATAAATAATTTTGCTATGTCTCAAAGGCATATATCTTTATTATAATATTCAAATGAAAATAAAAAACGTATTTACCTGTATTATATATTTATTTTTCAATATTAATAATTATTGATTAATCAGGTAGTATTATGAATGCATGAATGGTGTTATGAGGGGGTGGGGGGGCGAAGCCCCCACGGGTTACTTTGGTCCACATAAATCTAGCACCCCCATAAATTTAGCCCAAATTGCGCCTATGGTCATATTATGCATTTATTTTGTAAATGGCCATATTCTGTATATTATATTCGCATATAGAAACGGATCCAACTTCTTTTCTCGTCGGTGGTCAAATACGTTCAAAATGTTTAAATAATATGTTTATTGTTGATAACCTTATCGATAACACTATCGGTAAATGTCCATATAAATTAATCATGGCTGTGAATCATTCTTGATTTAATACCTACAACTTTTAATACCTACAACCTACTATATAGCATGATGTAATAATGACATTTAAAAGGGTATACCTACTACAAGTTAATACCTACTTTATGAGTTCATTGAAAATTCGAGGACGGTCGATTGCGATTTTAATTAAATATGCAACTATAAAATATGCAAATAGGCTATAATAATACTATCATGCTACAATAGTCCCTGTATTTGTTACTTTAAATAGATTTCCTATAAATGTATTATAATTTATAATGCACCATACGTAGTGGACATTGTGATAGTAATAAGGACAATCTTTTTTTGTTAACTATCGTATATAGAGGTTTATTACACAAATTCGATGGAAATTATATGGTGTAATGATTTAAATGTGTAATATAATTATTATAACGACATAATAGATTTGCAGTGCCGGATGACCCTCCGAGCTTTCCGGCCTGTTGATTTCAGTAAGCACGTTAATGTAACTACAGATAACCCGACATTTTCAATATATTTTAATGACATATATCTGCATTTAATTATTTCAAATTGAGACAATATAAGTACACATAATAAAAAAAATCGATGCGTGTGGAAAAATAACAGTAATTTTAAACCCATGAAAATGAAATATTGGACGCATATAATGTTTGCTTCATTTCCTATAGTGCCTAATTTTAATGTAATTATACTGCCCATTGCTAAAAAAAAATAATAATAATAGATTTCTTTTTTTATTTATTTATCATTTATTCATATTATAATATATAATTATTAATTATATATTTCATATATTATATAGGAGTACTGTAGCCAGACATTGTTTAAAAATTGTTTGGGCAGTGGATTTTTTATCTAATTGTTGTAATGATAACTTCTAGACTTTCAGCTTCCAGTCATACATTAAGTGTACAATGTACATTTTGACCAAATTATTATTGCAATTATACGAGTCTGAGTAGGTATCGGTGTATAGTTCACCACCACAGATATATAATAATATACAGCGTTTGATGGGCAATAGATAATGTACAAATTAAATTCCAGTGCAATGAATTACTGCAGTTCTACATTTTCATCAAGTTTGATGATTCATAAATTATATATAACCTACATAAGCTTCGTGAAAGCCAAATATTCTTAACAACCCTCTAACCACAAAGTGTAATACACCTTCAACGAGTGTCGACCCGTAATGTAAACTACAAACATATCGTCATCAGGGTATTAACATTTAATATGATATTTAAAATTATGAATCTTATGAATGATTCAAATTTCTCTTATTTTTCGTGTATAGAGGTTTCATATTATTATACCTAGTTAATAACATTTATGATGATCACTATGTTTCCATATATAACCTAACCTTTCCATATATTATATGTATCGTATATACTCTATTACTCTGTGGTTGAATATTATTGTTTGTTCACACCAGTAGCGTATCTAGAATTTTTTCAAGGGAGGGGAGGGGATATACAATTTTTAATACGCATTCAGTATAATATGTATATATTATATAGTGTTCATATTATTATATACAAAATTTGATCTCGGGTGGGGGGGATTTGACTCCTATATCGCCCCCCGCAGAGATACGCCACTGGTTCGCAGGCGGCAGACGATAATAATATTATATTTTAATCTTATCGTCACTGTAGTACTGCACATTAAAAACAAATCTATTTTAATCATAATGTATAACAATATAAATTATAATCAATATTACCTATATGTGTACAATGTACATTTGCATATTATATAGTTATATACGCACACACGGACTCCGATAACTATACCCCGACGGCCCAACGGTCGCATCGCGCTTCTTCCTAATTAACTCAAATCGCTCAAATAGTAATTGGGTCTTCGTCTCGAGGGGGCGTCTAACGCGTTTCCTGTAAATCGTAAAAGCGCATATAACTATATAAGTGTGTTTCTAATGAATTATATTAATGGTCGACAGTAAAGCGATTTACATCACCGGTATACGTTTTGCGTCCGCGGGTGATTTCGTTACCACATATTCGGATCTTAATTAAAACCATGCAGCAAAATCCACCGCTTCCCGAATTAAAACTACGTATACAACGAACCTCAGCAAAGAAACAGCTGCAAGACCGAAGTTTTGTGATAAAAACTAAATGTTTTGTTCACTGTTTTAATTGTAAAATAACGTTTTAACACGACATGCAGATTGTATTTTTATATGGGTAAGACTTAATTCATAGGCACAATAGGCTTGGGCCAAGGTGCATCTATAACTATTATTGAGTAATTATATAATTGTGCTTTACAACTCACACAAGCAAACGTTTTTTGAAAACTTTTACATAATACGAAAAGTATTTTTACTTACAATCGCCATACATGCTCGTTGCATTTATTTATCAATAATAATTTTCTATTTTCCGTCAAATACGACACATAATTTGTTTGCTGCAATGTGGAGATATCTGTTAAATGTATGCATAAGACTAAACGTTTCGTTTTCTTGAAGCAATAATATTTGATTTAGACAACGCTGAGCAACGAGCTGTTGAAACAGTATTTCGAGCACCTCAATTAAGAGGATAAGAGATAAAAAAGAAAGATTTTATTTATATAATATGAAGTTTAATGAAGTGTGTTGTCTTTGGGATATATGTACCTGGCTTCGATTGTGCACATTTGGTCTCAGCTAGAAAGTATATTGCGCTCTTTTAGACGACGGTTTTTCAGGTATATCTATATAGATAAATAAAAAATGTACTATTTTTGATTGCGGAGATACATTTTTACTGTCGTCCTTGTTACCGAGTAATTTTGAACTCAATGAAAATTGTGAAGAATGGTGGCACTTCTATCGTTTCCAAGTCCCAATGGAAAGAATTGGTAGGAATACAAGTTTCACCATAATAATAATATATAGCCGTGAAAAAATATTAAACACGACTATATAGCCTGAGCCAATTATACGACCAGCTTTCGAAACATTTACCTACGCAAAACTGTACACTGAATACCGATAAATACAACATGTAAATGATTCATGTCACATGACAATAAGAGGTGTGATGAATTTTTTACCGTTTGAGCAAGATATTTAGCGGATACATCAAAAAACGTTACACCGCACTACTATACATCCAACAGGGTAGTCCTGCGAATGAACAAAGAAGTCCACGGGGTAGCCCACAACATATTAAATTATAATAATAAATGATAATATAGTTGTATACAATACCTACATATTATTATATATTACGGTATATATTAGGAGGTGGTGGACGTTAGCACGGACGTGTCGTACGCGAATACATTTCCAATGGACATTCTAGGACTGTCATTAATAAATAACATTTAGTAATATCCGCGGGTTTTGCATAACAGGTTTGGCCGATGTCTATTTATATATGGCGTCAGGTAAGTGTAAAAAATGAAACGAGATGTTTATATGGCTCTTATAATATTATATAGTAATATTTAGATTCAAAGCGGCTCGCCATCGGTGGCATTTGCATTTTGTCATAAAACCTAACGACTGTTATTATATGCAAACCTATGTATACATAGGTACACGGAAATTTAAAAAAAAATCTTCACGTCTTCAACAACAAACGTAAACAACTTTTTACCAATTCATTACGGGGCGCCGGATTAATAATATTGTATTGTGATCAATTCGGTGATCAGTGTGCCCGGTGGGAAGGGGAGAGGGGTCTGACATTCGCACACCGGTTTTGTGGAGAGGCTGTGCACCACCTCGCCTATTCGGATACATGAAAAAACATTAGCTCAGTTCAAGTGCTTTGGGGTTATCAGTTTATCGTCCATGAGGAAAAAAATCGATTGCGAGCCTGCTACAAAACGCGTTTCGATTGTTTGCTGCGGTTGTATTCATTCGAGTCGAGGCTCAGCACACTAAACATATGTATAAGAACTAAGATATAATGAATAACTCCAAAGTTAAATAATAATATGATTAATATAAGGTGTGTAAACTGTGAAGTGTGTTATATTACATAAGTACTATTAGTACTTAGTCGCAACTACGGTTAAAATCCTGGTGGGGGGCTAGAGCTCTGCACCCAACAAAACCGTTCATTTAAAATAACCCATTAGGAGCTTATATCTAAATCAATCATTTTTTTGTGGGGGGGCTAAATCGTACGGTCGGGGTATGGATATTGAATAAATCCCTAGTCAAGCCACTGGTATGTAGGTAAAATAATATATTTTTTGTAATAACTTAGTTTTATTTTATCATGACTATACTGAGTACCTATACATACATAGGTACAAATAGGTACGCGTGGCTATTAACATATATAATATTATTTATAATAATTTACATTTCACATGTTTGATGGATTTATTTTTCACTTATTACATAACTTCTTCTCATAAACTTCATCTCGATTTTTACGTTCCTAACGAGTTATAATATATAATATGACTACATATATCATGAGCCATGATGACTGATAGGTACTATTATAGTGTTATGCATAGGTATAGCCATATAATATTATAATTAAATGTATATTTTTTTTTATAATTTATATAGGCACAGTCGGATAGGCCGTGCCTATACGATATAATGTATGTACCTACTCGAACCACACGAATTTTGTTTAATTATTTTCGTAGGTTAATTTTACATTATTGTTTATATGTTTCGATTATAAAAAAGTCGTGGTCCGTCGAGCCCGCATTTCACAATATTCTCTCATATTTTACTTCTGCCAGTTACGCTCTGTTCATTACACCTACACTTATTTGCATTTTATCATCACTATTCCATGCCTTTGTTTTTTAATATACTATTTACATATTTATATACACTTATCTATATTTGTTCACATAATATCTAAACAATAAACCAACAACGAATAATAGTCCTGAATTAAATTTATTTCGCATAGGTATCTATAGTTTTAAAAAATAAATGCACATAAGCTAGGAGGATTTAAATAACAATAACAATAATAATATAATATTGTTAAATGAACCAAATTAAAACTGGAAAGCTACGTTTTTAAACAGTAATCTTGGTTTTGTATTCGTTAAGCTCTCTGGTCATATTAATATAGTAAGTTAAATACATCGAAATACATTTTTAGCAAGTCACTAATAATTGAATACAGTTTTTAATTTCTGAAACGCAATTGATTACTTAATTGTATTATTATTATTTATATTATTCAACCGGTTTCAAGGTATACAAATTAAAAATCGTACAACGACCTATAATGGTGGATACCGCATTTTTTTAAATACAAATTTAAAATAAATAATAATTGTATTATATAATATATAAAAATAAATAAATAAATTTCAAGTATCTACGGTTATTCTTTTTTGAAATACAACAATGAAAATCGATTTTGTCAAAAACTGGTCATGCATAAAAATTCCTATCTTTTCCTTGTTTGTTTTTCTTTTTTCCCACTTATTAAGAAAAGTATCTACTGGGAATTTTTTTCTTTTGACCCACCAAAGTACCAACTAGAATTACTTTCTCATCAGAAAAAATTATTCGTGTAGAAAATTTTCATTGCTCTAAAAGGTGATGTGATGACAGTCGACAGACAAGAATACAGAATAAACACACTTCAATACGTCAGCATTGTAAAATTAATACATTTATCGCTTTTCTGAGAATCTAAAAACCTTATAAGTTATATAATCGGTAAGATTTAAAACCAACGAGTGTACAAAAACACATTGTTCACGTAAAATAGTAATTCATCATAATAAAAATTGTAATATAGTAAATTACACTCTAATTACCAATATATAATTAATATTTATTTATCATGAGAATTAATAATATAATTGTGTAGTATATTAATATATTAATCGTTTGTATGAAATAATAAGCCGACATAAAATATTCTCAGTCAGATAACAATTCATTGTACCTACAATAACAGTATATACATAGTATAATAATATTAAAAAAAAATTATTCGGAATAACAATAGGTTAATAACAATATTGCTTTACATTTAATTTGGAATATAACCAAACCATATATTATGATTGATGATGTATAATGACGTAAAAAATAATTTTGTTTTAAAAAACATTAAAATATAATATAATTTGGGAAATAATACTGGATTTTTGTTACTGTTTTGTCTTTATAATATGTGAAAATATACATAATCGTTCTCGATGGCCATGACATCAGGTCGATGTCGTTATGCCGTTATAAATTTGAGCGGGTAAATACAATTTCCGAGTAACACATGAATATTTAAAAAAATAAAAAACATAATTAAAAAGGATATTAAAAGTATTTGGGGCAGTTCAAAAATAATTTTTTAAATTATAAAGTATTCGAGTGTGATAATAATCAGTGTGCCAACGTATGTTAAAACTAAAAAAATTGGTGAAATCGCTCTGTTGTACAATACATAAAATAGGTGTCTGATGTCTAGTACATCGTATATGTATGCCTCATCGTTGAGTAGGTCACTGTAATGGATGTGTTAAATTTGAATTCAATGATAAATTATTGTAAATACGAAGAAACACTATCTGAGCACGATTGATATTGCTATTAGAGTACTTATCTAATTATTATTTTACTATCAGTAATACGGTAGGTTATATTGGTAGCTATAGTAGCTGTTATTCACTTGTAATTTACACTGACCGTAGAACCGTGTTAAGAGGTTTGTGGTATACATATATTAAACTTAGGGATGGGCTGGTACCGGTTTTCGGTTCTTCGGTTCCATCAGTTCTTACTTCTTTAGGATACAATTAAGGAATAGTCATATCTAGAGATGTGTTTTTTTTTTATTTATGTATTATACGCCTCAACTGCTAAGGATATTGGCGTTTCTAAAATACATTACATTCTATAATTTGTATAAACAATTTTAAGTATGCTACATTAAAGGCTTATATGTTAATTTAATTACATGTGATATAATCTATGTGTTATATATCACATATTTTCTGGATCAAGTTCGTCTCTTTGAGGAGTTGAAGAAGAATCGATGTCGGCTTTGTGTCGGGTGCTAGTATTTCACATAAATTTCAGGGGAGCATCAGTCTAACTCTGGAGTCTTTTGTCAGGAGGCATTGGGTTAGCAGGTGTTTAACTGTAGTTGTGGTGTTGCATGAGGTGCATTTTCGTCGGCGTAGTTTTATTTTAGCGTATTAATTTAAAATATGTAAAAAATAAGAAAATATGCATAAAAATACAATATTGTCATAACATATTATATAAGTAGGTAATATAGTACTATGTATACATGAAAAAAGGTTAAAAATTAAGCAGGCAAGACAAGTTTACAGAAAAGTACTATAAAAGATGTTTGATGTATCTTATACGCTTATACACAGTTAGTTGAAAACTAAAATAGTAATCTAATTCGATGGTTATACATATAACAGAAATCAAAATACATATTTGGATACTTAAAAATAAACCAGCTGATAACACTAGGTACTTATTGCAAACACTTGACAAAATATTAGTATACACACGATTTTCAATGTTAAGTTACATAATAATATATACTATGCTTTAAGCCGAAAGATTATTTTAAGCTTCATCGTAAGAATATTAAACAAGTCTGGATTTTATTATGGTGAATACGTGCGCGTATCAGCTATATATATGCAATTCGAGATTGTTCCTAGAAGTCTATTTCTTTACTATTTTTTTTTTCTTCTATTCAATAATTTTTATTTAAAGAATTTACTGGTTAATGGTAAATGTTTGAACATCTCAAGTAGCTGAAATGTCCACAAACCACCCCTGCAATAAGGTTAAGTATATTATCGTTGCTTAAATATAATATTATAATTTCTATTGCACGATAAGTCGTGAACTCTGCAGCCGGTCTGGGACCTCGGTAGCCTCTTTCTGCACACACTACACATGCAGTACCTACATATTAAAAAATCACCGAAGCCGGTCGCCCCTCGGGCTTTCGACATTTCAAAACGTAAAAGTGATTATATACGCGAAAAGGATCTATATAATTTACGTTGAAATAAAATTGTAAAATGAAAAGAAAAAAAAGTTAATGTGCGGTCTCGGGGAAATGAAAAATTGATGTTTTAATAACCATTACTTTGTTTAGCTGTTTCCCGTTTGTGTGTGTGTGTGTAAAACTGACGGGAGAGAAGACTGTCGAAACCAGAATATTATGGTTTTGTTATAATAGTAATAATGTTATCCTCGCTATATTGCAATGTTATTCATTCGTTATAATTATATATTTAAATCATAACAGCGGTACTGTATATAATAGTCATTGAAATTAAACGCACGATGATACGTGTTTTTAAAATCTAAAACTATAATATTATATATTAAAGATTTTTCATTGATATTATACTATATAGGTGCACGTGAAAATTTACATACTATCATTATATAGCATATATGCATATTAACATATATCGTTTAGAATACAATATTATGCACGATGCATGTATAATGTATAGCTGCAGTTTTCACGTATATAATAATATATTTCCGTCCGCGGACGCTGTACACTTTGTACCAATTCGATGGTTCTGCAGTTATGGTAGTTATTGTAATTTATAATGATCGTAAACGGTTTACAATAATTATTTCTTACGGTTCTTTAATTATTCAAGATTAAAGCGTACAAAAATATAATATTCATCTGACCAACAATGCACATCTCATTTTGATACGGAACACAATATACTCTAAAATATCTATTATAGCATGCGATAATATGAAAATAATATAATAAAAATAAAAAGTTTCTCAAATTTGTATTGGAAAATTATTTTTGATTTGTTTCCATATGACTTTGAGTTTTGGAGAAACTCCTGCATACCCTAAGCATGGGAAACATAAATAATTTTCTTTGCCTATATAATTAACAAGGGAAAAATGACAATATTATGTTGCACAATAAATACACATTTATTTTATTTAATGCCTCGGTAAAAAGCTTTCAGGTGGTTTTTTTACGTACATATATTATACTTATGTATAGTTATATAATATAAAGCCATATAGCCTATATTTACTCTTAATGTTTATATGCTATATACTTATGATAATGAGTTAGCATTATAAAAATAAAATATAATATATTATAACTAGGTACCTATTATATAAATTAAATTAATTATTAAAATGCACTGCCACAAAACGTGTTGTCCGAGGCAATCTTCCCCGCTTCTAGCAACTCCCTTCTCCTACGTCTAAAAATCGCCACTGCTGACATTTTG
The DNA here is from genome assembly GCA_949089665.1 of Macrosiphum euphorbiae. Taxonomy (NCBI): domain Eukaryota; kingdom Metazoa; phylum Arthropoda; class Insecta; order Hemiptera; family Aphididae; genus Macrosiphum; species Macrosiphum euphorbiae. The sequence goes on along the minus strand of CARXXK010000003.1, from coordinate 12,219,628 downwards.
GTCGAAAGCGATGCGTCATGTCTCCGTCTAAATAATAAAAAAAAACATGATACATAACATATTATAATAGCCCTTGCGTCACCACCTCAAGCAAAACCCTCGAGCCTGCCAACGATTGACAATTTACATGATATTATAGTACCATAGGTACTATAATAACGTACGGTTACAGATTAACAACAGATTTGGGACAAGCGTAATACGATGGGGATTTAATGACAATATACTATAGTGTCCAAATCGTAGAGAAGACACTCGAACAGCTATCAGTCGTGGCGTGATAACGTCAAATCTAAAATGGTGTGATTATAATATTATAATTTATCAATAATCGGTGCAACGTGACTCGACACGTCAGCATACGATTTAGGCACTCAAACACAATAATATAATTTATAGCCCCTGAAAGCAGCTTCATATATGTATACGGGAGCTATAGTCCCCCACCCTTTAAAGCCCTATAGCCCCCCAGGGTTATTAATTCATCCCGCTAGGCCTATGAGAAGCTTATAATTATTTCATTACCCATGTAAGTGAGAGGATGATCTAGGTGCAAAATACCCCTGCTAGACCGTGTCTTTTATTTTTTACTCGATTGTCTCTAAAACGGATTATTTACATATTTTTAATTATTTTTATTAAATAGTCAATAATAATAATACGTGATGATATTTTTCTATAATACCTGTTATAATACCTGTCAATGAAAAATAAGAACTAGCGCATACAAAGATTTCTATGGTTATATTTATTATAATCTGTGAACGTATTTCAAGGTGAACAATATATAGGTAATATAAATAATATGGCAAAACAGGCGCGTATCCAGAATTTTATTTCGGGAGGGGCTGAACAAAATTATCAACATAGTCACACAATAAAACAAAAAAGTGGGTAAGTGGATGTCGCTCTGCTGTACAGTAGGTTACAAGTGGGTCACTGTAATGGATGGTGTAAAATTTGAATTCAATGATATAATATCATTGTATAAGAAAAACGATTCTAAGCGAAAACGGTCCAGTCTGCCTATGATATTACTAAGTATATTTGATGATATTATTGTAAATAAAGTAATTTATATATTTACCTATTTACGTGGACCATTGTTTTAAATTTTTTTTTTATGAAAGTTGAACATTTTATAAATTTTTAATTACAAAATATTTATTACATTTTAAATTTGATAAATTTTGTCAAAATTCGAACTTTAAATGATTATAAGAAAAAATTGTGCCTATGTATTTTTAATACTTTTCAACTAATATTGTTACAATATATCAGGAGCCTTGCGTTAAATTTTCATGCTTTTTTACCCAACAAAAAATTTTTTATTGATATTTATAGAAAAAAAACTAAGAAAAATGAAAACTGTCAATGTCCGTAAATAGCTCAAAAAGAGGCAAAATATTTTCAAATTTTTTTGGTGTATAAAAAATGAAAACATTCAGCAAAATTTTAAGTTTTGTGATTTTTCCGTATTTTGTCAAGATTCGAACTTTAAATGCTTATAAAAAAACTATGACTAAGGATTTTTAATATTTTTCAACTGCTATTGTAACAATACAGCAGGAGCCTTGTATTAAGTTTTCAAGCTTTTTTATCCAACAAATTAAGTTTTATTGACATTCATATTTTTTGGATTTTCTTGAAATTTCAGGGGGGGCTGCAGCCCACCCAGCCACCCCCATAAATACGCCCCTGTGGCAAAATAAATTATTTCCAATCCAAATCATAACACTAATTATAACTATTCTTGCAATGTAGTTATCACAATTTTATGTTGAATGTTAGATATTATAATATAAATCTATGGAATATGAAATTAAAGCTAATACTATCAATATCATTGTACATTTTTTATTTTTCTTCCTGTCGCTTTCTCTAATTCTCTTTTCTTTGATAAACACTATACATTTCTATCACGATTAATAATTTATAACTGTAAACTATGAGTTCTTAGTTTGGAAACAGTATCTAACTTAAAAGTCAACTAACTTACAAAGTGATAACAATACCGAAATGATCCATAATGCGGTGACCTTGAACCTATTTAAGAAATGTCGTTGGAGAGAGTGGTCGAATAATAGTCTTGCTTTGATGAGCATTCGCAGAGACATTTCAGTAACAGTTGAAGGCACCGTCGATGAAATTGAAAATAGTTGTCAAAGCTTCAAGTTTATATTTAAATTTATTTTGTTACAGATAATTTGTGAATTGAATACAAATTTAAAAAACCGTTAGTGGTGTATTATTAGAGCTATAATAAAAAAGAAAAATTTAACATGTTGAGGAGTGGTGGGGAAAAATGTATAATATAACTTATCTTTAAAACACCCCCGTAAAATGATTTCTAGATGCCACTATATTACATTATTATTATTGCCCACATAGCTACATAACTGCATAATATTATACACTATACCTGCCCATCAAATTATCCAAAAGTATAAAAATAAACCTATATATTAGCTTCACGTATCACTGCACAATTTACAATTTAGGAACCACTTTCACACATAACTGTAGGTATATGTATATTCAAGACGTGTTTATCTGGTGTAATTAACAATTTTACCCTGAAATTATTAATTACATATAATTATGATTTATGACACATTATTATCGGATTCAGGATGTATAATATATTACATTAAATATGATAATTTAATAAGTTAAATCGTTATAGTTATACAAAAATCACATGATATTAAGATCTGTAGAAATTTAAGAAATTAACATTGTTCGTCACCGGATGCCTAAAAATTCGGCAGCTGTTATAGTAGGTATATAGAGGGTATTATTTTTATCACCTTATTTCCTTTTTTTCTGTAGGTTTATGTACAACATTTACATACATATTTATTTGGGATGTAATGTTACGTACGTAATATGACATACCGGACAAACGGAAGTCGAATACTAATATAAAGCGTATTCAAAAAGAAATATAATTTTTATGGTACTTCTACAGCATTATTATAGTATATGCAATTTATACGAAATTCTCGAAAAACAGTTTTATAATGATATTTGTATTATACGATAAAATACACGCGATATCATCAATGGTATAAGACAGCAATTCTTATTATCGTCGCAGCCAAAGTACCTTAATATATATTATATTTTTTTTAGTGTATACATTATTTGTATAATTTTTTTCCCCCTTAGACTATACGCTTAATAATCAATCTTACTCGTAATCTTTTTTACTAGAAATTGTGTTCAGCCTTAAAAATCTGCCCCCGTCAATTTATATCGAATCATAGTATTAGACTTTCTGATTTGTCACTTGACCCGTGTCTTGAAGCATTTTGTATTTGTTTTTTTTGAAATAACGTTTATCGATGAATAACTTAATAGCTAATAATATTATTATGATATTATGTAATTATTATGACGACTTTTTAATCGAAAAAATCACTTATATACATATAGATCGCATTGGTACCTAATTGGTATTAACCACCAATTGATGTTGGTTGGGAATATGTATAAAATATCCGAATTATCCATTGTTGAAGCTACATTATTAGTCCTAATATATTAGCTCTTATACCTACCTAGTTCAATAATTGTCCGCGAATCCATTGTTTGGTGTAAGTTGTGTAACGCGGTGTCAAATTGCTATCTGGAGGCACAACACATATTTTCTGATTCGCGAATTTCCCCCTCCCCTCCCCCCATAAAGGAAAAACGTTTGGAACGTACTTAAAGCGAATATGCCATTTTTATTTTTCATATTGTTGTAAACTTCACACAAAATTAATGTGTTGGTACGTGATCGTGTTAAAAGCGTCGTTATTGTAAATATTCATTACGCGAGTTGGTAAATATAGGTACCTTCATTTTTTTTTTTTTTTTTTTAACAGACCATATAATTACACCATCGTAATGTATTATGTTTCTTCTTCTTCTTCAGCTTATCGGCCCATTAAGTGCCATCGCTGCCATCACCAAACCTCTCCATTTCTCTCTATCGTATGCGTCGTCAAAAGATGACGCTTCCTCTATGCTTTTTATATCTTGAGCTATAACGTCCACCCATCGGGTCCTTGGTCTTCCTAATGGACGTTTTTTATTTATTGTGTTAATTAAAACTTCTTTTATTACTTGTCCATCCGCTCTCCAAACATGACCGAACCATTCCAGACGCTTGCTTCTTATATATGCAATAATATTTGGCCTGTTATATAACTCCTGTAGTTCTTGATTATTCCTTCTTTCATAAGTTTGCGATTCTGCATCGAATTTCGGGCCGTATATATTTCTCAGTACTTTTCTTTCGAAGGTCATTAGCCGTTTGCTGTCTCCTTTGGTCAGTGACCATGTTTCACTCGCGTATGTGATTATTGGTCTTAGATAGCTATGATATAGTAGTGTCTTTGAATTACGTGACAGTAGTTTTGATTTAAGGAGTCTCATTATGCTATAGTAGCATCGATTGCCACATGCTATTCGATCATTGATTTCTTCATGCATGTCGTTGTTGCTATTTATGTTAACACCTAGGTACTTAAATACCTCCACTTTCTTGAAACTATAATCATCTACTGTTATGTGGTCTGTGTTTGGGCTTCTTCTTGCTACCATTAAGTATTTCGTCTTTTCCTCATTTACACGCAGCCCTATGGTTTTACTTGCTTTCAAGAGTTTGGACGCAGTATTCATGACTTCGTCTCTAGTTTCTCCCATTACCACAATGTCATCTGCGTATGCCAATATTACTCGTTCCCCACATATTTCCATCTTTCGACCGTCCCATACTTCTCTCATTGCTTTTTCTAATGCTAGATTAAACAAGGTGGGTGATAGAGCATCACCTTGTCTAAGGCCTGATTTTACCTCAAAAGTTTCAGACATTTCTTGAAGGAAACGGACTCTGCACACAGTTCTGTTGTTACACCCTTTTATAAGGCTTACGTACTTTTTAGGAATGCCTAGAACTTCCAGTGCTTCCCATAGTTTGTCCCTATTAATGCTATCATAAGCTTGCTTATAATCTATAAATATAAGGTGCAGTTCTTTATCAAATTCATAGAACTTGGCCATTATCTGTCTCAGTGTAAAAATATGGTCCAATGTCGATTTACCTTTTCTAAAGCCGCTTTGATACTCCCCGACTATTTCGTTAACATATGGGTTAATCCTTTCTAATATTAATGACGTATACACTTTGTAACACGTGTCTAAGAGAGATATACCTCTGTAGTTCTTTGTCTTGGTCGGGTCCCCCTTTTTTAATATAGGACATATTACTGCAGTATTCCAGTCCTCTGGGAGGGTTTCTTTATCCCATATAATTGAGATCATTTCCATAATTTCTCTTCTTATTTCAGTACCACCTTTTTTCAGTAGCTCAGCCACTATATTGTTTTCCCCAGGTGCTCTATTGTTCTTAAGCTTATTAATTATATTGTCGATTTCTTCTCGTTCTGGTTTTTCTATCATTGGTTCTGCTGTATGGTAATAGATCGTTTCGTTGCCTTCCTCTACTACTGGTTGATTTAAGAGCTGATTAAAGTATTCTTTGAAATGGCTCACTACCTCCTTCTCTTCTGTGATTAGGTTTCCGAGATCATCTGAAAGTATTCTTGTTTGTGGTTTGAAACCAGCTTTGATACTTCCGCTTTCTTTGAAAAACTTTCTAGTATTGGATCCTAATACTATAAGGAATAGTATCTATTCCTTTCAATTTCCTCTATCTTTTTCTTTTCATGCAACCGTTTCTCTCTCCTCAAAATTCTGTTTGTCTGTCTACTTTGTTCTTTGAAAATATTAATATGTATATATAATGTATTATGTTTAATATGCATAATATATAAAGAGGTGCCTACTTATTATAGAGAATAGGTGTATGCGTTTTCATTAAAAACGCATTTTGATGTACGGTTTTCTGTCTTTCTTTATTTCCATTCGAATGTGCATGAACAGAATAATATACACGAAAAACATAAATCTGGCGTTCGTTGTTTTTTAATAAACAACAGTGGTTATGTTATTTAAATTAACATTTTCATTAAAACTCCGACCGAAACATCCTGTGCCCCATTCCATATACATTTCATATAATACTAGGTAGGTACATTAAAATATACAAATGAGTATATCTATGTAAAATATCACGGGCGCGCGTCTGCGTTATGTACCTATTATATTATTATATTTACATCCATTGCAGACTGCTGTGACCTACTCAATGACGATGTAAATATGTGTGTAATATGTTCACTCAACCCTCAACTGCACCTACTATTAATACTGCGGGGCAACTTCCCCGGTTTGTATTTATATAATATTATTATAATGTCTCGGTTATCGGCTTTCGGAAGAATGGGTAGAAAAAATTCTAAATTCTAACTAAAAATCGTTATACAGCCTAAAAGGGAGCATACTACTTGCGTCCGAAATTATTATCAGTAGGTGAGTTGCGTCCCGCAAAAAAAAGGTTCAAAAAGGTCATAGCCTATTTGCGTCCCAGTACACCTTTTTTTATGACCTAATTGCGTCCCAAAAATATCGATATAATCGATATAAAAATGTAAAAAAAAAAAGTATAAAAAAAACTATTCTGAGCGAAAACAGCCTATGATATTACTGAGTATATTTCAATTCTTAGCTATATAAGTTGAACGAATATTTTTCAACTTCAGGAGTATATATTCAATTTTTCACGCTTTTTTTTTAAAATTCAAACTTATAAAATTACAAATTCATATGTTTTATAATATTTTTTTTTTTTTTTTTTTTTTTTTTATTGTTCCTGAAATTTACAATTTCTGCTTCGACATCTAGGTCTTATAATATTTTGTCATGGTAGTAATATTAATAATAATAATATAAAAATTCATATTATAATAAATTATCAGTTCAATTCAATTGCAATAATAATAATAATAATAATAATAATAATATAAAAATTCATGTTTTACATTTCAAAATAATAATTGCAATAGTCATAATATAAAAATTCATGTTATAATAACCAACAAGATGTATACATGTTCCCATATCTTTTCGCATAAAATAATACCCACTTAAGTTATTAATAGAATATACTATCATATTGTACCTATCATAGATAAATTGTATCTACATTGTAAGTAACGCACACACTCACACACATGTATACGGTACAGTTTATGAACTATCGATTTCAGTGACACGATACTATCGATTTTAATGATTTTAGAAGATAATATCTATAGTAATTATATGGCTGACTTGCGTCCCCAAAACGGGACGCAATTTACCGGTCAAATTTACTACCTGAAAAATATATCTTTTTTTGGGACGCAAGTAACATGCAGCCGCCCAAAATTCTAATTTCTATTTTATGCAACCGATATTATGTTATCAACAGTTGACTAGGCCAACCGTATAAATAGCATCAGAGCAGCTCCTGTTTGGCTGTCGTCGTCGGTCGATTATAATATTTGTAAATCAATCACACGAGAAATATTTCACAGAGCCAATTCGACGTTTGATAGAACATTCTAGAAATTCTATTTCAAATTTAAACAAAAAAAAATAAATATGTTTCTACTGACAATATTTGTGTGCCCACTGCCTACCTGTGGCAAAACATTAAACAAAAAAAAAACACTCCCCGTTTATTCAATCGTTGATCTAATAAACATGTAAAATAGTCTGTGAAAATGAATATAACTGATGTAACTATTGTAACGCGTTGCATTATGTTTCTGTTTGTCCCGCGACTAGCACACTGGTATCATTTATTATACATATCTACCGTGACAAAATAGATAGGTAGGTACAACTTGTTTGATAACACACCCCGCTCGAATATTCCCTCACTTCGACCGTTCCCGTCCACTTATTATTGGTGGTAATTACATACACACATTATTATCTAAATGAAGGGAAAATAAATCACCCCATCGAAAGTGGAGAACTACGATGTAGGCCGGGTGTGAGGAAAATACTCTCGACTGAACGATTTTTGGTTTTATGTGGTGCACAATCACCAATTTGTATCTACCTATTTTTGTCAAGTCACCCACTATGATAAAGTAATTAAATATTGCTGCAATATTTTTATTTGGACAAGAGCCGAATAATAATAGTATTGTGCGTTTTAATATAGTTGCCATTGTATATAGGTACCCTGACTGTTACATTAAACAAATTATTATAAACAACACAAATCATTTAACATAAAAATATTTTGTAATTTTATTATTCCCGAAATATTGAAATTATTGGTTTCGCTTTGTAAACGTTATCCATAAGTAGATGAATTAAATTTATTGTGCATATCAGTTTAAATCAGAAATCATAATAAATGAAATACATAATATCCGATTCGTGGAATATCCATATAAATATTGAAATCTATAATTCAATACCTATTTTTGCATATTTTTTAGAGTTAATTTAAAGTATATCTAGAGTTTGGACTTGTTTATATGTTTCATTGCATATTTTATTAAAAACTTTATTTCAAAAGTCATTGACGGATGCAAATTTAGAACATGTTGTATGTACTACTGTATATATACTTTATTTAAATTGTAAATTAAGTAAACATGAACCACTATAGGATAAAAGATAATTTAAGACACGATAAGACCTATATATAGTATAATGTATATAGAACATAATAGGTATATTATTATATATACATTTTTGTATGTACTGTTTCCTGTTGGCCAATGCTCTTTATTATACATACTATAATCTGAAATTGTTAAGAAAAACTAAAACAAAACAGAACAAGGAAAAAGAAAATAGTTTAAATTGTTTGTAATTATTCTCTCTTAACACAACACCCGCGATATGTTCGTCGTATTTGGTCGTAACACGCCGAGAGAGAACAAGAGAAGGAACAAATAATTGAACTAGAGTTAAGAAACAAATGATTAAAAAAATTTTAAAATCTCCTCCAAAATTTGGTTTCTTTTCTGCACTCACTTCTGCGTCGGTCATGTGCAATTGCGAAAGTTTTGTTTTTCCAATCAACTGCATGACATACCTAACGTCAAATAAAAATTATATTACATTTATAATTTTATAATTTATAACGTTATAGGGTTCCTACACAGAATACTCTCAATATAAAAACTATACCTTTAATAGTAAGTCGTCCGATCATAACAATATTACCTTGTCCCCATAGAGTCTATAAACAATTTCGTCTCGAAATATTACCGATAGCTTTTAATATATAGGTACACGAAATAATTTAATAAAATATACACGACAACTACTGCATATATTTTTTTTTTTGTCAAAAACCCATAATGCACTAATCAAATACAATGGCATTGCAGAATGTTAAACAAATGTGTACTTAAATTTTTTTTAACTATTGTGGTGTGTGTGTGTGCGTGTGTCAATATGCTGCCCGCGGTTAGTCATCCCAAGCCAATTTATTTACACGCTATAGTTTGGCACAAAATCAACTTTTCATTTCTACACCAGTGTGAATTCATTAAAAGCTCGACCTAATATATATATATATATATACAATGCCAATTTAATTGGTACCTACTTTTCTATCGAAAAGCAAATTTTGAATGTCAATTCTCGAGTCACCGAGGACAACCCACCATCAAAGTTTTGTACTATAATATATTATATTGTGCGTCCTTATTTCCGCGTCCAACAGGAATATAATATTATGATATACCATTTCGAAAACGCATCTTTTGTCCTTTAGAAATATGGTGTGCATAATGCTATAAATTATTATGTGTATATTATTATACTATATATATTTTATACGTGTAACTGTACATAGATAGTTTTAATTAATCATTTCTGACTTTTTGACACACCGAAAACGAATTCAATTAATCGTGACTCACGAGTCGAAAGACAGTTGTACAAATAGCCAAACAAAAGAAAAAACTAAATCACGTTGAAAACATCGTGATTTCATTCGACAGACGGGCGACGATGACAATTTCCGTCCTTGCGTTCATAGGGTTTTCGTCGTTTTATATTTTTTTTCCCCATTTATTCCTTCCAATGACTAGTGTCAGAATTGGCACAACTAGCGGGTGATTTGGGTTTTAGCACCCCCTAAATCGTTTGAAAATTTGAAATGAAAAATTGATAATTTATCGATTTACAATTATCACACAATAGCATTGTTTATAATTTAACATTTTATCACACCAAGTAATTTGGACTGTCCTGTGTGGGCCATAGTTAAGTTTTTTTTTTTGTTTTAGTGGTAGTGTTTACTTGTTTACATATAGGCAAGTAAAGGTTTTAGGTCCCATTGAGTCACAAAAAAACTTAGAGCTAATAGCACTCCCTTATTAAAATGTCTAGTTTTGCCTAAGCGGCTAAGCTAGTGCATCATATAAATATACGTACCATCGTTTCAAGGACGAGTCTAAATTTCCTCAAAAACAAAACTAGATAAGAATATATACATTTTCTTCTTTTTTCTTTCTATATAACCAGCTAATAATTTTAATTTTATTGCAATTAAATATAATAGAAATAACAACCAGAATATTAAGCATTGTTTTACTTTGCATCTAATCACTAAATTGTAAAAATTGCTTTCGAAGTTAATTTTAGTGCTTATTAGGTATAATTATTCAACTTTTAGTCTTAAAAATATATTATTTTTTATTTCATACATTATGCATTAGTACAAAAGTACATTACATTTCATATTTTCATTTGGCATATTAATATATTACTATGTATATAGTATAATATGTAGATGCAATGGTGCTCATTACCATTGATAATAAATTAGTCATTACTCATTAGTTATATTAATATATATTACTATACATAATATAATATTATAATCAAAATTATATTACCTATATTATAATCGGTCGATTTTTAAATCAACAATCAGAAAATTACGTAATTTAAATAATAAGATTTAAAATAAATCACTTTCTACCTCCAATAAGGAATTAAGGGGATTCGATACCGTGGTTTTCTGTTTTTTCTAACACACACGCGACATAGAATTTTAGACCATGGTTCTTTGCCAAACATACCAATTGATCTAAAGAAGCAATAAGAATTCTAAAAACAGATTTGAATTTGTCGTCAAGTCTATTTGAAATCAACTTTCCCACATTTTTGATTTTTTGATTTTAACTTCTCCAAAAATTAAAATGCGACAATGTTTAAATACTTACTCTTTTTTAACATGAAATTTTTAGGAATTTAGGGTATAATATCAAATAGGTGGAAAAGTCGATTTCAAGTAGACTTGACGACAAATTCAAATCTGTTTTCAGAATTCTTATCGCTTCAATATATATCAATTGGAATGTTTGGCAAAAAATACGACTGAAATACTATATGTCCCGCGTGGGTTCGACAAAAACATAAAATCACGGTATCGAATCCCCTTAAGAGTGTATTAAATATATATATTATATAATATAATCCCAATAAATAAAAAAAGCCCAGAAATATAAATATGAACACAATATTGTCGTTATACGTCGTTATATATTGTGTTATAACTTATACAAGTTATAAGTCAAAAAACACAAGTCTTAGGTATGTACATACTAAAATGTGTACGAAAATACCGAATCTAGGACAAAATATCCAAGGACAAAATATCCACGGACAAAATATCCAAACCAAAATATCCAAGTACAAAATATCCAACGGTCAAAATATCCACGGACAAAATATCCAAATGTATCCGTTTTTACGTAAATTAGTAGATTACACTTTACTTACTAATGAAATTAGCTCTGATATCTCAAATTACTAAAAATAAAATTACTAAAATTATTAAAAATTCTTTGCGAAGAGTACAATGATGGAAGTAGGGACATTCCAAATTTTTTAAATGCTATTGCTAATTTTATTAGAAATTAAATTGTATTAAATTGTAGGTAGTTATATTTTTTAACAAATTATTTACTATTTTATTTTATTTTATTGTGTAACGTAATTTAACGTAATTTATATATTATATAATATATTTATATTTATATTTTTATTTTTATAATGTGTAATTTACTAATCTACGTAAAAACGGATACATTTGGATATTTTGTCCGTGGATATTTTGACCGTTGGATATTTTGTCCTTGGATATTTTGGTTTGGATATTTTGTCCGTGGATATTTTGTCCTTGGATATTTTGACCGATTACCGAAAATACCTGGTACCCAAATGACTATGGTGGGTACCTACACTTGCTACGATTTTAGTTTTCGGAATTACGTTTGTGTACAAGTCCCGGATATGGTTGTATAGCCAGCCAACCATAGGTACGAAATCGGAATATCGGTAATGTTCCGGACTAATCATCGTGTATTATCAGTTCCGGCACACGGTTGCAATAATATTCTCGTCGTCGGAGCCTAACGCCACGTCTCGCCGTTGACCACCATCAAGCGCCGTTTCCGACGGAAATTATTGCACAGGGAATTTCTCTATACACGTGTACGGTGTATAATATGTCATACACTTACCTATATGTTATGATGTATGTGCACAGTCGAACAACGTTTAAAAATAAATAAACCAACAAAAAAAGTGTACCGACCGTGTTTACAAAATATGGTTTACTTTACCGAATGAGTAATCGTAATTGTTGCACCTGTTCAATCTACGCCTATGATTCATCGTAGGTAATGGTATCGCGGGTAACAATGGTCACAGACAAAAACCTGCAGAGTTTTCACGCACACACACACACACAGTAGGCTAGATAGTAATATAGATACCTGCACAGTGCATCGATTTATTATATACTAGTATAGTACCTATCATCCATATAATATTATGATTCACGTTTTTTATTGTACCCTATATGATTTCAAATTGGGGTTTGTTCGTTTGACGTTCCAAAACACGGCTGAATTAATCTATGAGGTTGCAATGATAGGGGGGGGGGGGTACGAATTGTGCCGGACTTTGGTGTCGCCAATCGCTTAAAGCTTGGACTCTCCGACTCCCAGTCACCCATAAATATTATTATGTCAGCTCATGTCGGGCTGCTGTAAGTTGCTGCCGAACGGAAGTCAGAGGTCATGACTCGTGCATAGATAATAATATTACTATCTATGACATTATACACGTGGATAACAGTATACCACATCGCTATACCTAATACACTACACGGTATAATAATATGTTCGGAAATAATGTAGGTACGTGTGGTTACAGCAGTGGTTTATGGGTGAACCCCCATTGGCCCTTATTTCTCATATATTCTATCAATTGAAAATAATATATTTTACCTATAATATGTTCGAAAAGAAAACATTTTTTTAAAGTGATTTTGTTTTATGATTTCCGACTCTTAGATTATTATATTGATGCACACAAAATGAATTATTGTTTAAAACCAATATTGTTACAATAATACAATATTTATACCGTCAAACCGGGTTACTTGGGACATGTGGATAACTTGAATACAAATTATATAGTATTATCAATGATAAGATTTGAGCGCTAGAAATGTTGTTATCACTACCGTATAATCACACATTTGTTTATTATCACTTTCACAACGACCGTCGTGCTGTCCGGACGTGCTCTCAAGATAAGTACTCTATTAAAAAATATTAAAGTTCATTTAGGTTTTATTGTGATATAAAAGCATGTAAAAGTATGGTTTGCATATGACATACTGTTTGCTGAATGTAAATGTGAGTTTGAACACAGGATGTAATAACAGGTCATGATTAATAACAATATTTCAAAGTTATCATTTTTATGTGGGATTTGTTGGTTATCACAAATTTGAGAGGGAAAATTTTTTTTATGCTTACTTGGGACAATGTCTCAAGTTAGATGTAGTGTCCCAAGTTAGTTTTAATATTATTTAATATCACTCATTCAAACTTTTTTCGGTCTTATCTCTAGGTAGGTATTTATAATTAAGATTCGAAATGGCAAAATATGTAAAAAAAAGTTGGTGGAAGACCGTATCAAAATTATTCGGAAGAAACTTTAAAAAAAGCCGTAATGGAATTAAAGACAAAAAAAATAACTTTTCGGGATGCAGAAAAAAAGTATAGGATATCAAAGTCTACTCTGCAAAGAAAAGTAAATAATAAAAATACGATGAAAGTGGGCAGACCAAATACATTGTCGGAAAAAGATGAGGAAAATCTAGTTAAGGGAATATGTTTGTCTAGTAAATGGGGATTTCCTTATACATCTATGGATATCCGGTTATTGGTACAACAATTCCTGAATAAAAATGGTTTTAAGGAAAAACGGTTTACAAACAATTTAACCGGATATGAATGGTTCAAACATTTTTTAGATAGACATAAATCTATATTAAGTGAGCGATTAGCCGAAAATATAAAGAGATCAAGAGCGGAAATCAACCATGAATCTATAAAAAAATATTTTGAACACTTAAAAAACTCGTTAGCCGGAGTTTCTGCAAATTTAATTATTAATTATGACGAAACCAATATTACTGACGACCCTGGGAAAGCCAAGATAATAACAAGGAGAGGTTTCAAACATCCAGAACGAATTTTAGAATCGTCTAAATCTAGTGTATCCGTAATGTTTGCTGGAACAGCCTCAGGGTATTTATTACCACCCTATGTGGTATACAAAGCGGAAAACTTATATAATAGTTGGACAGAGGGTGGGCCTAAAGGAACTAGGTATAATCGTTCCAAGTCTGGATGGTTCGATGGTGTTTTAATATGTTTTATTTGATTTTATATTAACAAGTATGTTATTTTGGTTTTGTTATTGTATTAAAAGTTTTTTAATACATACACTTATTTAAGTCAACATTCACATTTTTTTTAAAAACAATTATTAAGTCCCAAGTTAAATAATATCAAAGTTAACTTGAATTTTACATAGAAATATATGGGTGTCCCAAGTTACCCAAAAATCAAGGTAACTTGGGACAAGCATATTTTTTTAAAAAAAAACGGGAAGGGGGGAGGAATCAAAAAAAAAAACATATGGGTCTCATAGTCTAAGTCAAGACCAGCATTTTTGTTCATTACAATTATCAGTGCCGGCCCTAGGGGGGGGCAAGCGGTGCGACCGCACCGGGCCCCGCGCTTGTGCGGGGCCCCGCGCATGGCGGGCTTGTGCTTGCTTGTTACGAATATCATTTTTTCTATAAACAAACATAATTATATTGTCCCCGTAGCAGTAATACGGATATCGCGACCCGTGTTGTTTTCTTAGGAAACTGTTTGTTATCGACGAATACCAATTAGAATAAGTATGTGTAGGTACTATGTCTATATTTTAATATCTTACCTTGATTGAGGGGTGGAAATCCAAAACGTACTATTGCCAAAATTGGCAAAAACGAGTTAGATATCGAATCTTATAAAAAAAACGCCGAAAAATCGATTTGTGTTGTCAGAATAGACCAAAACGTACTATTTACAGGTCAAATCAGCTGTTAAAAATGACTGCTTAATCCAAAACGAACCTTTTCCGTGCATAAAAATTATATTTAGATAATCTAAACGTACTTTTTCCAGTTTTACGCCAAAACGTACTATTGCCAATGTTAAAATAATAGGCACCAATCATTAACTATACCAAAACGAACTATTTTCGTAAATTATTCCAAAACGTACTTTTTTTTATGTTATGTCAAAACGTACTACTGCCCGTATTGTAGGTATAGCAAAATAAAATAGTTAATCCAAAACGTACTAGAATATAATTTATAATTTATAATATTCACAATCATTAAGTTTGAAATTAAATTAAAAATATAATCCTAGATTATTAAACACATTTGAGTCGTTTTTCATAGAAATAATATATTATTAAATAATTTAAAAAATCTTCCTTGTCTTCAAAATTACTTTTTTATTTATAAACGGTTTGTTCATATTGAAACAATAAATAAGAAATTAATAATATTTTTATTTTGGAAAAAGCACATTTTGGAGTATATTTTAATATTTTATTAGGTTTTCCAAAATTAACTATTTCCATTAAATTTTCCAAAACGTACTATTTCCATTAAATTAATGGAAAAGGTACGTTTTGGATTATTTTACATTTTTATATGACAAAAAAATATGTATCTAGATGTAGAATCATTAAAGTCATTCTATCTAAATTTTAAAAACAATACTGATAGGTAATATTATTTTCACAGGCAATTTAAAAAAGTCCCTAAAAAATAAAATAAATGTGTATATTGTATAATAATTAATAAATTAACATATACAGCCATTGGCCATATGGGGCCCCGCGAAATTCTGCACCGGGCCCCGAAAACCATCGGGCCGGCACTGACAATTATTAATATATTTTGAAAACTTTTCGATCAGTATTCATCCGAAGTTCAAAAGTGTCCCAAGTAACCCGGTTTGACGGTAAGTAATTAGTATTTAATTTAATTATATTGAATGCAACTATACCTACTAATAAAAAATAAATTTACTTTTTTTTTTAAATTTATGTGAAGTTATCACTTATCACGTATTAATGTTAAATGTTGAGATTACCACAATCAAAACTGTATGTACCTACAATTTTCGGTAACACGTATAATCAGACATATAAAGGCTCATGTCCTATATATCACATTATCACAAATTATATATTATAATTTTTAATAATAATATATAGGTATATATATATTATATTATTTATATGGACTAGTGAGTCGTGACGATCAAATCATTTTCCGCCATCGTGTGGTATAGACGTATAGACAAACGTCCCCTCACGGCCAATAAATTAAAACAAGTGGATATATTTTGCACTTGTAGAATCAATCACCTGAAGTACTAGTACAGTTACACTTAAGTATTCGAAATGGATTTTTATTTCCCCTGTTATCTGAATAGTTTGTTTAGGGGAAATGTGTCCTTCCTGGCAGATATTATAGAGCAGTGGTTCTCAGACTACATGTGTATTGCAAAGCCATATAATATATATATATATATATATATATATATATATATATATGTGAATACCTAAATGTGAATGATTTACTGTTGATTAGAATGTATCTCGCTGTAAATTTGATACATGAGTAATGTTCAGTTGGACCTAGTATACAAGGTCACACGGGAGCCTTTAAGGATTCTCTAAATCTACGATTATAATATATTAAACTGTCGTCGACGGATATACGTTCAATGGTTAATTTATACGTTCCTACATAATGCAAAACACATACCGACAAACACGGTAGCGTATAAATTTGTAATATTTTAAAATTATTTATGAAACTGACGTGAGTCACCTGCTTAACGCAACCGAAATCCGATGCCATAAGTATGTTTAATTTTAATGCAGCAGTAGAAAAAAAACGAAATTCAGCGACTCTATAATCATTGGCGCAACTAGGTGGGCTTAGCCCCCCCTGACTAAAATTTAGCTCCCCTAAAATATTCCCTATTGATTTAGATTTAATCCACCAATGGGCTATGGGGTTTTTAAAATGAATAGTTTTATTAGGTGGGCTATAGCTCCCCCACGAAAAATTGTATCCCTAGTTGCGCCTATAACATGAAGCCAGTTGAAACACAGAGACTTTTGCAATTACTATATAGTATGAGTGTACATATAACATCGATATACGAAAAACATTTAAATCCTAAAACGAGGTCATTGTTTATTTTATGTAAAATTAATCCAAACACACGCAGGTTGTATCATTGTCGTGAAATTTAAGTAAAAAATTAAATTCGGCCAATATGTTTTATATTTCCAGCGATTTCTTTTACACGTATTTAGGAAACTCTGTGGGGATTTTCGTGTATAATTTACCGTGTTATTTTTACCGAGTAAGTATACACTAATACGTACGCCGACTTCCGGCCTCGAGTAATAATTATTAAGACATTTTCTCAGTCGTAACTCTTAATTCTTATTTTCTTTCATTTTAAAAATTCCACGATAATTCGTTTCGTCCGACCCGCAACAGCACATAATAATATTATACACGTAGACCTCATGCCGCCACTGCACCGACGCCCACGCCACAAGCACAACCGAACGAAAACAGTCGTCGTCTGTATTATGTATATTATGTACGACATAAGCATTATATATATATATTATTCGTTAGTAATTTAAGTCACAATAACACATAAATATATATACAATACTCCTTGATAGCCATCGGTGCGATTTAATCTATGCGGCTTTAATTATTTTCTACCGCCGACAATATAATAATAATTAATATAATATACGATTCGAGACATCGACGGATGGAAGTTTTTTAATTTTGTTCGGTCGGCTTCGTGTGGCGTTATCGCTCGTCCTGGCATGTGACAGTAATTATATTGCTGACATACTTTTTGCACATAGATAATGGCCATTATTGCATTCGAAATGTACGTTGGTTCATCAATTTTTCTAATTTAAGACAACAAGAGCACAAGACCATAAGCAAAGGAGAATCCGAACGAAACGAGTGTATCTACCTACCTCTCTTTCTCTTTTGGTATTCAGCCCTGATATGCGCTCTCTGTGTATCTATCTTATTATTTATAAATTTATATTATATTATTATAATATTATCTAAGTCTAGACGTACTCTTTGTCGGCATATGGTGCATTGGGGCTGTGATAGTTTCATATGATATTATGACATGTGTGGAAACTATTATGGGCCCTAGTCAGTCGTCATTCATTAAATATTTACATTAAAGCGTACGTTGTAAATACCAACAATATAATATTATATAATGTACCTTTATAGGTTCTAAGTACAAACATTGAAATTGCGACGAGGTTAAAATTAAAACACCGTCTAGCAAAAAATTCAGCCGATTAAATTCTGGTTTACTTTAATCGGAAATGGTACAACTGGCCCTAAGGAGATATACATGACTACATGAGTGTCTATTTGGAGGTAATTTTGAAGTAATCTGGAATGTTTTTGAATCGAAGATGAACGATATTACATACCTATAGGTAAATTAAAGTTTTCGATGTTTAAGATATTTATAATATCATCGTGAGTATACTTACTATAAATTATAATATATAGTCAAGTTTTAAGATAAGAATTCATTCCAACAAAAATGTACATACATGAACATGCGTATTTTTGAATGCTTTTCGTCCTTCAAACACGTCTTCATTTTTGAACACTTGACCCCCTTGTCGTACAATAAACGGCCGCGGAAATCGGAATAGTACCTTATGGCTGATACACCGAAAATACCGAATACCGATACCTGTTCTGGGTCACGTCTTTTCATCGTTTTTGCCCATTATGTTTTCTTCAAAACCGGATATATTGTTACCTGTGCATTATACAATAATAATGCAATATTATTATTTATCATCGCTATTGTGCCTGTACGTGGTAATAATATTATATTTAACGATTTACCAAATACTATTAACTATCAAAAAACCCTCGATCTACCTGTGCGCACATCTCCACCGCAACGCTCACAATACAAGTATGCTTGTGTTCCGGTGAGACTTGGAGGTGTATAAATGACATTCGAAACTGCACAGCGTGTAGGTACTGAAGGTATATTATAGGTACGCACAGTGCACTCTGTAAACACTATATACTACCTACGTATCGAATGATATTTAATACTATCACTGACCTGCTGCAACCGCAGGGACTGCAGTGGATTCACAGAGTGTTTCGTTCCAACCCAAAATCGTTTCCCAAAACATAATATATATATATATATTATGCACAACACAATAACATTCGATCCTCTTTAAGGTCCATTGTCGGAACTTGGCAGACTTATACTTTTTCAATGGCATTCGCGTGCGATTAAAAAAATGACTAATAATCGATGTACATACGTAATAATATAATAGTCTCTGAAAAATCTCCCGCAGCGAATGTGAACGCATAGTGTTTTTCGTGACTTTTGGCTCGTTTGAATGCGTCACACCGCCAAGCCCGGAAACGGAAGAATTTTTTACGTAAAAAATTCGGATTTAGAGCACTCTCACACCGCGATCCTCTCTCGACCATCATCCAAACATCAGGTGAATATTATTCAGGCAAGTCTAAAATATTTATAAAATATGCGTAGGAAAAATATATGCGTAAGTATACCGCGTATTCCCGTCGTATTTACGGTACACAAAACAGACAGAGCATATATGAGTGCGAGGTATGCATGTTCATAAATAATGACATTCCTACCGAATTTAAATATCATATTTTATATTATTATATTATTACATAGGTCATGCTGTAATTATATAATACCAGGTAGGTTGGCGTCATGTTTTATTCGCTTTGATCCGTCTAAAAGAGGCACATCTACTGTAATAAAATATTTCTGACGTTAAAATGTTCTTATCTCAGTCCACACGTGTCCATATATTGTGAAAAATCAATGACGAGAATATCCCATTTCTAATGCGTATAATACAGCACGAATATCAGTTAAAAAAGCACAAATTAAAATATTAAATACGCTTTTTAAATATTTATACAAGTGTACAACCAATCAATAATCATAAAAGCATTTCTCAATAAAATTAGACGCAATACATTATGGTAATTACTAATCACTAATTCTAATGCCTTATCTGAATCCATTATTATTTTTTCCTTGTAGAAGCACGTGTCGGAAAATGATTTAATTCGTCAGTAAGTATAAACTATACACACATATCATGCAGCATTATTAATTTATGATCTCTTTCTCTTACACAACATAGAATGTATTATACCCGTTTATATAATATAAATACGAATATTTTACCTATATATTATGATACTAAATTGGTATAATACTCGAGCTCATGTGTACTACATATATTATCAAATCCAAACTTAAATCCATCCCAAATTGAAATTGTTGTGCCTTTTTCATTAATACCGTTCATTTTTATAAAAATATGATGTACCTATACGTATATAAACGTGTTATTTATGGCAACTATATAAGTCAGTAGCGCAAACGAAGCTGACTATGTTGGACTAATATTTAACCGATAATCAAATAACTGACAAGATTATTACATTCAAAAATATTGTATGCCTGTATGTCGTATATTTTTTAATATTACGGATATCGATGTAATAATGTATTGTACACATAAGTATATATCTATATTATATCTAGGTATGCCATGGGAGGTAAATTTGAGTGAAAAAAGGTCACCTACTTAAATTTGGGAGGCAATTCGAGTGTCACCAAATTGTAGTACACTCACCGGGTTTGTTTTAACGTCGTCGGTATCGTGCGTCTTGTCTGGTCACAGAAGAAAAATACGCTTTTTTATTTTTCGCATACTGTTTCAAGGGATATTCATAATATTATATTCCATGTACCTGCACAGTAATAAGTACCTACTGATAACTAATATTATATCATTGAATTCGGAAGATGTTACACAAATCGTGCTCGAAATAGACAATAGGTACAATGCATGCGCGGAGAATTGCAGATTACTGCATTGCGTATAACCAACGCGTAAAATTGTACGTGTTTATACGTCGAGTCGAGTTGGACCAAAATGTCGGCGTTAATGACGATACGAAAACAACGACGTTCTAACGTATGTGCTTGACAGTGCGTGCGTAATGACACGTACAGGAAGGAAGACGAAGAGAAATGTCAAGTATATATTATAGACGTATATATATATAGGTACTCTATATAGTACACCTATAAGTACGGTGGTGGCGGAGGCGGCGGTCAACGATCTATTATTACGTAAGAAAATGTCTCGTATAGAAATTGTAGAGAAATTTCGTCGTTATTGTTTATTGCTATTAATAATAATATAATATTGTATTATATATCTAACAACGCTACGTCATGACGCAGAGCTGCTATATAGAACAATATAATAATATAATATTATGTAGAATATTTTACATGTTCGATCGTCACATATTATATTATACATCCCCTATAATCGAGTGCAAGGCAAAACGGTGGGTTTTTTTTTTCATCCTCGTCAAATAATAAATACGCATAAACCGTGAGAACGACTCAAGACACCAGCTGGTTTTTTGTATACTATAATATAATATCCGTATTCGAGTCTTATAAAAATATTCTCTAGTCAATGCGTATAGTCGTGTATGTGCTCGTTCACTAATTTCAATACCGATGACGACGACGACGACGACGTCGGTTGGTGCAGATGGGGTGGATGTTTGTGTGTGTGCAATTTCTTAAGACGGAGTTTCTTGGACCACATCACCGGCCGTCTTTCTACACAGCGTCATCATCAACATCAGTAGCAATATAATGACGTCGAGTTGGTCGGCGGCGGTGGCAATAAAAAATAATAATACATAATGATAATAATAATAATAAAGCAGCGCGAGAACGAACCCGGCCAGACCTATTGTCGCCTCGCGCACACCTGCTGCTGCTGCCGCCGTTATACACACACAAATATATGTTATATATTATATATTAACGTGTGTCGGAGTGTAAGAGATGACTCATCGGCGCGCGTTCGACCTTATCATACTATAATATAGGTGTATAATGCGAGCATGGTATACTTATATTAAAATACAAAAATTATTATAATATAACGGCGATATAATGATAATCGGCTCGTATAGCAGTGTACAGTGTTAGTTTCATAAGGTGCGTGTGTAATTAAACCCGATTTTAATACTATAATATTATAACGTATAAAGTATATACATATAAACCGAGTATTACATAGATTGTACGTCCTTCTAATTTCTACGTGTGTAGGTATACGTGATATATACAGGGTGATGGCGGTGATTTACTTATTATAATCTCGCAACTCTCGACTATATATTATAACGACGGTGATGCGAAGGTACAATAATAATAATAATTATATATATATATATATTACAGGCGTGTTGTGCTTAATGTTGCCCGGCGGCTGATAGATCCAAGGATGAGATTTTTAAATTACTTTTTGGTATTAATCACGACCTTTAAGACTAAAACTTATTTTCGTATAATATAAGGTCTGCGTGTCTACTGTCTACCTATATAACCAATACTCGATAACCGGTGTGAGTGTGTGTGTGTAGTATGTACTATGTATGTGCCTAAATTATATAATGTGGAGTGCTGTAGATGTGTAACTATAAAAATACTAGAACCTTCCTTCTGGCTAGTCGCTAGTGCAGTTTTTCAGTATAATATGTTCTAGTTTTTTTTACCATTGCATACTGCACGATGCAAATAAATATTATGATATGGCAATCATCAATCATGGCATTTACTTATATTCATTCCGGATTCAGACATATTTTTTCAAATGGTTCGGTATTATATGTTTTCATACAATATTATCGATCTAAAGCAGATATAATAACAACTTATCCAACTCAATTTTCTAAAAAGTATTATCGCATTACTAGGCTCATCAGTATGATGGACAAAAGATTGGTATGTTTTAGCTAAAATACCCATGTCCGCCGCAGATCCCCTTTACAAATATTGACCAATATTCAAAGTTGAGAATATTTTATTTCACTACAACACAATATACAATACCCATGATGTACATTTATGTGAAATAAAAATATGAAATATTGCCCATGTCTCATAATAGAGAAAAACTATTTTTTAAAAGAGGAAAAGTAGGTAACCGCTCTGCTGTTCAGTATACAGCTAGTAGGTGTCGAGTGTACCTCGTAATTTAGTAAATCACTATAATATGTGTACATTTTAAATTCAATAATAAATTATTTTTTGGCGACATAAGGAACTTAGTCATGAAAAACCTTGTATTACTTTTTCAAACTTAGCTATATATAAATTGAACATTTCATACATTTTTAACTACAAAATAAGTTGCAATACTTATATTTGTATAACTATTTGAACTTCAAATGGTTATAAAACAAATCGCAAACCTATACATCTTTAATTTTTTAAATGGCTATAAAACAGCTTATGAAGAGCCTTTGATTACATTTTCTTTTACAGAGCGAATTTAATGAAAACATTAAAATAATCAATAGGTACATTGAAAAAGTTATTTATTTTTTATTTTATCGTCATAATTTTTAAGTTTTGAACCTTTCGAAAGACTTCAAATTATGTAAAGTGAATATTTTTAAAAACGTTATGCTATAAATATAATGATCTTTTCAGCGAGTTTTTCTCTGCTAAAAGAATCACCCAGTACTCGTATATATCTGACCTAAATAGATTTTTAATCGATTTAGTCTATAGACTATAGTTTTGGGATATTTTAATTTATATTCGTGTGAAAACTGTGTAGGTATACCCTATTATATTATTACCAATCGTTTTAAGAAACATTTACCATATGATTCTGTTTGCGTATATAATAATATATTATAGAGAAAAGCGGTTTTTCGGCAACGTCGCGTACAGATTTTAACCAGAAACCGGCCGGATAGGAAAAACGCCTTAAAACGTTTACAATACACTCTATGGTAACACGTCCACGACGATAATGGCTCTTTTAATGACAAAAAAAAAAAATAATAATAATAATAACAACAACAACAGGTATCGATACGACGGGGCAAATAAGGCAAGTGGTGGCCGCGCACAAATCACGGCGGAGAAAGAAAGAAGAACTCTTTCCATGTACAACAGCCCAACCATCCGTACGACAACAAACTACAAAGTCTATTTAGTATTTACCGTATATCGGAGGAGCGCGAGACGCATATTATATAGAAATCGGCTGTCGTTGTTTATTCAACAGACGATCGCTCGACACCGGGTAATGGGTATACATACGATTATACCACCTTTTACCTACATATTATTATATTATCATTATGTATAAGATATACACACACACACACACACACACACACACACACACACACACACACATACTACATATATTGTGCGCGCGCACAAAAGAAACCATCGCTGTTGAAGATATTATAATATTATTATTATCGAGTCGTGAACTCGTGAGGCACTCGTCCACACACGAGAGCACGACAAGCCGAGCATATAATATTCGTGTGAGCTCTCGCGATCTGTTTGGACGTTTCACAACTGAAATAATGTGTGCTCCGAATTCGAGGTTCCGGATAAGATTATATTATTATATTTTTTTTTTTTACTCTTCAGTCGCGGTCGGCGAACTGCTTAGACTCGGTTAGCGCCTTGGCGGGCATTGATAACGTTCCTGTGATGATATTATAATAATAATAACGTATGGAAGAACTACACTATGCAACGCGCACGCACGCGACCACTAAACGAGCTGCGAACCTTTGACCCGGCGCGAGACTTAGAGTCGTTATAATGTGTTGTGCGAGCTCGTGCGTTATTTAACCAATACCTACCATATTACAATTCTAATATAATATCGTAAAGTACACGTACCGGCTGGTTGGCTTGCCTACGAACCCGCCGCCGTGGTCGTGGGCTATACGATTTGGAAGCGCACGTATAATATATATATATTATTATAGGCTCCAGAAATGAAAGTTGTAAACAACACACAAACAGACCGTTATCTAAAAAAAAAAAAAAAAATACGAAACATGTTTTGATTTTGCAAAATGTGTTGGCGCCGTAAACCGGTTGCCTAGATGTATCTCGCGCGCGAGTCGTTCTATCCGAGTGCCATTTTCACGATTATTATTATTATTATTATCGTCATCGTCGTCGTCCGAACATGTAACGGACTCGCAACGGGATAATGATAAAAAAAATACCCATTTGGAACAAACCTATCATGCGTATTCATTTCAATCCTCTATATTATATTATGTTGAGATAGCCCTCGGGTACAGACTGAGAGTCTATTACATATATGAAACACTGCCCAAGTTTATGTTATGAACAGTTCGGACAGTGATAATACTGCTAATACGAGCGAACGTTTTGGCTTTTTAAACCGGGTACGCCTACGGGTGGTTGGACTTACGGAATGAAAATTCAAAAAGTATTGAACATTGCGCAGATTACTGCAATACGGATGTGTGATAATATCTGAACAACTTCGGCATTTCACGGAGGCCGACGTTGTTTAATTACGCGAAACGCTGCGGAAAATTACAATTATTATTTAGTACCCGGGTGTATTGAGTAAACAATCGTTTAAACTGTGTCGACAATTATAATATGAATAATAATATAATACAATATTAATAATATATGACGCATAGGCACAGCCGTGCAACGCGATTTCGTTGACACAAACACAGTTTGTATGTCTGGATAGAGTATAATAATACCTATATGGATAATGGATATATATATAAACGATATATCTAATAATATGGGAATGTCACGTGTACATTTTAGAGTTTGGCTGCTTTTCAGGTATCGTATTGATGTGTCGATGTGTGTGCTGAATTTATTTAATAATAATTATTGGTATAGAAGTATGGGTACACCATAGGTTAGGTTAGGTTAGAAGTAAGGTAAGTATGTCCCAGAAGTCCCGTATCACCCTTAGTATCTCGGATCTCCATGGAAATTTAATATATTTAAAAGCAGTTTTCTTTACAGTAATAAGTATGGAAATTCTGATTGAATAGCATAATATTCGGTTTTTTTTCCAAAAATTTTTTAAGGCAAATAAGTTTTTTAAATTTCCAAGATATTTTTTTTTGATCGAATTTTTTAAAACAGTTCAAAAAAAAAGTTATTAAAATGTAATGAAAATTTCCCAAGCTAGAGCTAATTATTATTTTGAATTTCTAAGAATATGCTACCTATGCATATTATGGCATTAGCAAAATACGATTCACGTGTTAATTATTACAATCACGCTGATTTTGCGGCTAAAATAAAAAATAATAATTAGCTCTAACTTGGGCGATTTTCATTCAATTTTAATATATTTTTTTTTTGAACTGTTTTAAAAAATACGATCAACAAAATGGCATTCTTGGAAATTTAAAAAACTTATTTGCTAAAAAATGTTTTGATAATTTTTGAAAAAAAAACCGAATATTATAAATATAATAGTATATTAATATTATTATATTCAATCAGAATTTCCATACTCATTGCTGTAAAAAAAACCTGCATTTAAATATATTGATTTTCCATGGAGATACTAAGGGTGATATATACGGGACTTCTGGGACACACTGTATTATAGAGTGGTACGCCGGGATATTTGTGGGCCATTTTCTTGGTATGCCAGGGGAGACGTTGTTGTGTCGGAACAAAATCCTGGAAGAAAGTTCGGTAGCCGGTAAGTCTCGATGAGTGAATATTGTTGTCGTCGTCGTCCGTGTCAGTGTACCGTGACGACCCCGGCGGCACAGCCTTATTGTCCGTTGCGACAGAGGAAGACCCGGTTTGGAAAAAAAAAACGTAAATAATAATGCAAACCGTACAAACAAACCATAAACGCGTGTAGAATATTTTAAAATTTGGTAGTGGGCTGGCACTTGGCCGTATAACTTAATAATAATATCATGGTGGGTACGTATTATTACGCTGTATACCTACCACCTATATAGCTGTGCAGTGCACACGTAATCGCGTGCATTATATTATACTAAAATATATGTATTATTATAATGTTATATCAGACAAGATGCTGATTAATAATGATTATCATTATTATTTAACCTACACGTGCAAAAAAAAAAAAACCGTTATCATTTGTTATCATCGTCCTTCTAGTATAGAAAGTATAATATTATATACATTTTTCTGGGAATCGAAATTGCAATCGATAGTTACGAAACATGCGCGAAACGGTTATTGAACGGTTTCCGGAAAACCGAATCGATTATTATAACAACATTTAAGACTTTTTATTGCACGTATTTCACGACTTTAATCGAGATTCACATTTATCAACATCAATTACTGAGCATAAACTTTTTTGGAACCCTGCACTGAATCAAAGCACATATTTCAGCGAGGTCTTGACCCCTGTTATTAAATCATATGATATACCTACACGATTATATACTAATTAACCGTTAAATTGTTAAGACATCTGCAGCAGTGTGTGTTTATAATTGTATAAAGAATAGTTCTATACATAATAATTAGCCCAGCATTAATTAAAACAGTTATATACCTAAATACAAAGTCAAATGATTCGGATTCTACAATACTGTTCCTCTTAGTTATTACTTTCCAAGCTGTTCAGTAATTCAGGTGTTGTGCTTATTCATGATTCGTAAGTAGACAATATAATATGTGTTATAATATCAGAATCGCGATATTATTTTACAATAACAATTTAAAAAAAGGGGGCAAGTGGATGTCGATCAGCTGCTGTAAGTAGGTTACACGTGGGTCACTGTTTAATGGATGGTATTAAATATGAATTCAATGACATAATATAATTGTATACGAAAAACGATTCTGAGAGGAGATGGTTTGTCAGTGTGGATATTTTATATTATGTTTATGTGCCTATTATTATTACTTAATATTAATATGGTAACCGCCAACCGGTAAGTTGAATCTAATACTATACAATTACAACAAAATAACTAAAATCGTTATTCTATTGATTATTTCATATATAATTTCGTCAAAATTTGAACATAAAATAACTATAAAAAAACTGTGTTTTAATATTTTTGGGATTTTTTGGTTACAGAATAACCTACTTACGTGGAACCATGTTTTAAATTTTCAATCCTCAGCTATAAAAGTTGAACATTTTATACATTTTTAACTACAAAATCATTTTAAAATTTGTATAGAAAATACTAATATAAACACAACCACTGAAAATGTCATGTCATCTGTTTAGAGTTACACCAAAAACTGATTTTGAGTAAAAATTCCCGTGTTCCTTAATTTTATTTAGTTTTTTCTTGCGCTTTTGAAAAGTATTAGGAATTATATACTTTTGACCCCCAAAGTACCAACTAGATTCACTGTTTTATCAGAAAAGGTACTGTCGAGGAAAATCTAATCATTTTAAAGATGATGACAGACACAAAAAAAAAATAAAAAACACATCATCGTAAAATCAATACATTCATCGCTGTGCTCAGAATCTAAACAATGACAACATAAATTTTAAAGAAAACGTAATTTCAATCTTGAAACCTATTTCCTCATTGTTTGTCATATAAATAACAGTTATGAAACTAAAGTTATTTCATATTTTCTGCAATTGAATTCATCAGTAGTTTTTTTGTGTTCGTCTTAAACCAAGATTACAATAATATTAAAATTAACTCTGAAAAAAAATGTATTTTTATTTTTTATGCTTTCCTATATAATAAGAAGTTTCTCGATGAAAAATAAAATAAAATATGACAACTAATTAATTTAGACCCGGAGGTAGAGGAATATTTAACAAATGGTTCTAGGCTCTAGTTAATCTATAATAAACATTATTATTAAATAACGGTTTAGTTGATTTTATTTTATCTATAGTTAATTGAAGTTTTGTAATCATAAGTCAACTTTGAAGTTTTTCTCAAACCTGATCAAAGCCCAAAGGACATCCAGAATGTAAAATATCAGTATTGTTTAATTAAAGTACTAAGCAATTTAAATGTTATGAATATTACAAAAACATTTGTGGGTCGTATCATTGTTTATATTTCAACTAAAATAGATTATTAACCATTTCTTAATTTTAGTAACTATAAAATATAATAGGTAGATTTTTGAAGTATATATACATACGATAGTTTGTTTTTGAAAACGACATTTATGTAAGGTAACCACTATAAATTGGCATATTGAATTTGTACCAACTAATAAGTTATAACCTACTTAGAGCCATTTCATATCTACACGAATGATTTAAATAAAATATCGATCAAGAGCAGATAGCAGTTCACGGGTAATCTTAATTTTAACTTTCACGTGGACATCTAACCGTTTAAATTTTCTAATATAGCCTATAGGTAATAAAGGTATAGGTAATATTTTATTGCAAGTACTTTTTAATTGATCAAAATATCGTATGTGACAATGACTATATTAATTGTAATAATTAAATGTAACTACTTATTATTTGAAATTATTTTCGATAGGTTGTACATTATCATGAATTACAATAGTTTATCGTTCTGTGGTTATCTGTGGTACCTATATCTGTATTTACTTATTTAAACAGAAAGAATAATCATTCTAAAATGTATAACTAATTAAGTTTATATTTCTTTTTTTAAGTGATGATAAAATTAGTACGAGTACCCTAGGCATACTATAAGTACACGTATTTTTTCAATAAAAGTGACAGTGCTAATTTTTAATTTTCTAACGGCTAGAAGTGTGATAGGTGATAGCCTTGTATAATGTAGGCACATTGTACTAATGTTCAACAGTATGAAATAGGTAATTATTATATTACCTACAATTTTAAATGCATAGAACTTTTTTTTTAATTGACCACCTACAGAATTAAAAAGTAAAACCAAAACATAATATAATATAACATTATTATAGGTAAGTAACATATAATTATTTAAATTATTATTTAATATTTTCAAAAAAACTTTTGACGAATGTTCCTGTAGTGATCTTGTCTTATACAATTCTATAATAATCGTTAATTACCTTTTTGATTCGGTGTTGAATTTTTTTAATACATCAGCTGTATGCCTACCAGCTAGGTATAAAAATTATTTATTTATTGCAGATTTATTAGCTTGCACATTTGTTGGTTTATTATGTTTTATTTCATTATTATATACCAGCCAATACCTGCTGGGGTATGTATATATTATATTATTTACGATACATTTTATCCTAATATTGAACCAAGCACACAACACTTTTATTATAGTTGTAAACTTATATAATATAGGTTAACTAATTTATCTCGTAAAATTGAATAAGTAAATAACATTGAACGATTAAATTAAGTCGTATAAATTGTTTTTACAGTACACATTATTGAGCTAAATTGATACATTTTAAATTTCAACAACGAAAATTGTCCTACGAAATCATAAAAGTGAGTTGTATAAATAATTGTATTGATGTCCTCCTTTGAAATAAATAACGTATGTATGCTACCGAATATGCGTAACTTCAACCGGGTGCTAGGCTGTTGTTATTAATTCTATTTCAGTGCTACTCAAATAACAATATACTAATAAAATATGTATAGTAAGTGACAAATAGTCAATGCCAAACCAAGGCTTTATCGAAAAATTAATATTGTCGACATATTTAAACAAGCGAGTATAGTCAAAACCCAGAGTATAATATTATAATATAATTATATCATAATAAAATTCCTCCGACCAGTTTATTTCCCGATTTCTCCAGCCAACCAACACTCAAAACATGTTTGTTTTGCTGTTTACATGTTTTATTTTTTAATTCTTTTCAATATTATAATATTATTGTAAAATATGTTCCTATATATGCTCTAAAGAATTAAAGTGTACCTACCCACAAACAATTTGCCTACCTCAAACAGAAGATTTTATTTGGTTAATTTAATCGTCCAACAAAAAAAAAAGTAGGTAATTGAAAATATAACGTATAGGTAATAGAGGTACGAAAATTCAATTGACCAATTATATTACATACATATAGTGCTCTTTGTCTGTATTCATGCCATACGATCCGTATTACCCGAGTAACAATTATTATTGGAACAATAGAATAGAACACACGTGAGAACCTGTGTACGGACAAGAAAAGTATTTCCAAATCACGTCGGTTGCACTTATAAGTTGGAAACGCGAAATTGTGTGTACGGCTGTTTGACATGATACAATTTCCGTATGTGTTACGAGAACGGTTTCGTTACGAAAATCTACGATGATCGAACAAACAGCTGATTGAATATAATAAACTCTGCTGATTTGATTTCCAAATTGTAATTTTACAGTATACTGTAATATTTAGGCGTAATAATTAGGTATATACCTAACTGATTTATTAAATTTAGGCCTCTACGCTTGAATATTAAAATCTATGAATTTGAGTACCTCACACGGGGGTTACCTATTCTATATTGCTGTCAAAATGTGCATTAATGATTTAAAGATGTGACCAAAATTCGCAAAAAATATTCGTATTTTTTTCTTTCTAGAGTTTCCTTTTTTTTTTCAACGAGTTCACAATATATAATATTATTGTCTATTGATGGAACATGGCAACATTTTATATTATTTTGTATTGAAATTTGGCAACGGCTTCGAAAAATAATAACAACGCCAGAAAACCGGTCTCGCGGGGCTGGCTGCACCCAGATGACCGTCATCATAACAAAGTGTAGCTCCGCAGTTGGAAAGTAACACAAACTGGTTTGCTTAGCTTAGTTGTACAAAACTATAACTACCTATACGTAGGTACGTTTTCAAAAAAAAAGTGTTGTAAACCCACGTCGCCTAAAATGTTTTTTTTTCTTTTTTATTAAACCTGTAGGCAATAACCAGAGAATCCCTACTATAATATCCGACTGTCACGACGAAAAAAGGCTTAATCATTTTTATTCGTATAAGACGTTTAATAGACACCATATAGACGGTAGTATATATAATATATAATTATTATTCAACAATAATATTGTGTATAATATGCACCTAGGAGACAACGAAAAACTCTAAATAAGGTTTATGGCTTTTAATACATGAGTTTACCGGACGGGTTAACAATTAATATTTTTATTCAAATGAATATCGTGTGGCACCGTAGATATCTGTGGTCGGGAGGGGAAATTATGTTATGGATGGCCATGAGAACGAGTTGGTTTTATCGTGAGGCTCTAAGCGTGATCATGAGATGATGATTTCTTTTCTATCTATTATTATCGCCAGACGGTTTGAAGAATTGATTTTCTGAATCAAAAAAAACCTAAGCCCATATAGTGGGTTAAACGTGACCTTCAGTTTAAAAAAAATCGATGAAAATAATTTTTTTAAGTGTTTTGAACATCAAAAGTACCCATCATCCACGTACACTGGCACACTGCAGTGTATAATATACCGGAAACCAAAGTAAATATATTTTACAAAGAATAATGTAAAAAGCGTTTTATTTTATTTAAAAATTAATTATGAATTGAGTGTATTTAAATGCAGCCCTTGTGGACATATTTAATTCGTATTCCTCTCAGGGACGAAATTTAATATATAAAAGTTCATTTTGTTTACCCAATAAAAATTAATCATATTTTCGATTGATTCAAGGAAAACTACATTATTATTAAGGCCGTATTTTATTATGTTCGTAAAAAAATATATTTTTTTGTAAAATATAATATGACCTATAGGCTATCACCGTAATTTTAAGGTAGAAACTGACAAGTTTCCGTTTAAATATTTAGTTTCATTATAAATAATATAGTACATACAATTTAAATGTTTATTTCAAAATTCAATAGTAAAAAGTACTATCACTACCCTACCATCATGTAATATTTGTAAATCGAATAGGTACATTTTATAATAAATGTGGGACAATTTGAATAGAAATGAATAATAAAATATTATCATATATATACATTAAATGTTATAGACGTAATAGACAAATTTGAACAAACCGATGAAAGTATGAAATGACACAGGTTTAGCAATTCCTATTAAATGTAACTAAAATAATCTTTTTCTCGGTATGTTTTCAATTAGTTACTACCTGTTATTAAAGAAAATAAAAAACATCAAAAATACAAAAGTGTAATTTTTTAAAGACATTAAAGTTTTTAAATGCTGACAAAAGTATTGGATATTTAAACAAAAAATAATGATTTTTCTCTTGCGACTGTAGTTATTTAATATTTTGTTGTAATTATTCAATGAATATCAATTGAGGAAATTGAAACTTTTCGCATTTACGTATGTTATTCGTTTTCTATACACACCATGAAATTGTTCAAACATTACGACCAATTTTAAGCTATTTATACTTATTACTTATACTTTTATAGGTACGCCGTTTTAACAATAATATATTATGTATTATTATTATATTATGTTTTTACCAAAAACTGTTCAATCGTTTCCGTCTCCGGTCAAAGTCGTTTTTCGTATGTAATGATTTATCATAAAATTCAAATTTAACACATCCATTACTCTCATTACAGTGACCTCAATGACGAGCGCAGACAAGGTATACTATTTATACAGCATTTATTGCAGAAGCGACTTCCACGGGTTTTGTATATATTATATTATAATATTATAGTGTGGTTATTTGTTTAATTTGTCTCTTACCTAATTTTGTACACCATAATTTATTCATGGTTCAATTACTTATATGGCCACACACTCACACAAAAACCAACAGTGAACTTTACACCTTATAATCTAAGAACTAAGAACACCAAGATTAATACTATCCAGATTCTAGAAACACCAGACACATACACTATTATTAAATTAAATAAATTGTATTTAAAAACCATATTTTTTATAAGTGAAGTACCTACCTATTATGTAGGTAAATCATGATATTAAAAAATATATATTTTTCAAATACACATTCTGCACATATCTTTCAACATTTTAAGATTTTTTATTCGTAATATAAATAATTTGTATATACTAAGAAAAATGATTTATTCATAATATTTAATAATATTTATTCAAACGATAATACTCATGGATAATTAGTAATCGCATTTAAGGGGTTGAAAATGTTATTAGGTAATTAGAAATAATACTATAGTATATGTTATCAGTAATCAGTCCATCACTCATCACCGCATTGTTGAAATATAATCGAGAGGGTTGGGTTTCATAGATAATATTATATAATGCGAATAGGACATACCTAATACAACAGAATAGTGAATAAGTTAACATACCTAATGAATATAATATGTGGTTGTGGTTATTGCAGGTTTACGATACACAAAACATTTTTATCAATCCGATATAGGTAAATGTTTCAATCTGTCAATTTCTTAAAATAATAATTTTCAATCTTATTTTTTATTTTCATTATTCTATTATTATTATTATAATTTACTTAAACGGTAAGTATATAAATGTGTATATTGTAGCTCCTATTAAAAAAATAATAATGAATTGTATTTTCATTCTTAAGTAGTTACCTAACTATAAATTTAATTGATTTTCGATTGGACATTTAGCGCAATATAAGAATAACTTAAAAGAATAACTAAAAAGTGCAAAATTTCTAATTTCTCAAAAAGAGGAAAACTATGTTGAAAATTATATGGTGTCTAGAAAATTATAATATAAATATCAAATTTCAAGTATTTAGGTTAAACAGTTGGTATCTATAGTATCATTTTTAAATATAGTTAAAAATCAAAATTGATTTTATTCAAAAAACTGATGTTAAGTTATCAATATTAAATTAACAATATTCCAATTTTTGGAAAAAAATTGTTTTTCCCTTTTATAGTACAATTTTTACTTTAAACATTTTACCCTAAAGTACAAACCAAGATCCAATTTGCTACCAAAAACCTTTTGTTTTACTTGAAGTGTCTTCAGACATGAAAAAAACAAAACACACACTCGTATCGTGGTAAAACCTATACATTCATCGCTCCACTAAGAATCTTAAACAATAAACTACTGAATGCACTCCACATTTTATATCGGGAAGCTATCGTAAAAAACTTGTTACGTTCTTTGTTTACTGCTTTTAAATTTTCTATAGATAAAAAATGTAGGTACACTGTCTTAAAACAGATTTTATATTATTCACAAATGTTCTTGACTGTTTTTAAAGATTATACTGAAATATACTGAACAAGTGACAACTGCCAATAAAATTATCTAAAACTATTAAAATAAAACTTTAAAAACACACTTTTTTTATTATTGTGGAACAAAATAATTGCACTTTGCAGAAATTATAGCTATTTTACGGTTATAGAACCATGCGAGTAGGTAATAGGTATCATAAATCTTTGTTTGGAACTTCAAATATGTTCAAATTGCGTGGGTTAGTCAGTTAGTGTTGGCGTTCCGAGCATTAAATAGTTTGAGAAAATATTCCAAAAATTATTTAGCTATACGCAAAACAATTTATTGCATTTCAACTTTTAGATAACCCGTGACGTCGACCCACGGGACTTACGGGAAGCATTGTATTTGCATGTCATCGATGGGTATTTACACAGAATACATTTATGTATATAACGAACATTATATAGTAAATAGTAATAGTGTTTCATCATATGCATATAAATTAAAAGTATATATTGTACCGACACCGATATTCCGACCACGGGCTTGGGGTTGATACCTCACCTACCTAAATATCTAATTATGTTTACTTTTACTATAGAAGCAAAGCAAACACGATTAAAAAATACATCGTCTATATTTTTAGAAAGTTCATTAGTATTCAAGAACTATACTAAACTAAAACCAAAACTAAGTACACAAACACTATAAACTAGGTACTTATGGAAAATTAGAATTTTGTTTTGATGTAATTTATTATACAATAATGCACGTTCGTGAAGTTGGCCCACCTAAGTACTTAAATTTTTTTTAAAGCTATGCCATTATTTTGCAAGTTATTTGCAAGTATTTGCAAGTCTATTTTTAGAATTTGCAAGTCCAAACTTTCACCGTGAATCCAAAAATTGTAAAGGTGGGCCAACTTCACGTAGCCCACCCATTTTGACCGAGAACTTCAAAACCGGTATCAAACGAAAGCTAATGATTAGCAAGTATTTGAAAGCCCCTTTTTGAAATTTGCAAGTCCATCAGGCGGCCGCTATAAACTTTTGAACTTGTGAAGTTGGCCCACCTACTTTGTCCTAGAACTTCAAAATCAGCACCAAATGAAAGCTAATGATTAGCCAGAATTTGCAAGTCTATTTTTAGAATTTGCAAGTCCATCAGGCGGCCGCTATAAACTTTTAAACTTGTGAAGTTGGCCCACCCAAGTTGTCCCAGAACTTCAAAATAGGTATCAAACGAAAGCTAATGATTAGCAAGTATTTGCAAGTTCGTTTTTAGAATTTGCAAGTCCCCCGTACGACCGCTATGAGCTTTGAAGTTTGGAAGTTGGCCCACCCAAGTTGTCTCAGAACTTCTAAATAGGTATCAAATGAAAGCTTATGACTAGCAAGTATTTGCAAGTCCAGTTTTAGAATTTGCAAGTCACCCGGGCGGTTAGTAAGAGCTTTCAAAGTTTGGAAGTTGGCCCACCCAAGTTGTCCTAAAACTTTGAAAATGGTACCGAACAATAGCTTTTCATTTGCAAGTTTTTGCAAGTCCAGTTTTAGAATTTGCAAGTCATTAAGGTGGTCGCTATGAAGTGGCTTCTTACTTTTGAAGTTTTGCAGTTGCCATTTTTTATTCAAATTAGTTTTTTTATTTTTATCGGTATCATTAACACATTTATTCGTTTTTTAATGTATGATTGATTATATGTTGATGTGTTGAAATTGTTATGGCAGTATGGCACTATTATTGTTAGAGGCTCGACCATAAATTTAAGGCTGTGTACGCCTATGGTATAAAATAATAAAGTATTCCTTATAAGTAGTCTCGCTGTTTCTCAAAGACCTGAAACTTTAAAGTGGGTATCAAACGAAAGGTAATGATTATAACAAACATTTACAACTTTGCAAGTCACTATGGCGGCTACCATTAGCTTTTGAAACTGGGAATTTTGGGCTAACT
Organism: Macrosiphum euphorbiae; assembly: GCA_949089665.1. Taxonomy (NCBI): domain Eukaryota; kingdom Metazoa; phylum Arthropoda; class Insecta; order Hemiptera; family Aphididae; genus Macrosiphum; species Macrosiphum euphorbiae. The sequence continues at coordinate 12,182,256 of CARXXK010000003.1, read as the reverse complement.
GAGAATTTTATAATTGGTTATCAAATAAAGCCAATAATTTTAAAGTATGCTTGTAGCTCGCTTTTACAATTTAGAAGTTATTCAGGGTTTCATATCTTATCACCCCTAATTAAGGCTTTCAAAAATATTATTATACCATTCCTTGTACAACGTTTGTATTGATTTGTACGACACTCCTCAGTGTTTTGATTACTAACTTCTAACTTCTAACTTCAAAAGTAAGAAGCCACTTCATAGCGACCACCTTAATGACTTGCAAATTCTAAAACTGGACTTGCAAAAACTTGCAAATGAAAAGCTATTGTTCGGTACCATTTTCAAAGTTTTAGGACAACTTGGGTGGGCCAACTTCCAAACTTTGAAAGCTCTTAGTGGCCGCCCGAGTGACTTGCAAATTCTAAGAACGAACTTGCAAATACTTGCTAATCGTTAGCTTTCGTTTGATACCTATTTTGAAGTTCTGGGACAACTTGGGTGGGCCAACTTCCAAACTTTGAAAGCTCTTACTAACCGCCCGGGTGACTTGCAAATTCTAAAACTGGACTTGCAAATACTTGCTAGTCATAAGCTTTCATTTGATACCTATTTAGAAGTTCTGAGACAACTTGGGTGGGCCAACTTCCAAACTTCAAAGCTCATAGCGGTCGTACGGGGGACTTGCAAATTCTAAAAACGAACTTGCAAATACTTGCTAATCATTAGCTTTCGTTTGATACCTATTTTGAAGTTCTGGGACAACTTGGGTGGGCCAACTTCACAAGTTCAAAAGTTTATAGCGGCCGCCTGATGGACTTGCAAATTCTAAAAACAGACTTGCAAATTCTGGCTAATCATTAGCTTTCATTTGGTGCTGATTTTGAAGTTCTAGGACAAAGTAGGTGGGCCAACTTCACAAGTTCAAAAGTTTATAGCGGCCGCCTGATGGACTTGCAAATTTCAAAAAGGGGCTTTCAAATACTTGCTAATCATTAGCTTTCGTTTGATACCGGTTTTGAAGTTCTCGGTCAAAATGGGTGGGCTACGTGAAGTTGGCCCACCTTTACAATTTTTGGATTCACGGTGAAAGTTTGGACTTGCAAATTCTAAAAATAGACTTGCAAATACTTGCAAATAACTTGCAAAATAATGGCATAGCTTTAAAAAAAATTTAAGTACTTAGGTGGGCCAACTTCACGAACGTCAATAATGCAATATAAATTATAATAATGAGCATGCTTTATAGTACTAAACACAGTTTACATAAAACATAAATATGTTAATTAATGATTATTAAACACAGATAATTGTATGTTACATATTATAAAAATTTTAATTAAATAAAAAATAAAAAAAATTATGTACATTTTAATGAGGTACTAATCGGTAAAAAATTTAAGATCCTATAAGATAAAAAGTTGTAAAATAGTGCAAAATTATTCCTTGAACAGGTATATTACTTCTACAATATTATATCACTAGCAAATTTCGAAATTAACCTTTCTAAAATAAATTAATTGTAAAATGTCCAATCTAAACCCATAAAGGAATATTATTCTTTTACCCGCATGAAAATCTTCAATAATTTGTCTACCAGGAAAAATATTGACAAACACCAGGGCATAATAATGAAACTAATTATTTATTTTATCTAATATTTATATTTCAATGTATTATAAAATTGATTAGCTCATACATTATGGCCAACAGTTTATAATATGCTTGATATTAATCAATTACTTGAATATATATTAATTGAATTGTGTTTCAGTTACACCTTGTACGTTTACTCATTAGCAATCTAGGAACTTATAAAAAATGATTATTTTGTCAGAAATAATTTCCATAGTTAATTTAAATGTATACATATTTGACTATAGGAAGGTACATTAAATGATAATAAATTAGTATTATTAAATTGTTTATTAACTATTTTGTTATCGATTCCTAATGCCTACGTCTTATACTAAAATAGTCATAAACGAGTGTTACTATAAAATATAAATTATAATACATTGTACTTTTTTCAATTATACCTATTATTATTATTGTTTACTATACTAGTATACTCTATTATTATTCTACAACAGTAGTACAGTACAAAATAAACATTAGATACAATTAATACACAAATTTAAAGTCTAATAGGTTTTTTTTAATAAACGGTACAAACGACTACAGTATAAAAGTAGGTACATGCGAACTTCAGTATTCTACCTCAGTATTATGACAAAAATGTATAAAATAATAAAATTAGGTCTTTTAAAAATGTTTCAAAACCAGTCAGTGAAGTAATTTATTGTACAACGTTGAATTCAAAGATAATAAAATAAACAAATAATTAAATAATTAAATCCATCCACTGATTTCAGGGCAGAAATAAATGTAATTAGTACTTACTAAAAACTAAAACCTATAGGCTATAGCCTATAGGCAATAAGTACCTACATATTATACTGAAAATATTAATTTTCTTCAATCATTGCATTCATCGGACACTTTATAATATAGTAATTAATTTAAAAATATAATAGAATTTTACATTATATTTTACATATTCAGGGTTAATAAAAGAAAAAAATGTTTTTCTGTCCCACACAGTGACTGTGTAGCGTAAAGAAATAAAAATGCATCCCCATCTACCCTTTAACAATGTCAAAAAAACCCCATTAAATTTTCAATCTTTGGATGTATATAATATATTATTATTATTATCGTTTCTTCAACGTACTGTAAGGTTATGAGCAGTTTCACTATAAAAATAATAATGTATCCCCGACAGAAATCGTTTAAATTCGCCCTAAAACAAATTTCCTCCCCGAAGTACCTTGTGAAAATGTGAATAACACACACACACACACACACACACACACACACACACACACATGATGTTATTTATAATATAAATGGTTGCATTGTTAGTATGCGCATAATAAAATCACAGAATATATTATTATATACACATGCGAGCGGACCGTAAGAGTATTTTACGACCGGAGAATAATATAATCTGTGACGGCAATAAAATGTTTGTTTATTGTTCGTACTTCGTTTGATAAGAATACGTTAAAATATGCGTACATTGGCGGTTTATTGCGTATTTTTAGGACATTGTATATTTATTATTTATACAAAAGAGTAGTGTCGTGGACAAATTTTTTTTGGTCGGAGAGCACAGCATCTAAACTGTCGTCTAAACAGAATTTTGTTCGCACCCATATATATGGTGTGTTCAAAAAAAAAATTTAACATTTTGGAGTCGGCCAAACCCAGTGGTGGTTTTGTATTATATTATTTTTTTTACAATTAAATACAGAACGAGAGTCAAAACAGTGAATTGAAAGAGAGAGCCAAACGACGAAATTCGGACACTAGAGTCCGACCGCAGTAGTTGCAGTGGTATGACAATAAATAAAAATGTCATCTATTATTTCAGATGAATAGTTAAACAAAATATATGTATTAATAGATAACCGTCCTATGCGTCCGTCAAATTGGAACCGGCACTTCATGCTACAACGGCCGGTGTCATAATATTGAGATTTCGTTAAAATACTTTGAAACTTGTTTTAAAATATTCTTTTCTATTATTAATGCGAAGGCTGCACCTTCCTCTAAGGAAAACCGAAATTGTTGATACGAAACATAAAAACGTATTGGTGAGACTTTATCTCACTTTGACTTTACTAGTATTATTTGTTGCATTAAATTTGTATGGTTTCCGGAAAATGTTTTTTTTATTAGGTATTAGGTGATATATTATTAAAGTATAATAAATATAGTTGTATAATCATAGGCGCAATTTGGGTTAAATTTATAGGGGTGCTAGATTTATATCGACTAAAGTGGTAAATGGGGGCTTTTACCCCCACACCCCCTCCATTCATACAACTAAATTGTATACACCTTCGCATTAATCTTAATACAAACAATTACCTATAACATAATACACTTTTACCAATATTATTATTAATAATTCTGATACACTTTTACCAATATTATTAATAATAATTCTGATACCTATGTATCATTATTATTATGAAAATGATAGTCTTTGAAATAAATGTATCCATATCCCTATGGCATAATTTTATAGTCAATAAAAATTTGATGACGCTATTAAAGATTTGGGGGTGCTAAGCATCCCCGAGCACCCCCAAATTGCGACTAGGGTTGTATTAGCAACCACTTAAGAACTCTAGTTTTAAATACGCTCTATAAAAGATCATTACTGTATTCGCCGGTTTTAATCGTATTGTCAGACTCGTACAATTATTGATGTCGTAGGTATGAATAGATTAAAAATAAACTGTTTTGGGAGACATAATAATAATATGTTACCTCAAAGTTAATTGTAAGTTTGTGACCAAGTCTTTTATTATTTTTCGTTTCGTGTAGGTATATTCACTCAGTAAATTTTATGCTTTGGTCAAGTTTTTGTGAATGTATAGTCATTTTCATAGCCGTTACAACCTTATAGTCGACATGAGCGGGCACTGAGCCGAGTGAGACCTGAGCGAATCGGCACCTATCATCGAGATTTGATACCTCTTGGTAATATTTTAAATTTTTGTAGAACCATAATTTTGCTACCACAAATTAAAAATATATTTAAAAAATAATAAAAATAATATTTTAATATGACGCATGAATAACGAGATTCACATGAGCTCAATGTTCCACAATAGTAAACAAAATCATATAATTTTAAATTAAAACTGTGGTCTATGAAGATGGGATTCCACCACAGGCTTTCTCATATATACATGCAAAAAAATCCGGATTGGTTGGTAGCCGTCAGCCGTGGTAAGCTTTTAGTATACCAATGTGTTTTTTGATTCGTACCATATGACAAGCCAAGTAATCGTGGGGTAATGATCTAGTTCAACAATTTCGTGTACACGGTCGTATAATATATAAACCAAAAGATGTACACAGAATTATATCAGTCAACATGATATACTTTATCACCATTTAACTTTGAAATTGTATTACCAATATTTACCTATGTCAACCTATTTACCTGTATGAAACGTGTGTTCAAGGCTAAAGTGAAGTGCATTATACACGTCATGTGAACGGTACTATGCAACGTAAGGAACCCTCCTTAATACGCATACTGTTTCTTTAAAAATAAAAAGTAACACAAAACTGTTTGTTGTTAGTCAAATACTCAAATATATTAGGCATTATTGATATAATCACTATAAAGGTATATATTAGGTAGTCGTAAAGTACATTTACCTTGAGTAGTTGATTTAAACAATTTTGAGGTTAGGATAGGATCACAATATTAACATCCTATAAACTATAAAGGCAAGGCTGGGCATTAACGAGTTAAAAATTAAAATTAAGTTAAAACGTTAAGTTAATTTTAATTAAGTTAATTAACTCGTTACTTTTTTTTTCAAATTAACTTTTAACTTAATAAGTTACTTTTTTTCAAGATTAACGTGTTAACTTCAAGTTAATTTTATTTCAAAAATATCTAAATTAAGTTAATTTTCTTCCGAAGAATGATGTAAATTTTTTAATGTGTTTTTACTTTGATGTGTCATTTTAAATTTCCCCAGTAATTTTCTTAGACGTAAAGAAAAACTATCTAATAAACCACATTATGTGTCTGGAATTTTCTATTTTTGCAAATTAGCAAATTTTAACTTTACACTAAGTTAAGTTACTTTTTTTTCAAAGTTAACTTTTAACTTAACGAGTTAACGATAAAAAATACGAGTAACTTTTAACATAACTTAACTTAATTATTTAAAAATAACTTAACTTAACGAGTTAAAAAAAAAACATTAACTTGCCCAGCCTTGTATAAAGGAGCATACAGCTACGAATTATAAATCTACATTTTTATACTTTAAAAGGGCTTCAGTACTTCACACAACGTTGATGCGACCGTTATGATAAGTTGTCATATATTTGTATACAATTGTAATGTTGTATAAACACAGAATACTGGACAAGTTGGACGCGTACTTTTAGTTTTAGTTTTCTATAAGAGTGTTACACTCCGAGTGTCGTATATTTGTATATAAGGCCAGAGCCAGATTTTTTTTTAGAATACGCCACTCCACATGTCGAGAGAAGTATTTATGATTATTTCCACCACCGTTCCTTTAACCCTAAAATTGATAGCTTTCGAAAAACTGACGAGCGAGGTATTTTTAGACACCCAAGCAACATAACTACTACCGTTTCACTTAATGAAATTATACAACTCATGTTATAATGTCTGTAATAATGTTATAAACTATATTATAGCATAATGAATATGACAATCACTTGTAAGACCATAAAATTAAGAAAAAAAAAATGACTGGAATTTTAACAACATGATTCAAATACCAAATTAACATTTACTACGATTGACGATTCTAATATAAATTCTAATAATATTATACTTACTCAAATACCCAATAATATTTGCATGTAATTACGACTCATATCATTATGGTTTCACTTGCTATTCCTTTGGCAACTTTTAGTTTTCTCCTACCGATTTTTTAAAGGTAAGTCTAGTTTTCCACGCAACTTCGACACCGGTCCGGGACATGATCGACGTCTCTATAGTCTATAGATGCCTTGCTGTGCTGTTCCACTGTCTGACACTGGCACACTGCATCGTTTATTATATCATTCAAGAAAAATCCGTGAAAACGACATATAACGAGTTACCACTTTATATAGATACGGGTGAAATAATGAATAGTATAATCATTACATTATGGTTTGAGGAAACTTTTATAAGACACTTATTATTTATACCAACACGGTAATATCTACCAATGAGTCTTCAGACGGGTAAGCGTCAAAAAAACAGCCAGCAATAAAAACAAAAATTCGGCACCGATAATTTATACGTTTTATTGTTTTAGTAAACATTTTTTTTAGATACGGGAGATACTATACCATTATAAATGTATTATTTGTACCTACAAACTACTATTGCTCCATTATTATAACTCGCCGTCGTTTGCAAATATTGTTATGACACGGACATTTTTACAAAGACGTTTATTTGCGTTTTCTTCCAAAAGGCACTCAACACGTATGTGTTTGTCGACAGTCTCGTTTTTACATTACCGTCCTTTTAAGACTTTCGTTAAGAGGATGTCAGAGCACTATTTGTTTTCTCTCCCTGGCCCACGCGCCACATAGACAAAACGCATGAAAGCAGAATCATTTTTCCCATGTTTTTAGGTAATCTTAGAGTAAAATCACCCATTACAAAAAATATCGTGAATAATATTTTTGAGGGAATTTTATTGTCATTTGACTTTGTATTCGACTTTCAAAATAAACAAAAAAATTTTGTAAATTTAAACTATGTTTAGATTGTTTTGAGACAATATTTAGACAAATCGATATGTCATTCTCTCAAAAATATTATTCTCTTTCTTTTTTGTAATATGTGGTTTTATTCTAAGATATTGTATAATTATTTTTCTACAAGTAATTTGTACATACATACTCTAGGTCTCAGTTTGATAACTTTTTAAATGTTCAACATTTTATTATTTACGAATGTCATAATATTATCTAATGGTAATCTAATAATGTTAGTACGTTACACAGAACACACAGACTTACATTTTTATAATTTACGATTTTTAAATGCTCATAACACGTTTTAAAATTAAAATATAAAAAACCTATAAGATTCACCGGGCAATATTGTTACTTTTAATTTTTAAATTTGGTAATAGGTAAATTTACTCTATATAGTATATAATATTAAACATAAAATAGTTTGAAAATGGATTATTCTGCACGTTTAATTATACAATTTGCTGTTACGCTATGTCCTAGCTGGTGCGTGCACGCACCGCAAATCGCAATGCGTGTAACGCATGCGATTTCTAATAAAAACAAACGTCCAGAAATAGATCGGACTGTCCTGATTGCTGACGCATGCGTTTAATTCACGATAACGCACCGCACCCGCACGTTTGAAATACAAAATAGTTTGTTTTTCGTCGCATGCGATATGCGTCATCGCAATAGAAAGTGGATGATCAACATTGTTTAAATTTATTTGTTATTTGTTAATTACATTTCTGTACAAAATGACGTATACAGATTTTGAAAAAACAGAATTGTTGATTTTTGAAGTCCAAAAGCATAATGTGTTATGGAACAAAAAGCATAAAAAATACAAAGATAGGCTTGTAGGAGCCAAAGCATGGGCAGAGGTTTCAAAAGCTACAGGAATAACTGGTAAGTATAGCTTTATTAAACTTTCCTCAAACTTAATTTATTGTAGTTTTTTAAAATACAATTTAGTTAATGGAAAAAAAATAATAATTAGTTAAATAAATACCTATGTACTAAAATTATTGGTTATATAAGTTACATGTAGATGTTTTTTTTTATAGCTAATAGGTAATATAAATATATAATAAACTAAGATCATATGTATGCATTAAACATAATATAAAAAAACAAGTAACATAATATAACATGAAATAAAAGTAGAATATGATATTATATTTTGTTGTCCTTAAAATATTGTACAAATGTATTTCTTATTTCTAGAACGGTTTGAGATGTTCTATTAGTATATCTGCCACCTTGAATACTATCCAAACAATATTTACTTAATATCCCATTTTCATTTTCTATATTTTTTATATCTGATTGATTTTTTTCAAGATTAATAATCACATTATGCAAAATACAAATAGCTTTGACGATATGGTCAGCATTTTCGATTTTTGTTTCAATCGATTTTTGAAGTATACGAAATTTTGATGCCGCTATGCCAAATGCGCATTCAACTGTCATTCTAGCTCTAGATAACCTATAATTATAATACGATTTGTTCTCGTCACTTAATTGTTTTTTCGGAAAGGGTCTTAACAAATGTTCTCTCAAAGGAAAAGCTTCATCACCTATAAATACAAAAGGTGCCATATTTGTTGTATTTGGAAGTAATTTTGCGTTAGGCACTTTTAATGTTCCTTTGTCAATACGATGGTATATTTTTGAATTATGTAAAACACCACTATCACTGTCCTTACCATATGCTCCGATATCGATCAACACAAATCGGTAGTTTGCGTCAACAATAGCCAATAGAACGATTGAAAAAAAATTTTTATAATTATAATACATACTGCCAGAGTTATTTGGACATTTAACTCGTATATGCTTTCCATCAATGCTACCTATGCAGTTTGGAAAGTTCCACTTATTGTAAAATGCGTCTGCAGTATTTTCAAAATCTTTAATTGTTGGTTTTCGCATATGTACGTCACGCAGTGTAGTCCAAATTGCCTGACAAACTTCAATAACAATAGAACTAACACTAGTTTTTGATACTCTGAAACTCATCGCAATTTGTCGGAACGCAATTCCTGTGGCGAGATATCTATAAAATAAATAATGGAATATCGTTGGACTTGAATTTATAGAAAGGGCTATGAATTTGTAGGAAAGTGCATTTTTTTTGATGATTGTGAAACGTAGCTTTATACGTACATAGTTTGAATTATATAACAACAAATCAATTAATAAAACTTTTATAAATATAAAAATTAAAATAAAAACCATTTTAAGTGCATTTTATACTATAATTTTTGGCATTTTAAAAGCATATTTATTGCATTTTTTTAAGGGATTTTAGTGCATTAAATTCACAGACCTATTTATAATTATATATAATCTAAATTTTTTTTTATAAGCGTTTATAGTTCAAATTTTTATGATATATGTCAAAATCGCGAAAATTTGCAAGTAATTTTGTAGTTGAAAAATCATAAAATGTTTTGTGGTTATATCTAAGGTTAGTTTTCCATAAGTTTTCCTTCAAGTAGAAAACTCGAAACATCATTATAAGAAAAATTTTAAGTACGTTGAATTTTAAATTTTTAAGAAATTGCGTAACGATAACGATTTATCCCCAAAAGATTTTAAATATTTGTTATTATTCAAAAAGTATAAATATTAGATACTTGAAAATTTTACTAGTTATTTAGATTAGCATTTTCTTTACATGATTTAATTTTCAAAATATTTCCCTTATTTTAATGTTATATTTTATAGGCATTTGAAATATTCGTTTTTGTTAAGTTTTTTTTTATAAATATCGATAATAGCACACAAAAAAAAAAAAAATTAAAAAAAACACCTTGTTTTAAAATCAATACATTTATCACTCCGTTCAAAATCTTAAATACTGTTCGTTTATTTTTAGCCAATGAAGCGAAAAAAAGGTGGCGAAATTTAAGGGATCAGTTTAAAAAAGAACTAAAAAAAGTAAAAAAACCGAGATCAGGATCGTCTCAAGATGGCCAAGAAAAATACCACGGGAAATGGTCTTATTTTATGCCTATGCAATTTTTGAAAGACATAGAGACACCTAGAAATACGTCGGGTACATTTTCTAATGATGACGACGACGATGATATTGAGGTAGGGCGTTCATACGAACATAAATCAGATTCTAATGGAGACACAGAAGATGAGGAAGATATTGATAAGGATACGACACATAGTATTGAAGGTATGGATTCATTAGTACCTCAGAATGACGCACAAACACAAATGACGAGAAATAATTCTCCTATTGCCGAGTTAAACAGCTCAAAGAGTGCAAAAACAAGTGGACAAAAAAAAATGAAAAAAAAGGAGGATGAAATAAGTTTCGAACAACAATTACTGCAACTCGAAAAAACAAAAATTGAAGCTTTTATTGACTCATCACGGAATGCAGTAAAAGACGACGAGGACATGTATTTTTTAAAATCAATTCACCCTTATTTCGGTAACATGACTCCATTACAAAAATTAAGAGTAAGAACACAAATTCAAGAGGTTATCATGAGAGAACTGTCTGTACCATCATCTCAACCTATGAATAACAATTTAACTTATTCTTATCAATATCCAATACCTGTACAACCCATGCAATCATCACAACCTATTCCATTCCCACCCATTCATCATCCTATGCAATCTTTAGCGACTGAACAGTCTTTATCACTACAAACTGATCCACCAAATTATAACACATAATATCATTTTTCAATAATATGTTGATTATTAATACTTTTTAATTTTTTATTTGCTAATGAGTTTTCAAAAACAGTTAATAATAATTTTCATTTATTTTTGTAGGTGAGATACCTACATTAGTTGAGGTATCTATTTAAAAGTTACATATTTTTTATTTTCTATTATCAAACTATATTGTTTTTTATTTTTAGTTGTGTTATTTTGACTTTAATAAAAGTATCTTATTTATATTATTTTAATGTTTTCGATTAAATAAAAATGTTTAAAAGATCTAATATGTGTTATTGTGTTGTATATTATATGTGTTTACAATTAGAAAATAATTTTAAATTTAAATAATAATATCTACTTGCCTATTATAGTTCTCTTTTATATAGTATCACTTTTTATTAACATAATAATGAGACTATGAGAGTGTTTATAATTTGTTGTTCATATACCTTATACTATTACATTTATACCTTATAGTTATCAACAGTCGTTCTTCAACAGATATTGGATCTTGAAAATTTGAGTATTCTTTTTGAACAATTGGTGTTATATGTTCAGCAATGTAGTCAAATGTGTCTGTATTCATTCTCGTGTATGCACGAAACATTACTTTATCTGCTCGTAATTGTGGATACAGTTGATGAAATTCTCCAAATATAAATCTATCTTTATAAATGACATTTGGAGGAGATCTCTTAGATTTTTTACTCATTTTAAGTAATTTATACTTCAGATAAGTATTTTCTATTAAGATTAAACCTCGTTGTTCTTCAATTAACGACATAATATAGTAAATTAAAATGTATTATTCACAAACAAATTTAAATACTATTTAACTATTTAACGTATGATATTAATACTTGTCAGCACGAATGCATGAAAGGTACTGATGGGTTACTTATAAAAATAAGTTAAAGTTTAAAATCAACAAATCGTATGCGTTTTCCCGCATATTTGAATGCGTCAATTTTGCCATTGTTGCGGGTACTAGAATTCGGTGCGGTGCGGTCAAATATCGCACCATCTCCTCGCATTGCGTGCACGCACCAGCTAGGACATAGCGTTATGCGTTTGTAAGACGGAGACAACGCATGCGGGTGTAGCGTACACATAATATTATTCAGAAGTCCATTAACGATAAGCATGATAGACTATATTATTATTATGTCTGTCGATCGATAACGATCAATATCATAATAATATAACCATTAAAAACATTTCTAAAATTAAATAATAACCCATGGTAAGAACACTAAGAACGCAATACTCGAATGAGTTGTCTCCGTACAAACGTTCAACATTGCAAATTTGAGTTGTGTACAATGTGGTTGAATTATACAAGGTTATTGCATATACCCCTTCTCAATCAAATATTTGATGATAAAAACCAAATTGGCAGTGGTTTATAGATAATATAATTATCTATAAGCCTTGGCGTAAAGGGACCCAGCCATTTTTCATGATAAGAACAATTGATATTTGTGATATCCCTTTACGCAGCCATTGTGTATCCGATGATAACAATCCGAGTATACTCGGTTGCAACTTGGTTATTACACGATACCAAAAAAGTAACGTCCAATCACAATGCGATTTGATCGACACGACACACGACGTAGCTGTTAATGCGCCTTTAGAATGAATTGAACTATAATAATATGCTATAATCAAACTTATATAGATAGGATGTTATCAGTGTTTTTACGTTGGTGTTTACGATATTACATTTTTAAGAAGATGTCAGCGCACTATTCGTTTTCTCTCAACCAGACCCACGCGTAGGCATAGACAAAACGCATTTACGTAGAATCATTTTTTCTATGTTTTTAAGTAATCTTAGAGTAAAAAAAAGATATTATTCTCTATCTTTTTTCTAATGGATGATTTTACTCTACGACCACTTAAAAACATAGAAAAAATGATTCTGCGTTAATATGTTTTGTCTATGCTGCGAGTGGGCCAGAGAGAGAAAACTAATAGTGCTCTGACCTCCTCTTAAGCGAGTTGAGAGAATTTTTAAATTTTTATAACTTGCTTAATAATAGGACAGACACAACATATTATGCGGTATTGCCGTTGTGGCGTCCACTTCGAATTACAAATTGTAAATCGTGATATACTAATAAATAATAATAATAATACCATTTAATATAATTTAGCCACGACGTCTACGTGTATACATAAACAATAAACCCCGATGTAAAGATTTTATAATTATAATTTGAAAATATAAATGTATTTATGTATGCTATACTAGTATAATATAATGCATGTTGCATTATTAAATTGTATATTATATCCATAGGGTATATAGAATATAATATGTTATATTCTTTTATGGATTGTATCATGTATATAGTTATATAAGTATATTTAACAACACAATGTGATCCTTTTAATTGTAAGCCAAATTCCTAATGGCTAATTCATAATTATGCCACTGTAGTTCACAAATATACGAACACCATAAACAAATACTTCAAGTTTCCTACAATCTGACTTCGAGCAATATTGCAGTTCGATATCAATTTATCATTAGGTATCATTAAAAATGTATGATGATAATAACCAATAATATTATTATCGTTGTTAAATAAATTTTACCAACCAACCACACTTGGATTCACAATAATGAGTACGTAATTAATAATAATTATCATAATATTATATAATTTCATCGGACAACCATAATATTATTATACCCAAATTTTGGGTAGGTCAAAAATAAACACTCGACGAACAAGTTTAACTAACGGTCAAAATAAATTTTATCCATATGGTACCCAAAATATTTATCTATTTAGTATAATTATAGTAGTGTACGGCACTCAGCAGTCAACGCATCGACGCGAGCATGCAATGTGTAACGCGGCATTGACATGAACAAATTATTATCGGAAACGACACTCGGCGGATATGAGGTTAAAAGACGTTAGGTTATAAACTATAAAAGGTATATTATACGGTATTTTGGAATACATATTGTTTATACTATTACTATACACGCATATGCGAAGAGAAAAATCACGAACAAAGAAATCACAACAGCTGTTGTGTTGTAGTAAACCGGCGGTAGGGTTTTTTTTTTTTTTTTTTGGCATGAATCCATTGACCGTGACTTTAGGCTGACGGAACGGCCCGAACCAAACCACAACGGCCGAGCACTTCTACCACCAGCAACGCGAAGACAATATTATTATTATAGTTGTAGAAAACAATAATTTAACATTAATATTTTTTAATAACATAGTACCGAACACGGTGTCAACAGTTTAGCCATGTTATTGTCTTTTGAGCTCCAAAACATTCACATTTAAGATGACGTCACACCCGCATGTGTCGTTTCCGTCTTACACACGTACGACATAGACAAAACGCAGTCTGAATAGAACCCGCTCGACTTTGGTGTTGGAATAAAAACACCTACTAAAAAATTAAAATATGACAATATTTTGGAGGGCAAGACGTTGAGTTTTTTAAAAAAAAAAATATAAATTTTGAAAAGTTAAAGGTATTTTAAAATAAAGGTATTTTTTATATTTCTAAACGATATAACGAACGTTATACTGGGTATAATGGAAAACGCAACGACTTGCCATCAGAAATATTGTCATAATTCGATTTTATAATGATTAATGGGTTATGGGTAAAGACCGGATTTATATTCTCTTAAAATACCCAAAATATGATGCTAATATTCTCTAAAAACCCTTCAAATATTCTCATTATATTCTCTCAAAAATTTAAAAAATATGCTAAAATATGCAAAAATAATCAAAAAACATCATTATAATATGCTTTAATATGCATTTATTTTTTAAAATTTTTTTCAACTATATTTTTATAGTGAGATATTAATTAGGTATTAAGAGTTGCGTATTAAACCTAATGGAATAGTATTGCATTTTAGCAAGAGTAGGAAGTTGGAATATAATATAAATATAACAGTATAATATATTAAAACACAAAAACAAAATTTTGATATTAGAATATTTGATAAACTTATAAGTTGATCTTATCATTAGATATACATAGATAAACCTTGATAATACTGATTGTTTTATTTTTATCAAAATGAAAAAATAAATAAATAAATTGTAAATGGTCAAAAAAAATTTTTCAGAGTACCGTAATATTAAAATTAAAAATAAATACAAATTTTTGATCACAATTTACGAAATATTCCAAAATATGCTAAATGGGTTGAATATTCTCCAACCCATGAAATATTCTCAAATACGCAAAAAAAACTTTTTTCTACGCATTCAGAATTGAACGAATCGTCCACATTTTTTACTCTCATAAGACTGCATAGACCCAGTAACGATATGTAAAAACATATAAATCCGGTCTTTAGTTATGGGTATTATTATTCTAGAACCGAAATTGAGCGAGTTCTATTCAGATTGCGTAAAAGTGTTTTGTCTATGTCGTACGTGTTGTATGAGACGGATAAAAATTAAATGAATAACATTTAAATCTAAGAGGAAAAAATGATTATGCCAACGCGAGTGGAAAATCTCAGCGGTGCATCGTCGTAAGTTATATGTTTAACGTGATCAATATTGTCTCTAATAATACTTTAGAAAACCCATAGATATATATATTATTAAACTAGATAGCCGACTCTGTATAGACTATGCATACAAAATACAAATAAGACGCCTGGTCGCCATAATATGCAGTTTGGGCACTGTTTACAGAATATAGATGTTATCAATCCTCGTGATATCAATTAATTAAAATTAAAATTGCTTTTTGCTTAATGATAAACTTTCGTAACTCGTCAGACGTCAGTTTCTGTAACTTGTAGTTGAGTCTGATTTAAAGTTACAATTGTGTTTTAATATATTTTTATATCCATACACATTATGGTGTGTTCCTGCAGTGTGCACTTGTGTACGAATCGATCATTCAATAATATATATCTATGAAAAAACCATATAAAAATAATATTCATTCGCCGAATCAGTCATCGCTATAATGTCAAGTAAAGACTACACTGTGCAACGCACACACGACAATTAATATGTCCCTAGAAACGATTTTCAAATAGGTCTGAGATGGAGGGGCATCGATCGATGCGATACGATGAACGAACGCATGCACATAAGCATGGTGTAAACGGTGTAGCATTTAATAGAATTTATTCTGAAGACGAATATTATGTACGACTTTAGTCAAAAGTATATCATTACGTTATTTGTAAGTGTAAAATTATATTCGTCATCGTACGATCCGTGTGACCGTCTATACAATGCACATTCGTTTTTATCACGGTTTAAAAATATAATATTTTACTAAAATATATTAATATCTTTATCAATACTTTGTATAGTATATTAATATCAGCGATAATATTACAGCAGTTGTCGTCGATTATCGAACGATAATGCGTTATGTTATTATTATGTTCAAATTCACTTATACCGTATTCGTTCATATTTAACTAGTTTACATTTGTTTAAGTTAAACATAGGCAATAATAGTATTACAAATGGTTTTAGATGTGGTATAGTTTATTTTTACACATCATCGAGTAAAAAAAGTCATATTTTAACGCACGTACAACATCATTTATCTAATATGATAACATGAAATTCGTCTTGCGGGGCAAATACAAATGTGTGGTTTGGTGATATTTCATTTTCCCACTTTGACGAAGGAAAAAAAAATCGAAAAAAAGAGGACCGCATACAATTGTATTAAGACAATGGAGATAAAAAAAAATATATTTTTAAAAGACCATTAGTAGGGACTGCATCGTCTGATCCATATTTATATGCACTCCAATTGGAGCTAAGTAGTTTTAATATATTACATGTTTTCTGGTTTCATATTGTATGCGTACACATGTGCGTGTACCAGTGCGTTAGTGCTTACATCTGTGGGACGTTACACAAAGGCCCAACATCAATTTTATATAACACTCCGCTTTCAAAATTTGACGTGTACACGAGGATTTCCAAAATAAAACTCGGATGGTATGAATTCATAATATTCTGTTTACATATTATTATGCGAAACACATGACTTATATTAAAATATTAATAAAATATGTAATCGGACTGCTTTACCACAACCGTAAACATCCCATTTCGCAAACACCATGCCTCGGGAGCAAGAGAACTGTGTCGGTGACCGGTATATACTATATTGTAAAGTTGTAACAAAACAACAAAAAATGATCTCTTTAAATGTTTAAAGTAACAACTATACTACACTTGACCAATATCCATACGTAATTGTAATACCGGAATCTTAATTATAAATTGCCGATATAATAATAGCCAAGTTGTAACAAAGTCTAGTCGCGAGCTTGCCGACGAGCTGCAGCTGTGGGGCCAACAACAAGTCCTAGTCAGGAAAAAATAACCGCAAACGTATAATGCGAACGAAAAAGGCAATGGATCGTGATCACGAATAAACATATTAATATTATTTCATACACGCAGGGGCGGATCTAGGGGAGGGTTCAGGAGGTCAGCTGACCCACAGTTAATATTTTCTGATCAAATTGGCCTCTTTTTAGATCTTGAGTAGTTGGACAATTAAATAAATACACATATAGTATAAATTAATTTTAGATTCTGAGTGGAACGATGAATGTATTGATTTTACAATGTGTGTTTTTTTTTTTTGATTTATTTTTGTGTCTGTGTACACGATAGGTAGTCGAAATAATGCTTCGATTTTCAACTTCAGTATCTTGTTCGATTGGAAAGTGAATCTAGTTGGTGCATTCGGGAGGTAACATTTTAAGATTCCCAATAGTTTTCACAAGCGCCGGGATTAAACACATAAAAATTAAGGAATAACGGAAATTTTTACTCAAAATCTGTTTTCCAAAAAATCTATTTTGGTTTTTGATGTAACTCTAAAACAAATGAACGTAAATACATGCAATTTTCACTGGTTGCTTATATTTGCATTTTCTATACACTATAAAATGTTTAAAATATTATGATTTGTTTTGAACTGTTTAGGGACATTTTCATTTTCCATTTTTTTTTTTAGTTTTTATTCTAAAAATATCAATAAAATTTTATTTGTTAGCTTAGAAAGCTTGAAAATGTATTATAAGGCTCCTAGTATATTGTTTAAAGGCAGATGAAAAATATTAAAAATAGTTAGTCACAATTTTCTTTTATAAGCATTTAAAGTTCAAAAATTGGCAAAATATGGAAAAATCACGAAATATAGAAAATTATTTTGAGTTAAGAATTCGTAAAAGTTTTTCTTTTTAAATCTAAGATTTGAAAATGTAATACAAGATTACTCATAGGTTGTCTACCTTTATCAATAAAAAAATCTCTACCGGAAAGTTAAATTAAATTTTTATGAACGTTTGAAATTCAAATTTTTACAACATTGGATATTCACTTGATTTCTCATGTAGCGATTTCCTTATTTTGTTGTAATTCAAAAACAAATAACTGTAGATAAATGAAAATTTCAATGAATGTTCATATTAGCATTTCCTATACAATGTACAATTTTGAAAATAATCGTTTTTCTTATACAATGATATTATATATAATTATAAATTCAAATTTAATACCATCCATTACAGCGACCCCCACTTGTAAGTTGTAACCTAATGTACAGCAGGTTAGGTATACAGCAAAAATATTTTGACTCTTTTTGAGCTGTTTACGGACATTTTCAGTTTTCGATTTTTTTAGTTTTTTTTTTCTATAAATATCAATAAAGTTTTATCTGTTATGCCAAAAAGTGTAAAAATTTAATATATATTGTTACAATATCAGTTGAAAAATATTAAAAATACATAGGCTGCACAATTTATTTATAAGCATTTAAAGATCGAATTTTGACAAAATTTATCAAATTTAAAATTGAATAATTATTTTGTAGTCAAAAATGTATAAAATGTTCAACTTTTATATCTAAGGATTGAAAATTTAAAACATGATTTCACCATTGTAGTTAATTCTGTTACCAAAAAATCTAAAAAATACATAAGCACAGTTTATTTTTATAGTCATTTTAAGTTCAACTTTGGATAAAATTACATAAAAAAAACCTAGAATAACTATTTTAGTTATTTTTTTGTGATTGTGTAATATTATTCGTGGGTACTTGAAACTTCTAAAGTACACTATTATATACCTATGGAGTATGGACTATGATAGTATCAGGGTTTTTTGTTGACGTATAACGCATTATAAGTACCTATATAATGGATATTGGGATATGATTAATTTGGAATTTATTATAGGTAAATTTTTTTTAATACGATAGATAAGAAAATAATATGCCTTATACCTAGACTGACATACCGTCTCCGCTCAGAATCGTTTTTCTTATACAATGATATTATATCATTGAATTCAAATTTAATACTATCCATTATACAGTGACCCACTTGTAACCTACTGTACAGCGGAGCACCTTTTTTTTGTTTTATATACCTAGTACACAAGTATAGATTTCTAATTTGGTTTTAATAAGTGGCCCCTTGAAATTTCCTGACCCACAGTTTCTTAACTCTGGATCCGCCCCTGCATACACGTCTTCGGTGTGCGCGGAAATCGAACACGATAAAAACCGTATTACAATGACAATATAATTTACATTATAATTTGTTATTTTGTTCGTCATAATTATATTGCAAATAAGTACGAGGAGATCGAGGTGCCGTCTCCGACGATCGAACTGTCGAAGAACGAGTATACGCAAAACCGCTAGATCGCCGTGGAGGAATAAAAACCTAATCGACGATGATGGTACATTGAGGTTCTACCTACCTATTAACTGGTAACAACGATCGAATGAAAAACGGCGAAAGTCCAGAACCACGGTTGTAGGCAACCCGCCGAAGAGAGCTATCGTAACATTTTGTGCATCAAACATAATATTTTATGAGAATATACAGTTTATTGCATCACACGGGTGTGTGTGTGTGTGTGTGTGTGTTTGCGCGTGCGTGCGTGTGTGGTGTGAGCTCGTTGCACCGCTGCCAGAGGCCGACGACGACCTGTAAGTATGGCCGCGGCCGGCGAACATGTCGACTACCGTCGGAAATACATAATAATAATAATATAATATAATAATTATAATTTATATTATTATGTACCTGTGGGCGGTGGGTGAAAGGCGAAAACTTCTCGAGACTATAAAATCGTTATCCTCGTCTCTCGATGATGATGATAATAATAATATTATGAACGTCGCGTAGTCAATCTATTTTGTCCGAAGAAATGTCCGCGACTATAATGAAAACAATCATAATATTTTTATAAATATTGGTATTATGTTATTATTTTCCTACGAGGAATAGTGAATTATAATTAATTGTTCATTATTATCATATTTTTAAGATCATTGTTGTCGTCGTCGTCGCCGCCGATAATACAATCGTTTAGGTGGGACTATTATAATACCGGTGGGACAGACGGACGACGACGACCGCGTACGCACAGTCGTAAACCCGGTGAGCTTTTATTTATAGACATTCTAATAACGCACTCTCGTTCTCGCGGACCGGACTATCTATATTGTAATATTGTATTAAATTTTGTTACGACGTGACGACGTTTGCGGCCGAACAAGAAAATAGCGCCGAATACGTTTTAAAAATAATATCGCACGCGCGTGTGAAAATTATTTATGGCAATAGGGCTGTGTGCAAAATACGAGGAAAACCTCGGCAGAACAACGCAAAAGCCAAAGCGACCGGTGTCGTGGAACCTTCGACGTCGTCGCCCTTGACAGGAGGAGTCGAGGGACGCCGAGGAAATTCGTTTACTCATCACGCCATGTCGGTGTGTCGACTGTCAGGTTCTCGTCCGTTGAAAACGATTTCCGAAAAACGATTATCGAGTCAATTTCGAATGTGAGGAGCTGCTATAAAAGAAAAAAAATAAATCGGAATTGTCGAGTTTGTCTCGCAACTCGCCGGCCACAATAATACAGTATATAAAAAAAAAAAATCACTAAATCACCACTAAAAAACGGCGCCAGCACCCTCGTCCGCTTGCAGTGTGCGCAATTCGGCGACAGCGTACAACTTTTTATTCTATTCGTCGACCAAGGTACCAGGGGAGCTATTAAAAAACTTGAAACGATTAGGAAGGGCTCGTTAAACTTTGAACTCTCGGCCCATTAAAAATATCACATCGACAATAATCAACACACATGTTATGAACTATTATTATTATTACTATTGTACACAACGCCGATTTTAGATTTTAATCGTCGAATGGATACGAATCAACAACAACGAGCTGATGATTATAACTCTTATCATAGAGCAATATTGAAATGTATTTTTACTCCTGGCTATAATTATTCATTTATATTTTATACGACCTAACCTATGTAGGAATGTCGGGTTATTTTGTTGTTGTTAATCATATTTTCTATAATCCAGTTTTAATCGCTTTCTGTACGCAGAAAGTTACCAGTACATAATGTATTAATGCATCTATCTATGCATTTGACATCAGTGATAACTGATTAGTACCTGCCAAACAACCAAAGTAGTAACCGACCACTGACTGGCAAGGCGCAGAATGTTATTCGCATAAGAGCAAAACATTTTAGTCATTTTCTGCTCTCAAACGTGGACTACAATGATTTTCAAAGACGGAGGAGAAAAATGCAATATTTTTTGATTTTTTTTGGTGGGGGGGGGGGGTTATGTAGGCATTCTCCCCTGTTGCGTTTTGAAAGCAGTCAGGTTCTTGGTGAAAAAAACAAGGCTATTTAATTTTAAAATGTTGATAAAATAATAAACCTAATATTGAAAATTGGAAAATGATGATAATTGACAATTAATTATTAATATTTAATAATTAGAATAAATTATATTGTCACGTGTCCGTATGCGTGTATATCAAGATATCTATGTAAATTGTGTGCGTGTGTGTGTTATGTGTGTTTGTTGCGTGATCGAACAAAATTGAAAAATGAAAATATTATATGATATTAATATATTATTATGTATTTGAATGCGAACTAGTAAAGTTGTTAATATTTATTAATTTTGTAATATATTTATTTGTTTAGTTTTAATCTGTTATAAAGATTAGTTAACACGTCATGCATTACAAAGATTTGACATTTTTTCAAGCGGGTATGTACCAGCGTACAACGTACTTACAACAACAATAGAATTATCACAGTTTTATTTAATCTGACAATATCATAATGACATGATTACATATCATTTTATCTCTAAAATTACATTTTTTCATTCCTACGCTTCAGTTCATACCTTAGCCACAAATCAACTACTGTCCACTCAATGCCCTTAAATGTATCAGTGATTTATAAAAAACCTCTAAAATTATATAATATTTTTCAGTTTCACAGTAAGTTACTGCTAATATTATCGTAATTGAATGTGTTCGGCTCCTCTAGTAAGATCTAAATTCAAGCCACCGACGTATATTATTTCAATATTTGTCTAAAGGCGCGTTTTCCCTGCAGCGTCTAAATATTTTTTACAAACAATTTGGGCGATATTTGTGTCTATGGATTATGATAAATTATATGAGACATTCAATAATTATTATGTATGATAGCAATAGTATTAAGATAAACATTTTTGAATAGTTCTTTTCCAGT
The DNA here is from genome assembly GCA_949089665.1 of Macrosiphum euphorbiae. Taxonomy (NCBI): domain Eukaryota; kingdom Metazoa; phylum Arthropoda; class Insecta; order Hemiptera; family Aphididae; genus Macrosiphum; species Macrosiphum euphorbiae. The sequence continues at coordinate 12,159,672 of CARXXK010000003.1, read as the reverse complement.
GTTGTGATAGTTCCGTCAAAACGTTTACCCCCTTCTAATTAGATACAAGTTAACAACTAACAAAACAGGATTGGTTCAGGTGTTAAGCAATAATTTTGCTATATTATATAATTTTAGAGTAGGACGTAGTAGCCACCACGAGAAAGAGCAATCAAAGTGTTGTGTTTTGACATCCTCTTCATAATATGATAATATCTCAAAATTCGTGGTACCTATATAGTCGATATACCTATTCATTAACAATTAACGGCAATTTTCTTTTTAATTTGTGCTAGCACTATTTCCTCATTGTTTCTTAAGTTAGTAATGTAATTTATATTGTTTCAGATGATTGTGTGAGGAGGTACTGAGGTTTGTACAGCTTACCTACACTGCAGTGCATTACATTATAGTGTGCTCACTTAGTCAACAACCCCTCACGGGACAACAGACCCGAGTAATAATGACTCGTATCGAATCAATAAAACGTGGCCCATAAAAATCGTTCAGGACTCACGGTGGTCTAAACGGTGGTATTTTCAGCCCTCGGAAAAAAAAAATTGAAATTGCGCCAATGGGGATAGTCGTAGGCCAAACACGAAACGAACAATATTTTTGGATGATTTTTTTACGATGATAAAATGTGTGTGTGTGTGCATCGGACTATCAGCGGAAGGTAGAAAAAAACACCGTACAAGATACTCGGTGTGGGTGGGGGGGAGGGGACACGGACCTGTTGTAGCGGGTGAGGACTGGTGTTGTCGTCGTCGACCATAGTTGGGCGGGGAGAGAGTGGCGGCGGTTCGGCGGCCGGCGGATGAGTAACGGCCCGGCGACCGGTCGGAACACGTTCGGCACAGGTCGGTTCGTGCACGTCAACGTGCGACGGGCCCGGCCGGCTACCAGAGGCTGCGATCTCGAGAGAACTGGTTTCCTGCAGCAATGGAAATATAGTATTTTCGATATCATACCACACTACTGTGGCCGGTAACGATCTCGAAATCTCCAGGCCGAGGCGCGGCGGAAAGCTCGTTAGGACCACCGCCGCTCGACAACAAAATCTCATTTTATCTCTACGTTTGCACCCGAAATCTCGTGACCGACCACCACTTGCCTGTAACGATTTGTCCGAGGCCCATTGTTTTGTTTTTTTTTTGAACTCACTCTTCCGCCGAAGTTTTGGCGACAACATTTAGGACTCGTATAATATAATGATAATAATTGTTCACACCGAATACCGCGGTTCTGGACGAACATTATACCAGTCTGGTCGTAAGCGCCCGAACACACGCACACCATTATTACGGACCGCCGCCCGGCCGCCGTCAACGGAGACGTTTGAAGGACATTGTGACGACAGCGGTAGTAAAGTGGGGAAATTAGTTATGTAGAAAGGTGTTTATGGGTCGATCGCTGTGTGTGTGTGTGTGTGTTGGCTGACAATCCTATTATCGGGTAAGTTAGTGTGGATGTGTACCTATTGTGTATTTTATTTCACTTTTTTTTTTTCGAAACCATAAAATGGATACCAACTATATTACCAGGTACCAACGGGGTCCGTTACGTATGTTTTATTATTTGGCGTGCACACTAATACAATGTAACGATAACGTACACACAATATGTAGATATATGGCGGCCTAGCCCAAGAGTAGGTACAAAACCGGACGACGAATATTACACGATATAATATTTCATTATTCACATTTCTGAATGTTGTACGCACACCACTACACGGTCTCCGTTGGTCCTATTGATTATCATCATCATCACCGGCGTCCGTTACCGAATATACCGGGTAGCCGGTTATATCGGCTTGAGGTCGTGAATTATTGTCGGGCAGTTCTTCGATTTGTAGAAAGCGAATATTATTATCATACGCAGCACACGCGATATTCAGCAAAACAATTTTTGTGTGCGTGCAATTTCACACACACACACGGGCGGCGATTCTCTCGTGCACAGCACGCACTCGGCACACGAGCGAAACAATTATTATTATCACCATCATTATTGTCGGTCGCCACTGAATAATAATAATAAAAAAAAATATAATCGTCATCCGACGCGATATTATACTTTCGACCTATTCGCGGAGGTGGTGGTGGGTTCAACGACCCGGGCCCCGTGGAAACGGGGTCAATTTTTTTATTTTTTGATTCCGGAAAACCAAACAAAAACAACACGCCGCCATGGTGGTGTGTGTGTGCAACAATTAATATTTCCGTGAAAAAAAATTTGAGCGGAAAATAACAACAACATTGCATTATTTTACCGGCGGTTTACTAGCCGACTTATCGGCCAGGTCTTACGCTAATGGCTCGTCGTTTCGGTGTCCCGGCGACAATCATCACGGCCACAGCTGGTACAAAAAAAAATTGTGGTTTTGTCGTACACCGATGATTATTACTATTGTAATAATGTTATAAATTATAATATTTTTAAGATACCAATGACGGAAAAGGAAAAAACAAAAATGTAACAATGGTTTCTTTGTCAAAATATTTTTTTTTTTATTTTTCATTTTCAAATTTTATATTTTGCATTATTTTCTTTTGTTCATTATCTACTACATAACAAAAGTAAAAAAATGACAATTGCTATGAAGTGATATGACTGGCCTGGGGTGGTGAGGTTGTGCCACAATAAAAAGGGGACTCTTCGTTTAAATGAAAAAAAAAAAAGTATAATAATAATATAATATAATATAATATATATATGCATAGTATACATATTATATATATAAAATACAAACAAAAATATATAATCTTTTGGACGCTTTGTTGAGTAGTACAGTACTACTACTCGATCTTAGCGCAGCATTTTATTATTTTGCTTTTAACACAATTCAAAGGTAAACTTAACTTTAAAAAAAAAATAAAATAAAAATACTGTTAAGATTACACTTTATGTAGTGCCACTGAGATCAGAAATACATTACAATAACCAAAAAAAAAAATAAAAATAAAAAAATAAAAATATATCTTATTACAATGGTTTAGTTATTCTTATAGAATTATTAATTATTAATTTTGGGAGGAAAAACAGGCTGTTATATAAAAAAAATTCACATCGCACTCGCGCTTAAAGCCTACGAAATTTGAAAGTTACGTTTAAGGAAAAAAGTCAAAATCCGTTATCACAATACATAGGTATTTTTCACTAGCCTATTTAAATAAAAAAATTATTATAAAAAACAAACTATTAATGCCAATTCTTATAATTTCTTTGACTGAATTTTTAAATAAAATATTATTTATACATACATATATATATGTATACATATATTATAATATATTAAAATATTTTTTTCATCTCATTTGCAGAAGCAAAATATAAAGACCTACAACATTTATTCTTCAAATTTATTAATAATAATCTCATTCCGTTCGTCGATACATGTATATATTATGGAAATATATACACACACAACGTACTAAATTATATCACATTTGTGGGATAATCACACAAAATAATAAAAGCTCTTAGGGATTTCATTTTAATTATTTAAAATCGCTAATATCTATACACACACATATATATTTATATATAAATGCATAGCATATTGTATTAATTGTATGTGTGATGTCAGTTAGGAACACTTACTCTAAGGTTAACATATCTTTTTTTCAATATAGATATTTGAACATGAAAGACATCTGGCAAAACAAATTAAAAAACGCCTGATGAGTTGGGGTATTTTTTTCTTTTAGTTATATTATATATTATATATTTTTTTTTTTTTTTGGTGCGATTTATTTATAGACTAAATAAGTTAATATTGGTTAAAATTCTAAGCTCTACTTTAGTTTTATCATTGTCTGGAGGACACACGCGACATCAAACACTCGATAATATAAACATATTTTTTTTTTCGTTTTGATTAATTATTCCTCACTAATAATATTGTAAATAAAATTATATTCGCGTTATATATTATATATATTTTATTTATCTCTCTCTCTACCATTCACTTAAAATACGTACATTAATAAAAAAAATTATTTTGCACCTAATACACGTTTTTTTTTTGTTTTTTTTCAAACTATACTCTATAAAACTCTAATCTATAATAATTTAACCTTAAATGTTTACTCTCTATGAATATATATATATATATATATATACTATATTTTTTATTAAAAATCCTATAAAGAACAACGACTTATATGGGTAAAAAAATAAAATAAAAATAAAAAAAGGAAAAAGTATTAATAATAATCATATTATAATCTGGCGACATATATAATATATATAATATAAATATAATCCAATGTATAAATGTATCGACAAAAATAATAACGAGAACAAAAACTAAACGTAACATATAGAACTGATCACAATTGATTTTTTTTTTTAACTTACGCACACGGTTTATAACGTATGAAACAATATTATAATATCATGCCGTATGCTAGTTTTTTTTTATTTTTAATCTTCATAGTTAAACTTATTTATTATAATAATATATAAATATTCACTTCCACACACTCACGAGACCAATATATTATTACGCGTATAATATGTCATAATATTATAAATTGGGGGCTTTTATTTTTTTTGTTACTTGATGATAATCGACGACAAGACCGCTCTACTGCAAGATACGAGTGTTTTTCATCTTTGTGTAACGCACAGGCTGTTCCGAGGGGATCAGTCTTGGCTCTCTCTCTCAATTACGGCGACGGCGGTGCTATTAGTGGTACGAGTACTATCGGTCGTACTAGTTGTGGTTGGATTTATAGTTGTGGTGGTGATGGTGTTTTGATGAGATACTGATAATGAGAAGGAGGTGGAGGAGGAATTGGCGTTCGGCGGCGCCGGACATCCGGCGCTCTTTATTCTAAAAAAGACCTATACAGCTTCCGTTTTTCTATTGTGAATTCGTGATCGATCACTATTGTACCGCCGCTTGTGAAATTCCTACACCAGGAGAAAAAAAAACGGATCTTGTTAGAGTCGAAAAAAAAAAATACTACGCTGCATCAGACGTTGATGTGTGGCGAAGCGAGTAGTTAATAAATTTAAGTTAAGACATGTTTCGGTTAACTTACCTAATGAATAGTGGAATGAGCGACCACGCATTTCTAGGGTTTTGTTTGAGTGTGAGGAACAACTCAAAAGTGGACACGGTGTTGGTGTCGCATTTGATCGTGCCGATTTTCCGGCATTCTTGTTCACCTTCGAAATTCAGGTACAAAGTGCATCCTCTGTGAGGACAGAAAAAAAAATTCATTAGTTATTGTAGTCGATACGTTTTTCAAAAAAAACATAGGTAATAATATCTCGAATGGGGAAAAAAACAAATGTCCTAAGTGAGCACTGGGAAGGTCTCGAGTGAGTTAATATGCGGGGAAAGTGAAATATAATTTTCAACGAAAAAATGTAAACGAAACTCACCTGAGACCACAGGGTTCGCTTTCAGCCATTTTGAGAACGTCATGAGCTATCCGGTGGAGCAAGTCGGGCGGCAACAAGACTTCGCCGCAAGACAGTTGCGCACGCTTGGCGGCCCGAAGTTCTTCTTCAAGTCGTTGGTGTAATGCCATAAACGCACTGGTTTCCGATTCGATGTCCTCCAATTTTAAGATTCCTGTGTACACATAAAATAACACGGATCTTTAGAATAATGTAAAAATAAAATATAAAATTGATTTAGGTGATAAGTTAAAAAAATAAATAAAAAATAAAAAATAAAAATAATTTTTGTGAAAATTTAATTTAAGTTTATTTGGAAAAAAAAAATAAATGTAATAAAGCAAAAAAAATAATTGAAAAAAAAATAAATAATTTTTAGTTCGAAAAAAAAGCTATAAGTACCGAGAGTGGAATGGACCGGGTATGACGGTTGTATGTAATACGGAGGTACGACTTCCATTTTTTTCGGATTTTTTTCGCGCCTAGCTATCGTAATGACGAAAGAGGTAGTGAAAGAAATGATGACCGATTTTCGTCAAAGGTTTAAAAGAAAATGTATCTTTTAAATATTTTTCTCGACACCGACAATACTACGACTGACGACGAGTAACGAACATGTACGGTCGACGAACGCGAATATTGCCCGTAGCACACGACAACGGAGAAATAAGATAAAGTCGCCTGTCACACACTGGCGTGATGTGTGTAAAAAACGTTGAGCTCGAGCGGGTTTCGTACAGCAGCTAAGGAGTGAACCGAATCTGACCGCGGCGGTTAATCGACTGACTGACTGACTGACGGCGGCAACGAAACGCTACGTGCGGCTGTGGTGTGCGGACTGACGACTGTGGCCCGTGGCACGCTATAGCAGTTAGTACTGTACTGACGAGTGGCGGTGGTCGACGGTCGTCCCAGTGCCATCCGCCGGCCGGCAACGCCGATCAGCTGTTCGAACAAAGAAACCCCACGCCCCGCGCCGTGCGACGAGCGTTCGGCGGCGGCGGCGGTGTTCGCACCAGCCGATCGGCAAAGGAGTGGGGGACCCCTCGGCCGCCAACTCCCCTCCACCGCACATGCCCGGCCACCGAAAATCCTACTCCGTACCCGAGGGCCCTAAATAATACACACGTACACACACACACAGCCACGCACGCGTACACGTCGCGTATCTCGGCCCGTCGACGATTACGCTTGTTCGGTCCCCCCCCGCCGCCCAGCCATCCACCGCACCGCATCTATCTATTTGGTCTTTCGTTCTTTGTCGACAACGCGCTTTCCCTCTCTCTCACTCTCTCTTTGTGTACGTTTGTGTGTGTGTGTGTCTCTCTCGCCAACTGTAAATGTGTGTGTGCGTGCATGCGTGTGTGTCTCTCTCACCAACTGTAAATGTGTGTGTGCGTGCGTGCGTGCGTGTGTGTCTTTCTCTCGTCGTCGTCGTCGTCGTCGTTATCCGATTCCGTTCCAAAAACCCGACCGACAGAGATAGGAGACAACCGTTGCCGAGCTGGCCTTTGTTCCGCTCGAACGCAATCCGTTGGGTAGCCGGTGGGGGGGGGGCGGTTGGTAAAGCGGAGATTCTACGGAAATCGTAGTCGATTTGGACTTTGGGCGACCATTATGCTTTACAACAGTCATAATATAATATATCCTACAAAATAGAAATGCAGCTTTCTGCTGCCGCGACCAAAAATTACTTCGGAAATGGCAGGCAAGGCCTTGAACGCTGCTCCGCCGCGTAATTGCATCGTAATGAAAACGGATTTTTAAAAAATCTCGTACGGACCAATAACTAATACGCGAACACATTTGTCCGCTACTACAACTACACCGTAAGTCCTATTCGCCCCAACTCCGCAGCTGCCGCCCATTAGGATGTGTATATAGTACCCGGTAGCCGGTATTCGTTCGGTTTTGGCCAATGTAAATCTCTTCGTACGAGTTAGTCACTCGAAATAATAAATTATAATAGGTAGGTAACGACGATTATAAATATGTAATTATCGTTGAAAAAGCTCACGTCGGTACCCGGGGGCCCGGCGGTACGAGTGTATACGTGACTGATTGCACGTAGAAAGGTCGTCGGGTATTCAAGAGTCGTGAACGAGAGCCGTACTGAGTGAATCGTACGACAGAGCGTATACCATATTATTATGCTTTAACATAGGTACACGCTGGATGAACGTACAATAAATATTACAAAAACGGTAATATACTCGGACAAAATATCGTTGTATTATATTATTCGGTTTTAATTATTATTTTTTTTTTGGGGGGGGGAGGGCGGAGGGTAATGATTTTATAACCTGAACGGTTATACCGTGTGGTAACAACTGACACACATATACTTCACGGACGGTTAATATTACACGGCGCCCGGTTAAAATTTAAGCCTCCGAAGCGTTAGTAATAAACGCACACAACGCACAAAACTGAACGACTCAATCGAACAAAGGCGGAACAAAGGTTTCGGGAAATTGGCAATACTAAATAGACTGCGCGCAGACAGGGAACTAAAATAATTAAACATTTAAGACCCAAATTAATGTGAATGCGGAGCATGCAGAGCGAGCAGCCAAACAAACGATGATGCATAATATTATAATTTGTATTCATTGAATGCGATCTCTACGCATTCGAAGGCATTTTAAACGATAAACTCAACAAAAATCCAGACAAATGAGCAATGGCTTGAAGAACTTGCACTCCAGTTATGACAATAAAATGACTGTTCCCCACCGGAACCGAATTATAATTCTTATTTTTATATCCGACCTAATTATTATATATTTCATATTTGCATTTTATATTTCTTATTGTTATACCATCTTACATTGCTAATTTTTATCCAATTATTTGATTGTTAAATATTACGAAACCATATACGTACGAATACATAATATATATATCGTCGTTGGGCGAGTAACATGTCGTATCTCAAGAAAAATCGATTTTGCGATTTATACATAAAAAAAAGCAGGAAAAAATAACATATGATTTGATAATTATATTAATATTAATAATAATAATTTCCAAGGAGATTGAAGACTTAATTGTAATTTTGACGTAACTTGATTACATATGATATCGTGTCGTCGGATAGGCACCCGAATATACAACGTATTATACACTGAATAGGTCTGTTAGAAATTTACTCGAATATTTCATCATTCGAAATCTGGTATATACAGCTGCTGCGCACACCACATTGTATAATAATAATAATAATTAGTAATATTATTCGTTTCGTCCTGTTCAGCGTCCTATGACATTTTGTGCGATATACTTATCATTGCAGTATTACACGTCCGGCGGAATCGCGGGTGGTTAAAGGGGAAATTACACTAACCCACCCCTCGGGCCGACTGCATATACCGCTCCTCCGATCTATTACCACACCCGAGCTTAATGAAGACGGGACACGGTTATCGGCCCTTTTGCCAAGCCTTTTATCACCAACGCCCGCCTCACAGGACAAAAAAAAAAAAGGGAACAACACCCGCTGCCACGCCAGGGGGTATGAGAATCTAACGGTGCAATATATATCGTGTATTATATTATTATCATCGTGACGCTCCTACGCGAGCGATCCCCTTCCGACCGACCATTTGATTTGCAGCGGAAAATTATCATATTATTATATTATTATGTTTAACCGTTGTACGAGACCGAATCGCATGAAAATGAACGTTAACCCGTTGTAACATGGTCTCCGTGTAACGCTTACAAATAGCAAATTATGCGAATGTTTTTACTCTGTCATTTTTAATATTGGAGTGAAATAGAACTATTATCAAATTTAAAAGTGAGAATATTTGCTAGGGCCTTCTAATGATTTTTTTTTTTATATATTGATTTCAAAGCGTAAGTTGCAGTGAGCATTTTAAAATTTAAAATTTTAAAAATTACAGAAGAAAACGGCGTGAAATTTGGTATGCTACGCTTAGTTTTGTATGCAGTCGCGGAGACAACACATGGCGGGTAAAAGGTCCTCTTGTATATTATTATAATACCAGAACGATGTAGATAAAATCAATATTTATATCTACATTGTGAACACGTACTAATAGTGAAGATCCATCTGTCGCCGACTCTATAGTATTATGAGGTTGGTAGTAGGTATATGCACATAATACATAAAATAGGTGTTATAACAATAGCCGCAAAACGATTGTTCGATAACGGCTGTTATCAGTTTTTGGCTTCCGATAAACGTATTTATTTCCTCAACGTGAAAACCTGGTCCATTCGAGGCAGTTACAAACGTACAATCCGAATACGTTTTCGTGTATTGTTCTCGTTAATAAAACATGGGTTACGAAAATGTTTTTTTTTTATATACGCTAATGTATCAAAACGAGTTTTTTTTTATTCGATTTTGTACAATTTAGCACCTCGGTAGGTATATACAATTATACGTCTAACACAATACACAGTACAGCGACTACGGTGCTGTGCATAAACTAAGAAGAACATTGTGTCGTCGGCGAAAAATACGAAAAATAAGTCAGCAGTATCGCTCGTTTAAAATAGTACCTGTCTATCAGTCCTCGGATGAATATACGATTATTTCGGAAGCCAAACTAATTATTTAACAATTCTAAAATATACTCGTCATACAGACTACTCGATTGAGTATTTCTATTACTTACTAATAGACTACTACCTATAGTACCTACAAGCATACTATAATAATATGCAATATTTCGAGTAGAAATATAAACATATTATACAGTTTCTTGATTTTTAAAATCGAAAAAATATCAATGAATTTCAGTCGGTTCGACAATTGATTGCATAATAGGTATACGATACATGGATAAATTACTAAAATGTGCCGAACCCCAATTTTGTTGTTCAGAGGTTTTTATTGCCATTCGAATGTTCGATCGATACGAAGAAACAGTTTTATCGCGTAGTTGACCCCAAGTAGCCAAGTGTGTCTCTAGAATATAATACTATGGTATTTAGAAATATACATGTTATGTTTATGTCATGTCAAGGAAAATAAGGTGTTTGGGTGTATACGAAATGTTATGTGCACACGGCACACCGCACACAGTAGTCAATGGCGTTACGGTGTCGGGTAAGAAGATAAATTACATCGGCCTTACAAAATAATAAGTAAATTGTTTCGATGGGTGGAACAATAAAATAATAAGGAAACTTCTTTTCGAAATTTAGAGTAAATAAATAATTGATGTTTTCTCTGAAAATATGTTAACAATGAAATGTACACATCTCATATGACGTATTGGGTTGATCGCACTATTCACATCAGAAATCAGAACGGCGAAAATTTTAAATCTAATTTCAACCAGATTAAAATATAGAATGTAAAGATCAATATTGTGTGGAAAACTATGATCTACGAGCACGGCTAGTTCACCGTCCATTATAATTAATAATAAATTATTATTGATAGGTATTCTATGTATAGGAGCTAATAAATAGTTTTCGGAGATAAAGAGAGTCATATGTCCACATTGTGTAATGATCTTTGTACCTATATTATGTTCATGTACTATTTGAGTTTACTATATTAGTATAAGACCGTGTGTAGTTTGATTTTTTCCTTATCTGTCTAAAACGTGAAACGTCTATTGCTGACCCAACACATTTTGTCCTAGAAGTTTTTGTTATTTCTTATCATACTAAACCATAGTAATTAATATAATATTATACCGTGCAAATATGTATTCTGTAGAAAATATGTGAATATAATAAAAAAATTATCAGAATACATTTTTAACAGATGTATTAGTATAATGTTATCTTTATCTCGTTAGTCATTAATAATGCTTTGCATCACTCTTATCTGGTATAATATTATAATACTATTATATTATATTTATTATATTTATATACCATAGGTACTTATGTTGTACTACACACGCGCTTATGGGCGCAAATGCATTTATACAATAGTCAATAATATTATCACTTAAATTATAAACGTTCGTGTTACCGCTAAGTTTGAACGTCTATGCACAGAAATTAATTCGAAAAATATTGTATTTATTATGGGTTGGAAAATGAACACTTTTCTTTTACAACTATATTACAATAGGGAAATTCTTCATGACCAATATTGAGCGGTGTCAGAGTATCGATATTCACAAATAACATTAATTTTATCATTCTGATAAAAACGTGACACAGATGGTACCTAATAATATATACCATGACGATGGATGATAGGTATAATATATACCTACTTAATTTAAAGATTGCAGTTATATAGTCCGGAATTAAAATAAACGAACTCAATAGCAGCGATTTCACGAGCAAATTGCATAGGGGGAATTAAATGTTTTCTTACATTCAAAGTTCGTTGCATCACAAACAGCGATCAAGAAATAATAAGAAAACAAATGTTTACGCCTTGTATAAAGTATGTAGGCAACGCAACTCGCAAAAGTGCAAAATGTTATCCGGACGAAAGAAAAATATTATATTTTTTTTAATAATATTCTCAGTGTGAACTAGTCCACAAGTTTTTAAGGAGTTTGGTATAGACAACTACACTTGGCCGCTTCTTTGACGTAAATATTTTCAAAATCAAAGTAAACAACACTCTCCGTTATCGGAGAAAATTAACATTTTTATTGAAATTTTGTCAGATGTCAATATAATATATATATATATATAATATTTGTTGTCTCCGAACTCCATCCATCACAATCACATATCTTAATATTGTTGATATAGCAAAACCACACTTCGTATTACACATTTTGTAAATATATCTGATAAACTGTTCGTCAGGCATAAGTAATATAATCATAATCCATTATTAGTAATGAAATTTAATTTAATAAATTATGTATTATAGTAATACTGCAACAGTTTTTAACGTACTGTCGACTTAAACTATAATTTCAGCTACTCATATTAAAAATAAGCACATTGAAATATTTTTCACACTATACAAAGCACTAGCTAGGTAAGGCACTCAATTTTAAACGCTTACATTTTTCAACAAGTCTAGATTACCTAATTTGAATACTGCCATTTAAGAAAATGATTAATACCCTGGAAACAAAGGTATAATAATTGTCTTAAATTGTATAGTACCTATGTGCTAGTGATGTGTTTCCACCTATCGTGATAGAGAGATAATAAGTGGCAACATACATCGACGTTGGGTTTGGGGGACACGCCTTTGTTAGTCGATCGATTCGAGACAGAATTCGTAAAAAAAAATTTAAATCATTATAGGTAACCTATATCATCTAGCCGACACCACAACATGGCGTCAGAATCGCCAACGGATTATTATAATATATTATACATATTTCATATCGCACTGCCATCACATCAGTAACTCCCACGCATCAGGTATTATATTAATTATTATACAGGACTGCACGGGTAGGCACGACAGTTTTTCACGTTATATAAGTAAGTTGCGCGTGTACACACTCGAAAACTACAAAAAAAGGATTAGGGCGAATAATGGTACTTCCGGTTACCTATTAAGTATGTTGCACAACGACTATACGTGCTTGTGTGCACATTATTGTCATCGCCAGTAGGTACTCGCTGCAGTGATTGTACAGCATGTTTGCAGAATTGTTTGTACGCGAAAAATCGCCGCTGTACCGCGAGTACTGCACTATGACGCCTAAACATATTATTACCTATTATAATATAATATAATATGTTATATACGTGCAGCGACGGTGAGCGTTGTGTAAAAAATAAAAATAATAAAAACAACAACAATGAGGGGTGGCATCGTCCAATGATCGATGGATCCCGCGCGTATGCCTTGCAGAGGATATCATCTGTATATACGCGTGTAAAATAAATGGAATATATATATACATATAGCCGTGCAGCGAGGGACATTGTGTTAAGTGTACCTATATATATATATTATATACATCGCAGAGTGTACGAGTTGAATAGTCCTCTTTGTCGCGACCCCTCTCCGCCCCTCACGTAGTAACGGTCCCCTCGCGCCGCCGAGGACATTTGTAAAATAATAAAGGAAAAAATACCCCAAAAGGGTTGATGCGTTTTTCCTGACCATTGCGGCCCGGTCGATTCGCGTCGGCGTGTGGCCTTCTCACAGGGATTTCTGAGCGCGGATTAGAGGCCCTCCCTCCCTCCCACAATAGGTATTACGTACAATGATGTACGAGAGTATAAAAAAAAAAAATTACCCGTCATGTGTGCGCACAGTATAATAATGACAATATAATACATTGATATCATGGTATAATATAAGTGTATTAATACGGTACGGTACATGGTCGTGTATTGTAAAAAGACGTAAATCTGGTTTCGATCACACAATGTGAATGTTATTATTATATTATATAGGTATACACGACGAGCTGCAACGACGACGAAGTAAAAGAATTATTACCTCCTATAATGATATGACCGAATATTACTACAACGGTGTTCGGGTGGTGGTGGTGGTTTGTGGTGGTTATAGGAGGGGGGTGGTGGGGTTGGAGCGAGAGGTTTTGTTAAGATTGTTCTCGGCTGGTTTCATGGGTGAAAAAACCTCACGACAATGGTCGTGGGTGTTAACCGGTCGTGTATAATAATCGTTCGTTTGCTACACAGGAGCAATATACGACGACGACGACGACGACGATAACGACATCGGTAGTTTTTAGTTTTCCATTATTTAGAACATGGTAATAATAATAATAATAATGTATTGTATATCTATACATATTATATTATATATATGTACGATAAGATGGGTATTATAAAATCTTGGCGATGGGCTCGAAATCGATAATTTTGTGTGTTGAGTCATTGCAATTATTGGTGTATAGATTATTTAATATTTTTATAACTTGTAGTGATTTTTGGTTTATTTAAACTCGAAAAAACAAAATATTGTGGTTTTAGAATTTATTATTACAACTTTGCACTATTCAGAGATAATCAATTCGCATAGAATATATAAAACTATTTTATGTAAATATTGTAAAATTGTAATCACTAATATTCATCACCTATTCAAATAGATATGGTAATATAATTAACGTATCAGTACCTATACACGAGGACTAAAACGGTGAGACGGCGACCCCGTAAATGAGCTGTAGGTACACTTTTACCTATTACCATTGATTATAAATACTAGTATATTTTATAATCAATGCCTACAACTGCACAACGAATATAGTGCACAGCACATTGTATGCACCCATGCGATTTAAATTCATTCATCTAACATTACGAGTATGGTTATAACCTAACTAGTTGTGACCGTATGAGTTAGTGTTAGAAACTTAGGATTTTCAATCTGATGACATTAATTATTGTGTGATGTATTTCAGAGCAGTTCATCAAGTTGCTAATTGCAAATCATGCAATGAAGTTGGACTCAATACTACAGTAGCATAACTTTTTAATATTATTCGATCATTCAAATTTATCTTTAAAGATATTATTTAAAGATCTTTATTTATCTATGCACTGTGGTGGAATAATTTGGTCGTGTTTGATAAGGGTGTTTGATAATTGTTGTACATTTTACCTATTAATCCCCAAAAAACAGTTTGTAGGTATCATGAGCACCTCTCAACACAACCGCATAAATATTATAATATAAGTATAGGTACGTAAACGTATAATTAATATAAACACACACGGAAACAAATAATTACACAATACCTAATATTCACATACAATTGATGAAGTTATTAATTTTACAATGTTACTGATGTGCGTCGTCGCTTCGCGATAAAATAATATTCGACCGTTCAGTGGTTCGTGTTTGTAGTTTGTACCACAATACAATATTAATTGTGCAATAGTGTTTGGTACAGAATAATATTAAATTCATTATGTACAGCTAAGAGATTTTGGCTTTTTAAAGATTATTCTTGTGAAGTAAAATATAGTACCTAGGGTTAAATAAGTAAATAAAAGCGGTGTGCGGATCTCTAAAAAAAAGTCAAGAGGGGGGAGGGGTTAAATATGTCACCCAAATTGCTCCCCCTAATTACGCCACTGATGCACTGCAGCGAGGATTTGACATTCATCTTGTTTTCGACGGTCATATACTTTGAAATGCGCCTGGCAAGTGACTTATTTTTTAAAATAAATTATTCACTGTAATTCGAACCGGAACAGAGCACGTCTCACAACTTACAAGTCACAATAATGTTCACAACAAACTTCACTCAGCAGCGCTGTACAAAAATAATTTCGGCCCGAATAAAATCTAATTTTGTTTGCGGGCCTATACTAACCTTTACTGTGGTGGTGGTTAAAAAATTATACTTCTGAGTGACTAGTGTCTACTGATATATTATACAGAATATAATATGACACAATATGAAATATTATATTAGACGTAGTACAATAGTATAGTGACTAGTAAATACTATGACAACGCAAAGTCGAGTGTCTAGATCTCTATGTTCTCTTTGTTGCGTATTTATTGTATATAAATGAATAAAAGAAATCAAATATACATATTTTTCATCCGATCACTCTAGCCTATATAAAACGTACTTCTTCGACTCACCTCCAAAGACCAGTCATCATATTATTAATACATATGTCTGTTCACATTTTTTTTTAATTACCAAATAAATATTACAACTTTCAATTAAACAACTATCGGTTCTTTGATGCTTAAAAGCGAATTTGAACGACATTCATTTTATGCCGTACGAAAATCATAGACTATCGACAATATAAGGGGTGTTGGCGTCGGCCTTTTATCGAAGTTTTTTTCTTTCTTCAATATACATATTATAATATAATATATCAATATGCCATATAATTATAACAGTGTAATATATTATTTAAGCCTTTGTGAAACCTGATCCATTATTTTTGGTTTTGCCGTATAAATATACAATATATATGCGGGACTATCGTCGTATGTTATAGGTAACAAAAGGTTTTCGATCCTTTTGTTACTACCATTATATTTTATTTCTGGTGTAGATGGATAGATATAGATAGGTATACAGATGGGCACGCTAAATTAACTCTATAAGAGAAAATCGATGTTTATTATTATTATTACTTTTTTTTTTATTATTATTATTATTATTTAACCTTTACACAACTACCGTTTGTCGATCAACTGACGTTACGTAGGTACTTGTGAACGGACAGCGAAACAAATTAATTGTTTTCGATGCGTGCAATTCCTTATATAGGTTTATTTACGCCTTAAAAAACAACAGGAGTTTCACAGCATCGCTCCATTGGGCTTTGGAAAATGTTCAACACTCAGCACATACCGACGATTCTCTTATTTTCGTCGAGACATTAGATGACAGATTTTGCAGTAAAAAATCATTCACTTGTGTTTACATAATAAATAATAATTACTAAATTATGTAATGTAAGCGTGTATCAAATAATTAAATGTATATGGTAGGAGCAACTTATCAAAGACTTGTGTCTTATAGGATCACCGAAAAACTACAACCGTCCGGATTTTATTTAGACTATATTATAATACCTACTATTTTTTTATGATCTAATTCTTTTTCTATGTCGATTTGTCGAAACACTAGAAACGAAATATTTTAAAAAAACATAATAATATAATATTGTCTAAAATGGTTAGTTATAGTTTATGAGCATTGATCGGAGCATTTTACAATGTGTGTTAAAAATCTCGAAAATGTGCAATTATTTTAATAGTTAAATGTAATACAAAGGTTTTTCATAAGTTGGTCCTAAATACACACGAACGATTTGTTGTAAAGACACTTGAAGTTCTAATTTTGACAAAATTGGATATTCACATAAAATCACGATTTAAGATGTGGTAATTCAAAAAATATTGCCTTGAAACTTTTCGCCGTTACGTATAGTATGTTACTGTTTAATATTTTCTATACAACATGCAATTTTCAAAATATTTAGAAAAATGTGATGCTAATTATACCACAAACCTACGGTACGTGAAATTATTATATATTATATTAAATAATAGTATAGTTACTGTACAGAACACAGACCAACTTTCCCAGTTTTTCTATTCTTTGTTTTGATTAAAATTTTTTACTTGCATAAGTTTTGAAACTTAAAAATAAAGTACTCACACCCATCAATTGCTTACAACTAATTAATTCGTTACGATTTGTAGTATTTTGTATTCACTGTAGAAACTTAAGAGTATTTGAATCTCAAGATAATGTCTTAGTTATTATTCTTATCCAAGACAGAATTACAGGAAACTATTGCCATAAAATTAATGTAAAATTAATAGTAATAATAACAAACTCGTCTTTATCATGATGTGGATAATAAGTAATAAGTAATAACACTATAATAACTAAAATATTTAGTAATAAATAATAATATTATAATAATATAATGTTATCTTTCGGTGCAATAAACTATACAACACATTTAAAAATAGATGTTTTGCCTTTTTTTCATCAGTATCAGTAATGTTATTGTCGTTATTGACTTGTTGTAAATAAGCTATTTAGTATTTACATTACTTCACGTAATCCTTATATCAGCCTATCACCCATTAGCATTAAAAACCTTTACATTATACAATAGTACAACAAATATAAAATTGTGATATGCATAACATTAAAGACCTATGTGCGTATGACATGTATGCATATAAAATGTTCTATTTTTACCGATAAACTTACTTACTACCTACTGAAATTAAAAATGATTATAATGTCTACGATTTATAACGTACGCCTATATGTAAGGTTAACGTACCTAATGGTCCGATGGCCACACAGCATACAAATATTAATAAATTATGTAATGTATTTTTGTATCGAATAATACTATATAAAAATATTAAATGTTATTTAAAATAACTTTTGTGTTTAACCATTTAGGTATACATTTTTTTTGAATTGATGTTATTGTATCATAATTGTATTTTATATAGCCACGTCATTCTTCTCAGTTCTCTGACTAGAGAAATCGTTTTTATAATACATAATTATATTACGCCAATATACTGCCATATGTGATAATATCGAATCGCATATTTTTCATTAAATATTATAATAAATAAGAACCGAGCGAATAATATACTATGCAGTGTTTACACCGCTAAGGTTTTCGATGCAACTGCAATGTTGCAAGGACAGAGCACAATATGGAAAAATAACGTGACAACTAAAGCAAGAAATTGAATCATTTACGGTTTGTTAACACCATACTATATCGGTTGAACGATAGGATCGGGCCGTAGGTAATTGCAAATAACGATTTCGTTAACCACCTACCACACAAATGGAAAGATAGTAAACCGAGAAATGTACGAGAATTAAAGCGTCACGAACATCAAAGTGTAAAAATAGGTATGGCTTTTTTTCCTTTCTTTCGATCATCATTGAATGTGCAATTTTTTATGTTCCGTCATTAACGCGGTTCAGGTCAAGGATGCGTTTAAATCACAGAATAATATTGTCGCGTAAAAGTCGTCATTTGCACAAGTTGGCTGAACCGGACATTGCGGACTCGCTCGTTTCACGAAATCTCTCATATGGGTAATGCTTATAAAATGCTTGTAGATAATAAATAATAAGTAAAATGTATTTAATTGATTATGGACGGGGTATGCCGTTTTTAAGCAAAATTAAGTGGGGAATGGATTGTGTAAGTGAAAACGTCTAGTGGGAGGGCTGGTTTTCACCCCCGATTCACAACTTACACCGCACAGACGAAACCGAGATATTTCAGTATAAATAGTGGTAGTGGCCGAAAGGTTAGGTTACCTAACCTGGTTAAGGTGATCATATAATTATTATAAATTCCTTTTTTAAGACCTGACGGTTCCGTTTTTTAGTTCCCGGCCGTTGTATCCGGAAAAATCATTGGACACTAAAATGTCCCATTTTCAGGAAACAATCTAAAAAATAACAAAAATCAATTTTTGAAGACGAATTTTCTTTCTTCCTATATTATATTATTCTTCTGTGAGAAAAACCAATTTGTATATTCTTATATAGCATTTTATGGTAGCAAATTGGATCTAGTGGGTACTTTTTTGTGGTTGGGGGTGGGGGCTTAAATATTTGTTAGCTATTTAAAAACATTTAAAATGTACGACTTTTCTAGTTGTTTCATTCTTTATGCTCATGTATCTTTTTTAGTCGTAATGAAAATCAAATATCCTCATGTATAGAGGCGACACGCCGTCTACGGCTTTCCGCTCGGAATCGTGATTTTTCGTATGCTTAATGTGCTTCAATTTATCATTTCAAATTTAACACGTACATCTTACTGCATTAATACCTATTCAATGACAGCAGAGTGGTTTTCTCTAGTGTATATATTTATTTTGTTTTGTACTACTTAACCCGTCACTGCCGGCCACGACGTACGAAACGGTTTGGGCCATCGTGTTCGCGTTATGAAAAGGAAAAGTGTGAAACGGCGAACGACTGAAAATTAAAAACGTTTTCGCGGGCAGGTTGCATGGTCGTAAGAAGCTGCTAGGCGAAGGCAAAATAGAGGCCGCGTAGACGACGATTTATAATAACATAATAATAATATTATTACCATATTTGAAAAAGTGTGTCGTACTGCATTAATATTAAACGTCGTAAGGGTTGCGTTTTAGATTTTTCCTGCATATCATAGTGAAATATTAGCGAGCGTTACTAAGACTATTAAATGTATCACACTATCGCTGGGCTCGGGGTGAAAGCGACACGCGCGAGCTCGGCCGCGAACAAAGGGACGCGTTTCATCGACCCATCAAATCAATAGTCAACCTTGACAAAGGCGACGGTGGAACGCCACACGCACAGGCAAAGGCCACACAGCCAGTCGGCGACCAGCTGGTGTACGTGGACCAGCGGGGGTGAGGGGAGGCGGATGCCGGAAAATCGTTACCGGCCGCCACGGCCATGCGCACTGTTAGTTTCTTTGTCCCGGTGCACTTCATTCATCCGTCCGCCGCCGCCACCACCACCACCCCTAATCAGCGCAGCTGTGCGGGGCGAGGGGTGGACTTTGAGCACACAACGGGGGTAGGGGGTGCGTGCCCTTGCTGTACGTGTGTATATATAGGGGGACAATGACGCCGCTGATTTTTAACGCTCGACGTCTCTATATATATATATTTATACATAATCGCGGTGGTGGGCGGCGGTGAAGAAGAGCGTATATGAGCGTATTGGTGGGGTAGGGGTACGCCGCCCCTTTCACTCTCACCCCTCCTCTCTCCTCATTCCGACTCAGCAGTCGTAGTTTTCCCTTTTAGATTTTTTTGGCTCGCTCCCGCGCCCTTACGCCAGGGGGAGGGGGTGAAATCCGACACGCGCATATATTATATATAACTACGTTGTATTATACATATACGTCATACACTAGTGCGCTTATATATGTGTATAATGTGCGTATTATTTGGTTAAATATTGAAATATAACAATACCTACGGGTTATACGACGAGGCCTCTCTCTTATGGTGGCGGTGTCGGTAGAAGGGGGAAAAGCCAGCCTCAACAAAGAAAAAATTCGTCCGCAATTTTTCCACGCAAGTACGGGTATGCAGTATATACCTTAGATACTTACATGTATAATAAAATATTATATAATATGTACCTAACGGACTTGATCACTTGTACATTATAATATAACAGCTTTGTTCGGGTTCTTTCTCTCGCGTCGAGTGCTCGCGCCACTGCCGAGATTTTCTCGATAAAAAACAGTAAACGCCACCACCGCAAAAACAATTGGAGTTTTATTTTTCCCCGTATACCTACAGTTTTTCTCTGACGATGTTAACTCGGTCTGGTAATTTTATATAATAAAAAGGTCATATCGGCCCCGATTTACTTTTCCCGAAAATTAAACTCAGCACCAATAATTATTCGAGTAATATAAGAATTTTATATATTATTATGTTGGTATCCGGTATATACAATTATATTGTGTATTTCGCCGTCGACTCGTCGTCCGTTGGAATTCTAATCAGTCCTATACTACGTAATACTTAGAGTACGAACACTTGCCCATACGAAATTTAATATGCGTACCTATATGTGCCTATAATTTCTATAATTTCGTTGAAATCGCTGAAAACGCCAAACACTTTCTGCGGGACCTCGCCTTTACACCGCTATTCAATATAACGTCATGATATTTAAATCTCTATCCACACACCACACACACGCAATACATTAAATTTATTAAAGTTAAGTATATATACACTACACGTTGAACGCGTCTTCTGGAAAATCCGACCGGGTCGTTATAATTTTTACCGTTCCATCCACGTCTGAACAATGAGCGTCGTCTCACTCGTCGTCGTGGCATTCACTAAAAACGCCACAAACAATTCAGGATGCGACGAATCAGTACGTTTATGTATGGGTATAACAATAATAATTAATAGGTACCTTGTACCTATTTTAATTGTATGCGCACAATACTCCGCGTCGCATCGTCGTCGTCGTCAGAATATTGTTCTATAGGATTTTGTTTTTAAAAAACGTTCAGTCGACTGAATAGTGAATACCGATCGGTATAACGACGAATCCCATTATCCGTAATTAATGCGTTTCGGTTTCAATCGAGACTGGATATTATTATTATTCGGCTCGTAAGTCGTAGGTGCTAGGTATAGGGTTACTTCGACCGGCGGAACACGCATAATATTACATAGCATTATTGTAATATCGTACGAGACGGTATAATATTATTACAATCATTATTACAGATTAAAAAAAATATATATATCACGAAGATATAAGATACACAACACCGGTGTTTTGATTTCATCATTTCATGCGACCGTAGGTAAGCATTTCATCTTATTGAAATCCCGGGCAACGGAGTATACGAAAATTAAAACAAAAATTGATCTCCTGAGTTGTCGCAAACACACCTATAAAACATTGTATTGTCGTTGAAATGAATTCAATACCGACGAGCTCATCGGGCAATAATAATAATAATAAATAAACAATATCGTACTCCGTTCTTTTGCTGTTGCTGGTTTTCAGTAAACAAAATATATTTCTTCATGATATAAAATTATTGTTTTAGGACAGTTTTATTTATTTTTGCTATTTATGGTGATGTCTTAAATCATAATAATATATTCCTTAAATTGTATGAATGTAACGTATACGGGATACACAATATACATCATACACAAATACACAATTGTGGTGTAATTTAAGAGGAATTGAAACGTTTCCAGTGTGAACTATAAATATTTACATTATGATTATATTATTATTATTTTATAATTTATTAAACAATGATTATGTGTATAAAATAATATACATTTCCTTTAATTGTTATAATATCGTTTTTCTGTGGCACGTAAAATACATTTATATAAGTAATGGCAACTGGAGTACGTATACCATGGTCTATGATACATTCAATTAGACAAAAATATTATGATATATATGTACCTATATAGATACCAACGTTAATAATTGGACATATACTCACTTTTACTTGGCTAATCATAATTTATTTTACCTCAAAGTTTCTATAGAGATTTATGTTCATTGAGTTCATAATTTCCAAATTAGAGTGCAAGTAAAACATATTATCATCGATCAAATTACAATATATTGTTTTAGTCGTTTTAGACGTTTCTCATTTATTTTTATGGCGGAAATTTATAGTTTAATTTTTTGTTGAATCATCAGTCATTTTAGCGATTTAAGATTTTACTTTTATAATTAGAATAATATTTGAATAGATTTAAGTAAGGTAAAATTGTTCTCCCTTAAAGTTTTTTAATATTATCCTTTTACTTTCTACTAATTTATTTTACTTTTTTTTGATTATAATTAATAAAAATTTAATTTTGATATTACATTCGAATCTTGGCACTCCGACTAAACATTTTAACTTTTAAGCATACTTTATGCTCTGCATGGTAGGCGGAAAAAAAGCCCACGGAAAAAAAGCCCAAGGAAAAAAAGCCCAGAAAAAAAAGCCCACGGAAAAAAAGCCCAAAAAAAAAAATACACTGAGGAAAAAAAGCCCACGGAAAAAAAGCCCAAGGAAAAAAAGCCCAAAAATATAAATATAAATGTGAACAAAATATAATAATATATTAATAATACATTACTATACTATAACAGATAATAATCATAAATAATTGTATAAGAGGCATATATAGGTAATTTTATAAAAGAAAATATTAAAATTTCAAATATGACTTATACATAATATATAACTATTGAAAATTTTTAATGTATTTTAATTTAAGAAATATTATTAAGGTATATTATTATATAGAGGGTTTGATACTGCCATGAACTGATGAACCACCTGTCAATAAATTGCATTTTTATTACCCAACTATTGATAAGCACTTTTACATTTAATTTAATTTATATTGTTCGGTACTTACCAATATAATTTATATATATAACCAGTCAAAATGTTAAAATTTATCAATAACTGGGTAATATTGACACTCCATATAGTACTCCATTACTTGGTTATTGAGATACTATCTACACGTCCTACTAGTACAGTTTTATCCAGTTATACATTTGTTATATATTTTATACTTTTGTTTTACCAATTTTTGTGAATAAGGAGATTATCAAATCAAATAAAGGTGGTAACAAAGGTTTTTACAAAGGTTATGTATATGTTGTAAAGTATATTGGCGTATCAAAAATAACCTGGAGGTGTTCTCAGAGGTGTTCAATGAAATGTACTGGAGAATTATACACCGATCTCAAAATTTACAGTATCACACTATACCCAACAAAATATTTATATTATTATTGTATTATTACAGTTGAAAATTGACTGACCTGCTGTGACTATTACTATTATAATTAACAATTAATTATTATTTTCATTATAATATATAATAATATATTATTATATTTTGTTCACATTTATATTTGTATTTCTGGGCTTTTTTTCCGTGGGCTTTTTTCCTCAGTGTATTTTTTTTTTTGGGCTTTTTTTCCGTGGGCTTTTTTTTCTGGGCTTTTTTTCCTTGGGCTTTTTTTCCGTGGGCTTTTTTTCCGCGATTCGCTCTGCATATATCGTTGTTCAATTTTTTCCCTGCGGATCGCTTAATTAGTAGTAACCAAGTGCAGGTAAAGAGAACATTAAAGTTGATTATTTCACGGGATTTAGCCTTGAACGTAGTAAATTAGTTTATAGAATTTATAATCGAGCAGCCGTACATGATTTGATTGAAAAGCATAATATTATGTGCAGGCGTGCAGCGTTGGAAACTTTGACAACGAATTACGACAATGTGGATAGGTATTTGTATTTAACAAAAGCGTGTCAGTTATTGTCAGATCTCGAGTTATTTACCGGTATAATAGAAAAAATTGTAATCCGTTTCTCAATTAGTGGAATTTTATAATTTAATTTCCCTCTGCAGTCGAATGAAATCGATAATCGAATTATACGATACATTATACGTTAATATACGTATCCATATTATATTATGGTACATGTATAGTGTATACAGTCGGTAATAGTAATATTATTACGTCTCTGTGTCGTGTAATTTGCGTACACCGTACACATCTAATGGATGTAAATACAATTTAATATCACCAAGTTTATAATAGACTATTAGACTATAGTGAAATCAATGATGGTACATTGGTAGTTGCCAGTCGGTGCCCAATATTCGCTTTCAGAAAATGTCAGTGTTTAATCAGTATGCGTTTGTCTTTGTACTTTGTCTACGACGTTCGTGATATAATGTATTGTTGGTTTTAATGGCAATTAAATGTATCGTTAATTATTGTGGGTTTTGATGACTGTTTAGTTTAATGTCTATTTTTATCGATCGTGATTTATCAAAAACGTAGACCGTGTAACTATTTACTTGATTCTGCAGTTTCATAAATATTCATATAGATTATAGACATTTTATAGACAACTACGATATAGTTACAGTTTGAATAACTGTTTGATATCATAATACATACTGTATACAATATACATTAAGAATCAGATATTAATATAGGCAATCATTAATCGATAATTATTAGTTATAATATCCAACTCTATAATTATTACTTATAAGTTATAGTAGTTAATAAGAGCTCTGAGCACCACGCTGAAGTTGAAATAAAATGTATTTACTATTTATGTGTCTACTATTGTTAGTTATTTAATATAATTGCTAACATACAGTATCATTGTACATTGTACTAATGTCCGCGAAAAAAAGTATAGTCTATTATAATGGTTTTGTGCTTGTATTATTATCATATATTATTATCTTTATTATCCGAAGTATAGGACTGCGCTACTTGCGAAATAATGAGTTTTAACTATAAATTTCGGTGGGCATACAGTCGACCACACCTGTTCTATTTTGTATATTAAAACGGTTTTTAAAAACTGCAATGGATGAAATCGAAATATCCTAATATTATATAAATTGATAAATGTTCTCATATTGAGAAAATTGAAAAAAAAAATAATATAGAAATCTACCTACCTATATTTTATCGATTTATCGTTTGAAATAATCAAGTATTAACAGTCGCACTAAAAATAATATTTAGACATGAAGCTATACACAAACAATATTATATCGTATACTATATAGCTGTATGTTATTCCTTCAGTTGTTGGGTATTTTTTTTCATTTTACATTTTATTGTGCTTTTGGGGTTTATTTTTAACGTTTTAAGGTGCCTTAGAAAAACAATTTCATTTCATATACTATGTATCATATTATTATGCTTTACGGTTCTGTACAATTATTTTTTATTAAACACATCTAACACAAAATAAAAAAACTAACAACAACTTTTTAGTGTTTTCGAACACTAAAAACAAAAATGACCTATACACTTAAATTACATTAATTTTATCGCTCTATGGAAACAAAGTATTCAAACAAAGCCCGGTCGATGCTTTACCGTCAGAGAAGAAAACGGCTAGGAATATATTAATGTTGTTATTTTTAATATCCATCAACGGATCCATTATACTATTATCACACGTTTATATTATAGTATTATAATATAGTACCTATATTATTAGTATTATTATATAGTATTATAATATTTATATAAATTTATAATATTTCCATGCCTACAATCCACGTCATCCACGTCGCTCGGTTCGAACGGTATTAATAAAGTTGGCCAGTGGCTACCGTATTACCACTTATCATATTATTATTATTATTATTATGTAGCCATGTAATAGGCAATAGGCCCATATTAATACATTATACGTATATACCTATTATACATGTATTATATTACATTGTGTACATATTACCTACCAAAGTACCAACCATCAAACACGCGTTATTGGACAATGATTAAGTGCGTGTCTGGTGTTTGTGTCCTTGGACATCTATCGGTATTGTGTGTGTGTGAGAGAGCTCTGCACTGCAGCTTAGGAGTCCGGAGGGAGAAACGCAGGTCGCGGACGCCGGTTGACCGGCGGCGGCGGCGTGCGACGTGAATCTGATGATATTTATTCGAATTAAAACTTTTTTGTAAATTCTTTTTTTTCACCGATCCGGCTGCAGCGTTGGTCAGGATATTGTTTTCCCGATAATATGCAATATTCGCGTTTCATACTCAAGTGTAATAATCTCACGACTCCGTTTGTAAGCACCAAGAAAATAATATTATAATTTATAATATACTTTGTAGTCTTTAAACCGTGTTGGATATATAGTAGCCAGGAGGACGTAACGAAACAATAGTGTAATAACGCGTTCCGCAATTTCGATAAGACTTTTTTTGAAAATTACTTTTTATAAGCTATTCCCATTTCCTATAATGTGTTGCCATTTCATGTGTCAAGAATTGAAAATAAAAACCGTTGAAGTCATTGAGTAGGTATAGCTGTAATGGATGTGTTAAATTTGAATTCAATAGTTATATTAGATATTGAATACGAAAAACAAATCTAAGAGACAGTCTGTCTCCGCATAATTAGCCTATTTTCTAAGTATATTCAATATTACTATATTGCCTATTACTAATTTATATTTATATTATAGTAATTATAATACTGTAAGCTAAACTAATTTTCACCAAAAACAAATTATATATTTTATAATATAATATTACTATAGCCAGTGGCGTATCCAGAATTTTTTTTTCGGAGGGGGGAGTTAAAATTAATTTTTGACGAATTTTATCTGAAAATCATTTATTGGTGAAAATGTTGTTATTATTTAACAATTTTCGAGGGGGGGGGAATTGGGAAAAGTGGACTAAACGATCTCAATAAGTCATAATAAAAAATAATAAAAAAAAAAAATAATAAAAAATAATAAAAAAAAATTAATAATAATAAAAAATTCAAACAGTTTTAGAAATGATTGTCTCATAGTTAGGTAAAATAACTGTCCGCTAACGGTCCCCTTAATATATATTTTAATTTAAAAATGTATAACTTTAAGGTTTTATAATGGGTATTATCCCTCTCGACTAACGACGAATGCAAATCAATACACATACACAGGATATAGTATAATATTATAATATATCAATATATGCATAGAGTTTATTTGAATACTTTAAAATCCAATGTAATTTAGATGAAAAAATAAAACAGACGGATAACGTTTCAATTTTTTTTTTGGTTATCCGATATATTATAGGAGTAGATATATATCAACTGGGTGTTGTATAATCAATGTGGAAATGAGTTGAATACTTATTTTTTACAGAATAATGTACCAATCTTGTATTGTATAATAAATAATAATATAATATAATACTGTAGCGACTTTCAGTGGATTTATAATAATAATAATAATAATAATAATATTATACGGGATCGTTGTCGGAACGTCGAGCAATAATACAATGATATATCACCACATCATCACAATATTATAATATAGATTTCATTGATTTTCAAAGTAAAATTAAAAAAAAAAAAAACGAATTTCAGTCGTGGAAATAAAATATGTTCATATACATACCAGGGCTTATTATAATGTATATTATACACTTACCAACAGAAGACCCACACTATATACTACTATAGTACTATACTGAGTAGAGTATAGAAATACTCACACGCTGTGTGTGTGTGTGTTTGCAGTATATAATAATATATACATATAGTTTTGAATTTGACATTGGAATCGGTCGTGTATGGGTCTTCTTTTATATTCTTTGTAACTTTTTTTCTCTTTCGTTTGGCATTGTAGGCGGGACCCTAGCCAACTTTCTATCGTGTTCGGCTGGTGGCAGCAGCACGGGACTTTTACACAGAAAAATAAGAAAATATGACCATTGAAACGAAGCATTTAGATTTTTCCTTGACATGGTACAAGTATATACAACACAATACAACTTTGTGTAGTTCCCGTGAAAATGCCACCGAATCTCAAATCCCTAAATAGTATATCATATTATACTTCGTGTCTTATAGTACTTACGCAGCTGCCCAATATAGTAGTTAGACTAAGTTAGTATAGTAGGTATACTATATTTTAATCCATCGGGTATATTATTATATATGCTGTGAAATGCATTCGTCTTATTTTTAAACGAATGTGAAATGGCCCTGAAGTCACCAAATCCGAATCCACTGGAGTCAAAAATAGAGGATTGTGTAGCTGCCAGAAAATAACCACGCGGGGAAGCCCCCACCCTTCTTTTGACTCACCGCGCCTCTAAATGTACATAATATTACATAATATATTCATAATCGATGCAGAATACCATTCTCAACGGAAGATTGATTGATCTTCGATCTAAAATGATCGGAGTCAATATCAGGTATCAGTCGCCCCTAGGCGTGGTGAATTACTTTTTGGGCAGGGTCCAAACACAGAACACCAATCCACCCATTCCCATAGTTAATATTCAACTGCATTAATTACCTATTGATAATTAATTATTTCTTACTTAATTAAATATCTCTACTCTAATATTTTCAAAGACACCAAGTGCGGTACCACTCACCTAACTAGAAAATCCCCTCATCACGCTGCTTGTCATACCTATAGGAAGAGAAACAATCCGCATCACACGTACACGAGCTTACTAATGAAGAAAACCCAAAAACAATATACTACGTTGCAGATCTCGTGAGGTAGTCAATGATATTATTATAGGTCACGGTGGTGGGATACGAGATAAGTACATAAAATAATATATGATATATGGTGAGTACGGCTATGAGCACTACATAATAATAACACAGGCACATATCATTATCAGGATGTTAGCCATGATCGAAATTTCGTCTGGGAAATCGTCCAAACGAATGTTTACACATATAATATTATAATATATATATATATATATATATATACGCAAATTACATAGATTAATTTTATAAGCACCATTATATTATATAAATATATAGTATATACATATATCTATCAGTAAAATTAACTAAAATAAGAACATTGACTTTCATCTCAACCCTCCTCACCTTGTGAATCTTCGTGGGGGGGGGGGTTATAAAAAAATTCCCGAATTCTAAATGCACATAAGTATATAGTACCTACTACCTATACAGCTATACCTACAGTCTAAAGATAAATTGTCAGTTGTGTACCGATGAAATATGCTGTACCTTGGTGGCAATAATATTAATAAATCAACTAATCAACATTTTAAAATTCGAGATTATTATAGCTTATAAGCTATACAACTTATAATCGTGCCAATATATTATCGTTTAGACGTGGTCATAGGTATATATTTTAATTATTTGTACACTGCGTTGCCCATTGGAAATCTTATATATCGATAACCAACGTATATTGACAAATTATTTAACAAATTATACAATTTATTACCTATCTTATTTTGGGAAATTGTTTTAATTTATTTTAAGCAAATTTTAGAAAAGTTGAGAACCAATAGGTATTATAATAATAAATAATAATAGAACTATAGAAATAATATTACACAAACGGTTTTCGTGCGAATATCGTGTGTCGGACGTGTCGGTGCTCGATTGCTATAATATATCAACAAAATATCTTCTATTATTTGCAGGTTACATATTATACACCACTTTGACTTTGTACAGTCTTCTGTACACTATTCAAAACGAGGAGTAGTGCATTCATTTTGTACGATAAAATTACGAATAAAATAATTTATTAAGTCATTAATGTATAAAGAAGTTGAATAAATATCATTAAAATATTTGTATTATGTATACATTATAATATACCTAACTAAAAAGGTTAACATAAAAAAAAAATATTTAATTTTTTGATATATAACATATAATTATATAAAATGAACGAATTAAAATTATTAGTACATTCGTAACAATATATTATGAATATTTGACTTGGTTTTCTGCCTTTCTTTGTAATCGTCATCAATTTAATTGTTTAGACGGTTGAAAATGCTGAGGACGAACACGAATACTATTAATTGTACGGTTACTAACGTAAACACTAAAAAGGTTTTCTAAATTTAATGACAATTCTAAACACCGATTAAAGCTAATTAATAAATATTATTTTCCAAATACAAAAATGGATAGTAATGGACAATGGTAAAAGTTAAATTTTTGAAGTCTTCGCAATAGACAAGTTTACTAATGACCGTTTACCGTGCAAGTCGGATATTTTAAAACATAATTGATTATAAGATTGAAACTTCATATTAAATCAAAATAATGATGTATGATGTATTTTCTTTGTACATAAATTCTCGACTTTTTTTTACAATTTTCTTTTTTGTTTCCAGGAAGAGATAAATATTATCTTGTTTTGATATTATTCTCAGTCTTTCAAAAACATACTCAAAACAGTCAAAACCACAATACTTAGCTAATAATATAATATATCTACTATATTGCAAAGTATTCGTTTGATGATTTAAAAACAAAAACACAAGTTTCCAGTGCATAATATATACATATTATATTATATGTATATACACACATACAGAGTATATATTTAGAAGCTATAATAATAGGATTTAATATTATGCTTAAGTAGTTAAGTAAATACAATCCAAGATATTTTTCATCATTTTTTTTTTTGTCCTCTGCAAACGTTTAAAATACTATAATAATAAAACGTTGCAACGTTTTGAACTGTAAAATAATATACGAAACAATCTTTTTCCGATTTGAAATTACCGCTTCGTAAGCACGACATGTGTGATCTAACAATATTCATAAGGTTTTTAACCAACGCGGTCGATGTTACAAAAATAAATTATTAAAAAACAAACATCCGAAAAAATAAACCTTTGAAAAGTAATTCAACCGCAATTATTATATAATAATATACGAATAGTACGGTAGCTCTGGGATTCGTCGGTCAGGTATAATAATATAAAACTTATTCTGGGAAACGAAAGAAAGTAATACAACAATATTTCGTTGTACTCCGGGCACAATAATGTATGAGTAAAATAGATGTTGTGTATAAACGTGTCACTTAATATTAAAATCTTGGAAAATGTTACGACCCACTTTCGTTTGAGAAAAAAAATTGCTCAACGGCGAATCAATACTTATCGCGATGGGTTTCTATTTGCTCTAACGTGTTAAACTATGGCCGATGTATTTACACTCTCCGTCTCTCCACCCACGCACGGACTTAGGAGGGATTTAGAAGGGATTTCAGTCAAATATTTTAAAACCTTGCCAACAACTATTTACTTTTCCGAGCGTTCGGTACGAGTCTGGTGTGAAGCACATGTATTACATACAATATCCATAATACATATATATATATATATAAGTATATATTTTATATACTTGGATACTAGATGTATTGTATACACAATACACATTTATAAGTGTGTTTATAGAATATTATTATACGTCGCGTGCAGTTCGGACAAGAAAACGAACGTGTATACAGCCATACAGGCAAAATAAAGAAAAATAAAAAAATATCGAAAAATATTGCGTCTACATTGTTGCCGTTTTACACGGTCGCGTTTTAGAATTGTCTACAATAGGGACGGGTTTAATCAGTGGACACGGATCGTAATACCATACCATATTATAACCAGACCAATATATTAAACATGTATATAATGTTCACAATAATATGTACATAGTATACATCTTGCCTTAAATGTGAGCACTTGTACAACAGTTGTAATGTTGTATTTGTACGCGATTCAAAAAAAAATCATAATTCTTGATGCTATATTATATTACACTTGTGACTATATACTACTACAGAGATCCAAGCCCAAGGGCATGCGTTATAATGATAATATTTAAAGACACGCTAATAGTGTAACTATAACTGTGATATGAAATGAGGACAATGTATCATTTACAAAAGTGAACAAAATGAAACACGACGTAACAAAAACAACCGATTAATAATGAAACGATCAACTAAAATAATATTATATACTAGATATGTATATAACTGCTTTGGAGAAGGATTCCCGAGGTAATCATTTTATGTGTTGTTCCAGTGCAAATGTTAATTTTCGTATATTAATTTTGAATACCTATTTTACCTACTCGTAAATGTTTTGAATTTTGATATTTTTACAACACGATTATTATTCATCACAAATGTTTCATAAGCATAATATTTTTTATGTAGTTATCATTAACACGCTCCGTTACCATTTGGCGTTGTTTTCCACAATATTATCTACCTATACTAGCTAGCTATATACATATAGACCATGGTAATATATTAGGCTCGGTACAAAATATTCCATGTTCAGCGAAAGAGAATACAATATTACCATAAGCGAATCCACCGGTTCCACGTCGTTTTACCTCGCACGAATGCGATTTTTTTTTTTCATTTATTAAAACGGTTTGTATATTATTATAAATTTTCTTAAAAAATAAAAACATCGTTCGAAGCTAACGTATGATGCTAACGATGTATTGAGCACGGCTATTTTCAAACTCGAATAATAAATTTAAATGTCTAATAATTAAGCATTTGAAAACATTGTTTTCGTGTACATAATATAATATAGTGATTAATTAAATAATTTACAAGAGTACCTATATGTACACAGCTGCAATGTATAATATTAGTTTTAAATATATTAGCGGTGTGAACGAACGGCATTTCGGTTTCAAGGATTTTCCATTTAAAAGTCGACCCACCGACAATTGTTGGTGGTTACATTGGAGAGGGGAGGAGGGGTGGGTGGCGTGTCATCAATTATATCGCCTGTGTAGTGTGTATAGAGATTATTGTTGGCGCAGTTTCAGAAATATAATAACGTACGCCGACGTGTTGAGCGATTTTTCGTCGCAGGTCCCTGCACGCGGAGTTGTGGTAGTGTTTTTTTTTTTTATAAATTTTTCCTGCGAGATTAAAACTTTCAGGCGGCCACGGCATACTATAAATTTACCTATTATGCACAAGTTATTAATTTATCATTATACATTCATAGTTATTAGTTAGGTATAATATTGACTAAATTAATAACAAGGGTGAAAAAAATAATACTATTTACGCCCGTATGTATGTACAGTATATTATACTATAATATTATTTAGGTAATACGCTATACGCACAGTTATGTCGACGATATTTCTATTTTCAGGGTTATACTATATATTATACTAAGCGGGACGGAGTGGCCGAGCTGACTAAGGTCTACCGGCCGCGGGCGGCATTTTTCTTCGGGCAAGTCACGGTGTCCGGAGAACAAGTGCCGCCATCCCTCACCCTGGGTATGGCAGAAACCTACGGGTGCCCCATTAAAAATGCTGCCAAGACACAACACATACATGTACCAACCATCTAAAAATCCACAGTTCCCTCCCCACACCCAATGGCCTATGTTGCCGAGGGTTATCCAATAAAAAAAAAATATATACTAAAATATATTTTAGGCAATTTAGGGTTGATTTAGAGGACGCTTAAGTGTATAGAAATTAGAAGGGATGTTTATGGTTCAGTTCCGAGTGACGGAGTGTCCTACCCGACCGAAA
Organism: Macrosiphum euphorbiae; assembly: GCA_949089665.1. Lineage (NCBI taxonomy): Eukaryota > Metazoa > Arthropoda > Insecta > Hemiptera > Aphididae > Macrosiphum > Macrosiphum euphorbiae. The sequence continues at coordinate 12,125,469 of CARXXK010000003.1, read as the reverse complement.
AATATAATACGTGATCTCAAAATTATGGGGGAGGGGGGGGGTGAGAGTTGGGAGACTAAGTCCTACACAACATATATGATAAAACTATTTAACTATGCCTAAGATATCACCAATGAGACTTCTCAAACATTAAAAAAAATTACACAAATACATAATATACAATCATATTATTATATAGGCACCTATATTATAGTAATAACTAATAAGTAATAACTAATAGCTGCCCCTCTCCGGTTTAATAATAAATAATATATCGTTCCACACTCCCACCTGACGAATTCTGGCGAAAGGTCGTCACACTGGATCGTATAGATTTTCCATATACTATTATATTTACCACGGACCGTTCACTTATATAGTTATATTATGTCTCGCGAAACGTCTGTAAATCGATAATTACCCGACACGCGATCATTGCAGTTGTCAGTTGTCACACACAATTATTATATTATACGCATGTAATATTACACTGAAGTGTATGTAATTACTATGTTATGGATACATATCGGATGCAATAATTGCTAACCATATGCTAATGTACTGCAGCAAAGATCAATTGCCGACTTGTGCCGACATTTCGCGAATAACTTTCGAGTCACTCAGGTATGGACCTATCCGCTATGATATGGACACAAATATGAGTTGCCCGCAAGCATTTCACGTACGGTTCCCTCTCGAAATCGGTATGAATAATTAATTTTCGATTTCACGAATATATGTTATACTCTCGAGTCCATTCTCGGAATTCATCTGCAGTTGCCCGACCAGTTTAGATGAAAATGTTCAAAGTTCTGCCGGAGTTCATCCATACACAAATATATTATCCCACCCGAAATCGGTATCAAAACGTATCTATTATGTAGGGTTAAATAATTCATTGTATAGAACGATTTGCGAGACGGAAAGTCGAGATGCGATAAGTTCAACGAAACTTACAACTGCAGTGGTCGATAGAAACTGGATCGTCGGTGGGAAATAGAGTTTATATATTACTTTATATAACATATAGATTATTATAACGACAAAGATGTTGGCATATATACCTATATTTAAAAAATATAGACATACTGCTACTGTTGCTGCACGTAGCTCGTAACAATAGTAATGTATATAATATTAATATTAGGTATAATATGCCTTTCGCCCTGAGGCCTGAATGTCCTTCGGCAGCACACACGCCTCTCTACTATATACCTATCTTTTTACATACATTATGTTATCATCGCTTCATTGTATACAGTGTGTTCCACATTTTATGTAACACGAAAATATTCTTACAGCAGACCTTGAATTTGAATTTAGTATTTTGGCAAAGGAAAATGTTGTGGCTGGTAGGTAACACGCACTCCGTGAACGTTTCAAAATGCACAATATGTTTAAATGATTATTTAACTAATAAATATAAAGTCCAATAAAATTGGAATTCCATTAATCAGTTTAAAATTAGAATATTAAATGAAGGTATGAAAAAAACACCAATCTGTACTTAAAGTGTACAAATTAATCATTACCTATGTATAGTATGTATACACTATACACAGTATAGGTACACATTCCTTTCAAGTTGTTCATCATTGATACATTTGAATTTAAGACTATAGGTAATTGGTTTAAAACTATTGAATAATTTGGTTTACACGAACCAGATGTCAAAAATGTTGGCATTCCGATTGAAATAGTGTGAATTGTATTGCGCAACACAAAGATTAGTAATTATAAAAAATCCCGAAACGTTCCATTTATCTTAACCAAAAAAAAAAAAAAATCAATGCTTTGATGGGAATTTAAGGTTTTCCGTAGAAACAATCTGGCGTTACACATTTTAAGCGGAACGCACTGCATACAACACGGGAGCAGCGCGATTCATGGACGTTACGCCGAATGTAGGCTATTCAGGCACTATATTATTATTATTATTATTATATTATACATTATACTCACTTGATATTATACCAATTACCTACATAATATACATAATAAATAGGTACACTATGATACTGCTACTACTTTATATTATAATATCATATATTATTATATAGGTACTATACATTATAATATATACCTACCGCGTGTACAGCGTGCAATAAACGACTTACACGAGTGCACCACAAATCATTCGCCGCCCGCGAAGACTGTGCGCACCGATAACACGGCACGATCGCAGTCTCACACACACACACACACACACACACACACACACACACACACACACACACACACACACACACACACAGACACACGCATTATGTGCAGTACAATATAATAATATTATTATAATAGTCGGCACGCGTACGATCGCAAGCGAAAAAGGAATAGCTTATATTAGTCCTCACGCGTATATTATTGTTACTACTTATTATTATTATTATTATTGCAGTAATTTATTATTATAATAAGCGTACGGCCGTCGGCCTATTGTATTGTGTGTGTTTTTACTGTCCGTACAAATCTTTTCCGTACGAACCGCCTTGTAAGTTGTAGCCGTTGAAGGTATACGGTGAGCGTTATACACTCGTAGTAAACGTACAATATAATAATATTATGTATATTATATAATATACTATCATATGATATTGAACCAGCTGAATAACCCGTCACTGACGGTTTGATGTGTAAAGAGTTAAAAGTTGGTAAATATAATTTTTTAAATATTTCAAGTTCAAGTTCTGAATATATTATTAAAACGCATAAATTATGCACAATTGGTGTTCGGAAAACACATAAAATAGAAAGTAATTTTAATATTATAATCTGTATATATCGGGAAAACTGTAAATATTTCGCTCAAAAGTATAAGATAAGGTATTAATATAGGTATCATATTATAGTACGACCACAGACTCCGTCTGAAATGGCATCGTTTTCATTTTTTTTTTACTAAAAATGATTATCTTTTGTTCCTTATTGATTACCGGCTACACTATAATGATGTGAAATCATTTTAATATTATTATTATTTATTTCGATCGCTCGCACAGGCGCGGGGGAGGAAACGAGAAACGCACGCACGGCGCGTCTAATAAATAATAATATTAATAATAATTGTCGCAACAAGTAAGCACCTATTTAATACGCCTGGTTTTCAAGTGAATATATTTATTATTTTATTGTTATTCAAATAATTTGAATTAGCATTTAGACATTTAGTTAATAATATTGTGTACAACAACATCACGAGCGAACGCGTAAATTGAAAACAATTAAATAACTAGCTGCTGTAGCAGTATCGACCAAGTGGGTCAAACTCGGGTGGAATGAAAACAACACACACCAAACTGCAAAAAGGTACAAATATGCTAAAAAATAATAATCATAATATTATAATATAATAATATATAATAACATAAACCGCGTAGGAATACATAAAATTTATAATAATAATGAATTAATAATATACATTATACGAATTTCAGATGAGCCAGTCTCGGATACGGGTCGAGTGTTGTCTGCAGTGGTTTTTCACGAATTGTTATTGTTCGCACCGATCGAGGCGAAGGAGAGATTCACGGCGTTCTCAACTGAGCTGCGGCGGGCGTTCTATATTATATCTGTACAACGCCTGGCCAACTGGTAATTATACCACTACCTACCTACCTAACCTAACCGCGTTACCTACGAGTCGGGTTGGACCTGCACGATATTATAATATCTAGTATAATATATTATTATATTATAGTACAACGCATAGGTATACATGTATAATAATAATATTATATACTATAATATGATGCTATACCTATGGGTATAGTTGAATGCTGAAATGAGCCACGTCATTCTTGTACGTATAAGTTCTAATCACGAATTTTCTAATTATGAGAACAACACAGGGGGGTAAATTTTGTGATTTTATCGAGGGGAAGGGGAATGGAAAATTCAAATTTTAGTACGGCTCTAATAAAATAAGTAATAGCAATCGTAATAAATTATAGTACCTAAAATTATATATTTTTTTAAATGTATAATATAAAATCTAATTTTACTTTTTGAAGGCTATAGGATTGCAATAACTTAATCTGTGCTTATTTATTCTACTTGATGCCATGATAACAAAGCCAACCCTTACGCTATGGAATATATTTTTATACAATGAGTTATACTTGTACAGTTGTACTATTGTTATATACACACATAAATAATAACTTTTGTCATACAAATATACTATCCTAACATAAAATTATATGGGTAATAAAGTTTTAATTTTTGGATTAATATATTATAATAATTATAATAATAAAATAAATGTAGTACCTATAACATACTTAAATAATAATAATTATTATTATTTTTAAATTAACGTATAATTTAGTAATTATACTCGTAACTATAGTAAGGAATGGAAAAATATCACACAATTGGTAAAAATGTCGGTCTTTTACTAACACTAATTTTTCATCCTGAAATTTAACAAATCTCGTTTGTAAAAATCATTCGAGGTTAGACCAAATTATTTTGTGTATCCTAGGTTTTACCGATAAATTCTAGGTTTCACCGATATTCCGGTAAGTATTCATACTTTTACCGTAACATAATATACATTATGCATTTATACCTAGATAAATGATAAATGTAATATAAATATATAGTTTTCGACCAGTGTGTACGCCACGATTATATTGTTATGTAGGTACATCGGTATGTGTATATATATATTTTTCTTATATTGAGATTCTAACATATAATTATGTGTAGATTATATACGCGGAATAGCGTAACCACGAGAACAACGCTTCAAAGGCCCGACAGAAAATTAAGTTATGAGAGGGGGACTCTAGTATTATAATATTATATCATAGAGAATGAAATGTTAAAATATTATAATTATAATTTATAGTAATAATAAGCTCTCGACTGTAAAAAATTCGGTTCGTATGTCCGTACCTACACAACACTGTCTGCAGTGCAGCTACTGACGTGCGATATGAGAATATTCAATATACCAATGAATGTATTTCTATATAATATTATAACAATATAACACTTAGGTAGTTAAGTACAGATACTCTATGATACAAGTTACATATTTTGAGAACTTCGAATAATTACCACTTTTCCGTCTTTGTAGTGTTATATAATATATATTAATATATTAATATATATTTTTTCGAATGCATACAAATACAAAATTAGAGGATCGTCTATAATTGTGTTCGATATTATACAATTATATCACGAAACCTGGTACCACAGACCACTAACGCTTCTTATCTACAGAAATTACCGATGTCTGCAATACGTTAGTGTTTTTAGTTTTTACTACATATTTGGGCTTTGCCGGGCGAAAATGCCGTCGATGTTCAGTGAACAACAACAGATCAGAACCGTTTCAAAATGCACATTATTCACCACCCGCCGCTGTTATCGTGTATTTATCGGCGGTTTACAACAATTCAAATAGGGTGGAAATATTGTATTTTTAAAGTTTAATTGTAAACGCTCACAATAGAAAACAGGTGACAAAAAAAGAGAAAAAAATTTGAGTGTTCAATAAACGTTTCAACGACAATGATGGCGCAATGATAAAATATGAGTTTCGTCGTACCGTTATTCCTAAAAAATTGATCTTTTAATTCACAGTATAGAATAAATGCAAGTCTATTCTAATATTATTATAATAATTATTAATTATACAGTTGTCTACTATAATATTTAATTTAACTTAGATATCTTTCAAAGGTTTAATATGAGATCATAGGCAGGAATATCGGGGTGGACTGCAGAGTGCATGGCTAACCCCTTAACCACGTAGAGGTAGAGCCCCCCCAAATCCCAAACACTATTTTCACCTATGGATGAGATGTAATTTCGAATGATGAGGTATATGCACTTAAAAACTTGACAGATGGTTTGCGATAACTGATAAATAACTATTAATAACTATTACTCATATAATTAAATAAACACGAAATATGGTATAGCTGTATAAAAATATTCGTTCTTATGATTTGGCCCATGGTAATATTTTATTTTGAATTATGCACGTCAACGAATATTATGGGTATTAAACTATCGATATATTTTAATGTGCATTTGATGCCTAAACCCTAAATTAAACAAAACTATCGTAAATTAATTATATATTGTCATGGGCTTCTGGACTTTTTTTAACACTTTATATTGGCCCGTCGACCATTTAAATTAATTTGAGAAAAATATTATTATCACATGTCCAAGCTGAAGTATAGAATTATATTATAAAAAATAAACTGCAACAATTGGTTAAATCAAAATTGTTCCTACCTGAATCATTTTTTACGTTTTTTTTATTAAATTGTCACCTTCTTGAGTATAGTGTCTAGTGAATTTAATGAATTTGGTTAAATTTCTAAAGGACTTTAGGTAAGTATATCGTATGTCATATAGATGTTTAATTTATGTACCTATAGTATAAATTATAATATTCCATTTGAAACTATAGATCCGATTCTCAAATGAAAAAAAATCAAAGAACCTCGGAAAAATACGTAATATACTATTATACAAATATATGATTATATATCTATATATCTATATCGTGTACATAAAAATATTAACATCGATATTTCATCTATATTATGTAGTCATTAGATATAATTTGATAGTCTAAGCACGAAGGGGACTCAGATGCAGTTGTAGTTATATTTTATAGCAATATTTATAAACACACATATATAAATCTAGAATATAAAATGACCAGATAGCAAAGACTGAGAAATTTGGGCAAAACGTATAATGTTATCTCATCCGTACATCGAAAATACAATGGTTTGTTTTTCTGATGTTTTACAGCATTAAAAATTTACCCATCAATTATTGTTAGCAACAACCCACTGTTGTGTAGATATAGGTTCCGCTGTACTAGCCATTCATTCAAGGTTGAATCGTTACGGGTAAATCGTGCGGACGATAAAGATCGGTTCTGGACATAATGGGTCAATACCGTCCATCATTCCATGGCTACTAGTCGCATATAAAGAAACAAATGATAAATTAGTAAAAACAAAACAACTGTTTTTCAGTTATTAATTTCCAGCTGAGTAAACATTATAAGTGTTTTGGAAAACCAAATTTGAATATGCCATCTGAATGGTTAAAAAATGTTGATTGTGTGCGATATGCAATTTAAATTCTACTCCCTGTACACAATGTTCAAACCTAATACGGAACGTGTACGGAATATAAAAACCTAAATTTAACGTCATGGAATACTGTGACTATATTATACTATGATTGTTTGGGATAATGGGATATATGATAATTATAATACTCATTGTATCCTAATCAGTAATCATAGGTATATAGACTAGGTATAGGTATTATAATATAGCACTATACCTATAGCTGTGCTCATCTAGTGTACCTACCTAGTGTGTTTGTTTGTTTACGTACACATACAGTTTTTGAAGAAGGACATATTAGTAAATCTCGGGCAATGCCACAAGTGTGGTAATTAGGAAGAGCTTAAAATTTGACACCCCTTTCACGACACGAGTATAATATAAATATGTAGCTCTAACTATAATTTTGTCTGAAGATTTTTGGGCCGTTATTTTTTTTTCAGAGTATAATAATTGCATGTACCTTGAACAACTGATAATCGAAATGATCAATATCCAGAATCGTTATAATATTAATGGAATAGAAGATTTTAAAAATGATGATATTATTAGGTAACTAGATTTTTCAATCTAATTAAGCAATAACAAGTTAATCAGGCAATTATAGTAAAAAGAGTTTTCCTTCCATACGGATTATATACAAAAACATCCAGCCTTTAAGAATTAAAAATATAAGTTGTTTAAATATTGAAAAATAATATTGGTAATAAAAGAAAGAGACACAAATATTCATTATCAGAAACTGTAGCATATATGTGATAATAGTACCTCGTACCTAGTTGTATAAGCTGTTAAAAATAAAATAAGAATAAGAACATTAGTCAAGATATAGCCACTTATTATATTATTATATTCTTACTCTATGAGATATAGCCACTTATTCACTTAAAATTCCATCAAAATATTAAAAAATAAATGTACATTTAATTAGTTTTATATAATATTTTAAATAATTTACCACGGCAACCTATCAAAAAACCTCGATAAATTTAAATCCTCGATGTGCATAAAAACAATTCCCTTCAAACTTTCTTCATATTATATTTTTAAAATGGTCGATGATTTGTATTTTACAGCCAGCTGTATTATTAAATTAGAATGAACTAGAATAGCTGAGCGTAATGTAAAATCTTTTCCAACAAAATGTAATTTCTAGTTGCACCTATATATAATATGGTACTGACTATGGCTATACATTTCGTCGGTGCTTAAAAAATATGACCATCTTTCCATATACAGAACGTTATAACAAAAAATAAAAGTAACATTCACTTAAGACCAGTTAACATTGTAACCTACAAAAGATAAAATTGTTGATAGGTACTACCCTACTATTATTGACTTATACAACATGTTCCTGGTTGTTTAATTTTTTTTACTTTCTTAAACAGTAAACACATACCTATATTATGATTTATGTATCAAGAATATAATATTGCAATATTGACTGAAATATAAATGTTCTTAATATTACAAAGAGTTCAAGTACTTTTTTATTTTAAATTCGAACGATGTTGACATATAATCTTTATTTTAATTAATTAAATATTTTATAAATTTTGTTTTATTATTGACTTATCATTATTTAATGAATAGGTACTTATTGTTCTTAGTATATTAATTTACACAATACAAATTAGTTATTAGTGATTACTGATTACTAAATATACACGCCTTACGCATTTCGGATTAACAACAAAATTAATCTAGCACCGTGTCAAAAATATATTTGAAAGAAAAGGAAAAGTTTAAATCTTAGATAAGGTACTTGAAAACGCATTTATGATTTATAAATTATAATCAAACGGTCATAAACTCGTAACAATTAAGATTCGGGTTTATTAAATCACTGTTACCGTGAGAGTTCAGTGGCAATTTTGACATTGTTTCTTTGAGGTTCGCCCGAAATTAAATGTTTTTAATTTGTATTATTGTTTCAGATAAAAAGTTAATACAGTTATTAAAGTCGGGATAACTTCGATTTCACAATTATATCATAGGTAGTCCTTGGGAGTTTGATAAGAATAAACGGAAATAGTATTTTTAATAGTGCTACTGTGCTCCGAACAACTGTCTTGTGGTTTTTTATTTTTTTAATGTGTCATTATATTGTAGCATGTTAATATAAAAGTTTAATAATACATTTTCAATTATAATATGAGTTAAAGTTAAAATGAGCCAAACAAATACAAATGTCGAATAGTAGAAAGAGTAATTTTTTTAATAAATCTAAAACCTTAAAATCTGCTTGAGGCATTTCGACAAATGAAAATGCGATTTTTGTAATGGAAAGCCGTAAGCACTTACAGGTGACAACAAACAGAGATTATAGAAGAACATTTTTTAAGAAATTCGTGGGTAACCAAAAAACAATATTATGTACTTTTACAACGTTAATTATTTCCAGTTCTGTAGCGGGCCTCGAGAGTATACACTGTACCAATACATTTAAGTATAGTTAAGCAATTTTTTGTTTTGTAAGGTTTTTCGGTATCACATACCTTATAGAGATAAAATAGTACGTCACATATCATAATTTAAATTCATTATGGTTATTTAAATAAAAATATATAATAGTGTATGTACGTGCAAAACGACCAAAATAAAGTATTGTTAAACAATAAATTATGAATGATTTCATGTGCCACCGATTAATTCGTAATTATTTTCATGCCCTAAATATTGCACTTATTAGTTATTTTAGTAATTTTTCTATTAAATTAACAACACACTAGTTTGTGTATCGGTGTCGGTACGTGATGAATATTGTAAGATTTCATGTCGTCGGTCGCCCCCCTAGCCGGTACTAAAAAATACAGTTGGATTATCCGCAATCCCCGCATATAATAGTATTATCCTGCAGCGCTTTTTTTTTTTTTTTGTTGTTTGTTATTCGAACACGAACCGAATGTTTTGGCGAAAACTGACCTGCAGCAGTGATCAGCGACCCGTGCCTTGTCGGCAGGGGCCACCAGGCGTCTTGACTGTGCCACATGCCGGCAAATTTTTCTGAAAAACGTCCGATAACCGTACGACTTCGCGACGGCGACTGCTGCTGGACATGACGGAAGACCGTGCTGGAACGTTGTCGGCAAAACACTGCTGATCGCCGGCGGCGGTGGCCTGACAACAACGACCTGCCGGGACGCCGCGCCGCCGCCGCCGCCGCCGCTACTTTCGCCGGGCGGCGGACAGCTGTTGCCTCTTCGTTGGCCGAAAACATATGACGGAGCAACCCCAACAGCTGATCGCATCGAACCGCGACTCTCGTATTATTATACACGTAAATTCCTTTGTCTCCGGTATCTACGAGCGCCGATTTTTCTGTTATTTTTTTTGTTTTTACACCGTCGTTTTTACAACCCAGGTTTCCACTGTTTGAAAAAAAAAAGTATCCTCGAGTTCGATATGTGTCGTGTACGGGGGTACAGGACGTATACATCCACTTACAGCACTGAACAAGCTCGGCGAAGAAAAGCGACTCTTCCGCTGTCGTTCTCGTAGATTTTGTACTTTTGTCTTTAATTGTTCTCAATGACAACTCATTTTATCTTAAATTGCATACTCAATACTCTGAACAGTGATTTTAAAGTGTTGCCAATGTTGATGAAGGAGAGTGGTGTGGCGAGCATAATGTCATACAAACCTTAAACCAACTCTGTGTGAACATTGAATTCTTATGCCTAAATAATAAACTTTTGATTGAAACACTAAAAATGACAAATAATCATATGATAATGATGTAAAAAATATCAGTGGCCAGCTAAAAGGGTAAAAAGCTGTAATGCTCAACAATTATCAATTGCACAGATGACTGATGAGACATAGTCAAAATATTAGGTTCATTACAAATATATGTCTTTATACTTTGTACTTACCTAAAATTATGAATTATTTTATTTTCAATACATCAAAAAATGTTTCAAAAAGTCTGAAAAATTATATTTTTTAAACACCTAGTATAATTAATTATCTTTTTAAATAATATGTTGCATCTATAATTATTAATTACACATATTAAAATATACAAATCATATTTGACATTTAAAAAAGTTCGAAAATCGCTTATATATTTTGGTTGCGATAGTGAAACATGTGAAAATGCAAATGTTTTTTATTATAATACTAGCTGATCCCGTGCACTTCGTTTCCCGTTAAATGTACCAACTCTATATGACTCAAACTTTGTTCAATTCGTTATTTAATATTCGGCGTATGGTGTTCAAAATTTATCTTAACTTTTCTGTTGCCAGGAATAAAAATTCTGATTCGCAGCAGTATATTATCAGGTAGGCAGTCTATAGACCGGGGACCCCGTGCTGTTTGTAAGTAACTTTATAATTTAACTCTAAAGTATCATAGTTATACCAAGTATGTCACTGAACTCTTCCTAAACGGCTGGACTAATTGTAAATGCCGAGTCTGTCGACCAATATTTCCTCCTCATCCACGAAGACATGGCATTGTTTTATGTACATAACTTTACTTATATGTGAGTATATAATAAGCTCAATATTTACGTAATTGCTATACGCATATAATATCAAAACACAGCGTATAAAAAATTAAATGCATTGCACTTGCAATTTCACGGCAACCAATAATTATTATTATAATAGCTTTAAAACCCATGGCAACCATTTATAAACAAAAATTTCCACCGTAAATCTCTTAATCCCCGTTTGAGAACATCCCCTGGTGGGACCTAGGGGGATGATTTGTGAATCTAAAGTTTCTATTCTAAACCATCCGGAGCGGCACCCAAACGCATACGAAAAAATTCATTCAAATCGGTCCAACCGTTTAGGAAGAGTTCAGTCACAACACACGTACAGTAGAATTATATTTATAAAGATGATAATTCCATACCTACCTTTGAAATATTATAAATGTTGTATATTAAGTACAATACATTTTTAATTTATCGAAGAGTAAATACTGGTACAGAATTAAAATATATATTTTATTTTAATGGCATTTTACATGATTTATGTATAAGTATTTAGTATGTAAGTACCAAACCTATTTATTAACAATTTTGTAATGAATTATATTTGAACTGACCTTTAGAATTATCGATATTTTTTCTCAATTGATTTCAAATTGCTAAGGCTATTAAAATATTTTAAAAACAGTTTTTATAAATAATTATATTTAGGTATGTACTTATATTCTATAGGTACCTAATGATGTTAATTTTCATAAGCTTTTTTTGTTGTGTACAATTTTATAATTTCTCTTATTAATTTCCTATAAAATACCTAAATCCCTTGATAATATTTAGAAATAGTACCTATATGCATATTACATAATTAATAATTATATTTAAAACTGACGACTGTGTACTTGTATTGACATTTACCCATATTAATATTATCCTATTAAACATAATATAGGATATCCAAAATCCAAATAAATTTATCTTTGTAATAAATGTGCATTTTTATCTATTACTAAAAAATTTGTATTTTTACTGCTTCAGTTTAAATGTTTTCTTACATTTATTGATTTTTCCATTTTCGTTATTTATTGTTTGAGTTATTTCCACAAATCACAATTTTACACTAGCTACTTTTTATGAGTAGGTACCCAGTTATTAGTTATTACAAATTAACAATTGCACCTAGTTTTATATTTAAACTGAAGACCGTAAGTCAGAACTATTTATAATTGATAAATATATAATTTATATCAATATATATTTTAATTGTAGTTCATATTCAGTCGTTTAATTCCTAATTAAATAATTTATATATAATAATAAAACATATAACTAACATAGCAACGTTAAAACCTAAAAATTAATTACCTATGTTAAGAAAAATACATAAAAAATCAAATTTTCATAGTATTTCAATGAATAATAAAATATTCCTGTTGAAAATGATCAAGCTTACATCTGTAAACCTCTACCCGGCTTTACCTACTGGTTTTTCTATTTTGTACGACTTTGTCACAACAGTTTTTTTTTATCTCTTTGCCCATAACAAAGAACGGTTTTCATGTTACTCATCGTACGAATCGATTATGGAACTTACTACGTCAATTTGGCCATGTCACATTAGTCTTATATCATCTGCAGTCTGCACTCTTTGAAGTACACTTGCACTAGTATATATCCAAATGAAAAGCGGATGTAGCCGTTTCAGGCTATTCCTATAGATAATATTGTGGAATGTCAAAGTGTATTGTGTAATCTGAGCAGCTAAATTATCCTGAACCAATTATCCTAGATATCCAAATATGTATTTTAATCAAAGTTTAAATAGAATACAAATTTTGGAATTATGGGATCATCGGAATTAACGAATTTCTTGAAATATTCTCTGAAATTGGTCGGAGGTATAAATTGAGATGGTGATACATGCTATACTACATTTATATCCCTGGTCTTTACATAATATTTTGTTATACTATTAGTATTTATTTTATTGGTTAGGTCTCTTAATCCTAAACATTCCCGATTCCTACCAAAGTAGATTTTCCAATCAAATTAGAATGTTCGACATAATCATATCCACGTACTACGAAATTTATAGTATGAACCTATAGTAAAATGTATACGTGTGAGAGCAGTGTATAAAATTAAAAATAAAAAAAAACTCATAAGCAGATTACTGTGAAAGAGAATTTTTATCTACAGCTAATGTAATCAACATATATTTTCAAGATCCCTTTAAGTAACCTACAATAAAGTATATTATAATAGTACAAAAGCATGAATGAAAAAATATCTTCTTATAAATGAGAATGAAGTATTCAAATAACTCCTATATAGCCCTGTTCATAAATTTGATGTTTTTAATTACTGACTAATATCAATTATGATTTATGAGTCACATTGGAAAGATCTTTGGATCTATCTTTATGAGTAGAAGACAGTGATTGAGGATTAATGGTGAAGAATAATATTACTTACACTTTCCTCCAAGAGTTCCTCAAATGGGTCACTTGTCACCATTTCTATTTGCTATCTATTCATAAATGGGCTTCTAGAAGTTTTAAAGTTATTATTATAACTTATTATAGCTGATGATATTAAGATTTTTCTTAAAACAAGTTATATTGATGATTGTATTCATCTCCAGATAATTGACATAAATTCAACGTCTCCAAATTATGATTCCTTTGAATATCTCAAAATGTAATATATTATTTGGAGAAGCTAGTAATATCTCTTTGGGGTGCCATGTGTCATGTGGTCACTGGATTGCGTATGTATAGGCAATTTTATAATGTAAAATTATGTTGTTTGTTGAACCCTTTATTGTAATCAATTACGATTTTGAAAAACGGCAAAAATATTGACATATTTTTCGAATTGATCTTGTTAAGTCAGGGGGTGGACTTCCACGCGTGCATTTATATTTTACATGTTGAATTTGTTTACTTCAATTGGTATTTAAAAATGAAAAAATATGTTTTAACTTTTTACTGTATTAGAATGGTTTAAAATTGCTTATGTTCATTTTTAAAGCCTCAACTTAGGTGTGCAAATAATTTTTGTTAATTTCTGATTATTGTGTCTTATATAATTTATGGGTTTGAACCACTGTAAACCTAATAGGTTTCTTTTTATAGACTTGGATTATGGATTATATCTCGGGGTCATTATAATTTAATATATTTTAAATCATGGTAATATTTGCGTTACAATGATAATATATAGCTTAAAAGTTATAACATTGAATATTATTATGACTTAAAGCATTTTTATTTAGGTAACAGCTAATAAATAATGATAGCAATGTTATTAATATATAATAATATTACAAAGGACAATAAAATATATTTTATATTTTCATGTATAAAAAGAGTAAATGAAATATTTTAAAATGATAATTCACAGTATTAAAACTTGTTATCGTCATTGGATAGTCTTTAAATTAACCATTATTGTCAGTGTATAAAAATATTATCACCTGACGGCTGACGTCTCATTATTTTATTATTGTTAGATTTTACTCGGGCATAAAACAACTGTCTTTTTCTCGTGTTTACTTTATTGTTATTTTTATTATACATTTTGTTCAACAATAGTATTGATTTTCAAAGTACTTATTAACTTTTATAGCGTAAAAATTATATTTAGACAGTTAATATTATATAATATGAATGTTTTATTTTTTTTTTGTCAAACAAATAATATAGATATATTTATAATTTATACAATTGTATAAAAATAATAGAAATGTTGTATAGGTATAGTGTAATTAATAATTATAACGTGCTGGCCACGTTCTTATGATAGTAACTCACGTTAGTAACTCTGCGTCTTTGCAGTTTTCGATTTTACGAACTTAATATTGATAAAACAGTGAGCCAGTTACGAATAGTATACTAAAATAATAAGAGCTACATTTGTCTCACCTAACATAACAGTAAACAAAATCTTCTATGAACAAAATTTCTGACGAATAGGTAACAGTTTAAAAGTAGGTATTAATTTTGTTCGCGAGACTAACATATTGAAATCATTGACCATTCATCAGTGGCTGCTCGTTGGGTTTGTCGAAGAACTTAGGGCATGGTTATAAATTTAAATGTGATTATAATTTACAATGCATACATTATTTTATCCGTTGGCAGATAATAAATTAGTCTATAATTATTTTTATTGTATATATTCAATACATTGTATTTATTTGTGTGAGTAATAGAGAAGAAGAAAAAACAATGGGTACATAATAATATTTAACATTAATATGATTAATGATCCGTTTCGATTTTTAATAGTACCCAACTCCTAGGCCTATAATCACATATTTTATACCTCATAAAACTTCAGGCAACACTCAATCGATATGAATCTAATTTTAAGTAGTAGAAACTAGAAAAGACATAGGTGTAATCTGAATGTAATTTTGGTTTTTCATCCACATATATGTATAGTTGAAAATTACAGAGTAGGGTAAGGGTACTATCGTAGTTTGTAATAGTCTCAATTTTATTCAACATGATTTATTTTGGCTAGTAGGTATGTATTTTATTACTGTTCTAATAATTATAATTTATAATTACACCTATCTCAATAGGTACGCTACAAATAACTAAGAATATCAAATAGTTTTACGATTTTATATTTTATTATTTTCCAAAAAAGATAACAAAACATTTAGACCTTTTTTTTACTAGGTGTCGTACATCTATCAAAATTTAGCTGAATTATTTTCCATTAAATTTGACAGTATAAAGTATTATATTATATGTTACATATTGTAAAATCCGGAATCGTACATATCAAATTGTAGCCAATTGTATAAGTGTATAACGTTTGTGCCGAGGGCCTTTGTGTTAAACTGTCATAGGTAAAATTATGTATCTTAATATTATATCAATACGTCCATGCATTGTTGCCAGTAGAGTATCCAGAATATTTTTTCGGGAGAGGTTATAATTTATTTTTGTCAAATTTTATCTAAAAATTATTATTGGTAACGTTGTTATAATTTAACAATTTTCGTGGGGGGGGGTTACAACTCCCCCCCCTGGATATGCGACTTATTGTTGCTATATAGTATGCACACATAATTATTTATAACATAACTAGTTTAATTATTAATACAATTTGAAAAAACCTAGTATAAGTACAGAAAAACCAGGGTCGACATGTCCGCCCTACTCCATGGACGCCCATATGGTGCGTACGGTTTTCAGTTTTGTAAGTTTTGTTCATTAAAAAAAAATAGTATACCTATTGACTATCGACTATCGGCTAAAACTATTTTGTTGATGGAAAAAATATTAAGTATATTTTAAAGATAAATAGTCAAAAATATCTACAAGCGAGCCAATTTTTTTTGTTTTATCTAACCGAAACAGAAGTTCTGTCTTCTGCGACAGAACCACTTCATAATAAAGTGTAGTAAAAATCCAAAAACTAATTACTTTTTTCTTGTGATTTGCATACTCAACCGTTTTGGATTTTACGTTGCAACATTTTAATAGATCGTTCTTAATTCTCTCCGGTTAGGTTATAATTAATTTGAACAGCGTTCCGAGACTTTTGAATAATATCGTTATAGTGTCTGATACTCTGGTAGTCTGATATAATAAAATAGTTATAACTATTGAGTTTACACTATTACAGTAGCGTCGTTATAACGTTTTCATTTATTTTAATTTTTTTAAATACCCGTATAATTGGACATAAATTCTAATCTAAGGGTCTCAAAACGAATCGTGCAATTGAGGTCGTTTGTTCCACATAATATATAAGGGCGGATCTACCAAAATTGTGTTTCGAGAGAATCCCATTTCAAATTTATTACTCTCAAAAATTTATCACGTCCTGTATCAGAATGTACAAGTTTTTTTGTACTTCAGTTTAAGTGGGTATAATAAAGCAATTATTTTTATTATTTTTATTTATCATAAGACCGGCGGTTTTATTGTCAATTTTTTCTTTTTTTTTTTTGATTGATGAAACAACTTAATTACATAGGTACTATTACAATAATTGAATAATACAGCAAAACAAAAATAGATACTACTTATTTTCAAGGTATTAAAAATAAATTATTATATAATAAAAAAATTTACAGTTTTTAAACGCAAGATTTGTATGTGATGAGATGACCGAGATATGGCTTGCCTCAAAAATACCTATGATGCGAATAAAATTAAATAATGGAGTTGAAATCACGAAAATAATAAAAACGTGTGTGATTTATTACTTCTACATAATATACGATAATTCACGTGACTATCTATTTATAATTTATGATAAAAAAAATATATAATTTGTAGCGGGACGTAATAGGCTACAGTCATACAGACGTTATCATTTTATTTCGTGTGTGTATTCAGTATTGATATATTGAGTAGCCCGCCGATGAAGGTATAGGTATTTAGAAGGTTTGTCTGTAGGTTATATATTATATGCGGACACAATATGGACCTTATGTCGTAAGATCAATTACGATTTTTAAGCGTCTGCGTGCATCTACTGCATGTGGTGCATTTCAAACGAAACAATAGAAATCGTTAAATCGTGTGATAGTGGCCACAATAACGAGTGCACCTAAATACACACAAACATAATAATATGATTGCACCGAGTACGGGACGTTAACAATATTCGTGATACCAAAAAGGGTTAATATAAAACAAGTAATAACGGTAATGACGAATAAATAATGATGTAAATTAATTCAATTCGGTATTGTTATTTATATTTCAATAATTGGTATACAATTAAATATACATTTTTTTTGTCATGGAATTGTAAATTCGGGACATTTGTCCATATAATTAAAATAAAAACAGGAAGTTGCAGCTCTGCTGTGTAGTATTTGTTTGAAACTTTCAAACGTACCTTGTCATATTGAGAAAGTCACTGTAATGAATATGTTAAATTTGTATTAAATATTTCCATGACAAATCATATTATATACGAAAATCGATTCAGAGCGAAGACAAACCCGCCGAATTTATATTGCTGTTGCCTGTTAGTAGTTAAGAGGACGCTATCCATGTATTTGTTGTCTCCGTCTTACACACGCACGACATACCAAATTTCCATTCGCTAGTTTAAATAGTGTGTTGTTAGTTTTAATATTAGAGTGAATTGACCACTATTAGTCATACTATTAGTTAAGAATATTATCTGTGCTTAAGCGTTGACGATTTTTAAATATTTTCATTTTCAAGTAAGATATGTGTACGTGAAATATCAAAAATTTAAAATGCTCATATCTCGCTTGAAAATTAAAATATCGAATAAAAGCCAACGCTTAAGCACAGATAATGTTATTATCTAAATATGTTATAATAGGTCAATTCACTCTAGTATCAAAACTAACTGCATACTATTGAAACTAGTGAACGACAATTTGCTATGTCGTGCGTGTGTAAGACGGAGACAACAAATGTATGGGTAGCGTCCTCTTAACCCTTAACTTGTTGTTGTATCTTTTTGGATACACAAAGTTTGTGAATTTTTGTACGGAATCCGATGTACAATATTTTTATTTTTATTATTTGTACACTTTGGTCTTTGATAAATGTCATATCTCCCACGTGAGTACACTACGATAACGGTTCTATGATGATTGGGATTGATAATAAGTAATAACTGTTTTTTGCAGGGCTTAAAACCGGTAACCGGTTTGTAACGAAAACCGGTAAAAAACCGTAAATTTGAGAACCAAAAACCGATAACCGTTCTTAGTTTTGGAATGCTGGAAGCGGTTATTGGTTATCGGTTATCAAGGTAAATATCTAAATATTAACATCAAAGCGGTTACCTCGTTTTTTCAATCCCGGTATTATAACCAAAATCTATTCCCGACCAAAAAATTAACGGTTTTTTCGTGGAATTTAATACTTGAATTATGTCATGATTACATTATAGTTGAATTTAATTTTCCAGCTATTTTTAAATTTTTTTCCCCAATTAATTGTCGTCGAGTATTGCTTATTTGTTGTGAATATCACACATATATATATATATATATATAGGTATAATTGTATTATTTGTATAACTAATATTATAACTACCGTCATAAACATCGTCGTCGTCCTCGGGCGCTGATTCCTATTACGAAATAGTTGGTGGAATAGGGGCTTAGTCCATTTAGTATTTACGACATTTTAATACTGTCTATCACACTTTATACTTTATACATTGATCAATGATATTATTTTAAAGCTGTTGTTTAAAGGGGTTAAGATTTAAATAATTTGAAGATTAACTACATATATTATACATGGAAAATAAAAATGAAGAACCCTGTTCTTGAAATGTATTTTACGTATGATATAAATAAAAAGAGTAGTACATGTAATGTAGTGGGATGTACCAAGTATATTATATCTGGTAAGCATTCGTCAAACTTGGAGAAACACATTTTTGCCCTTCAAAAAAATTATATATTATTTCGGTTTTTTACGGTTATAAAGAAGAAAATTATAACAATAACATTTTTTTATGCAATTTATTTTTTTGATTTATTAATATCGCCATTATCTTGATCATATGTTTTAAACTTTAAAGCAGTTTGAAAAAATAAATATTTAAATTGAAGGAAATCGACCAAATTAAAGCATATTAAGATTTTGATTTTGTAATAATAATAGTTATGTTATCAACCCACGAATAACCTAAATAAACTGTTTCAAAAATATGATAAAAAAATTTTAAAAAAATGATTTTTAAAAACCGGTTTTAACCGGTAACCGATTACCAAAAATTATAATCAACGGTTTTTAAACGATTAACGGTTATCATAGTGTTTGAAATATCTTTAAAGAAACGGTTACCGGTTTCCAAAATATCAAAATTAAACGATAACCGGTTACCGGTTTTCAAAATTTTTCGGCTCCTACCGGAGCCGATTACCGACTTGATTGATAACGGTTTTAAGCCCTGGTTTTTTGTTATCATTTTTTGGAAATTTAAAGCCGATCAAACTCGTTGACTTCAACTGCTAATTTCATCAAATTTTAATGTGTTACTAGAATCAACTCAGTTAATCACTTTTATGTAAAGTTTCTAATAATATATGCAATAATGCTTATTTTATATCAATTTTAAAAGTATGTATCCTTTTAGATACATGAATATTAGTATTGGTTTATGGCTATGTATCTTTTAAGATACAATTCATAACTTTGTACTTTCAAGTCCAATATTTTTTTTGACAACATTTTTGAATTCAGCGACCTTAAATTAGTTTGAACATATCTACTTTAAAATTTTCATTCTAATATTTTAATGCTTGCCAAGTTAAGGGTTAATTCTTTTATAACTAACTTTTTCCAAAAATATAGCATAATAATATTATCCTACCTAAACCTAATACATAATACCTAGACACCTAGTTATTAACTATATGTTATATAATTTGATTTTTTACTTTTATATATTATTAAGTTTTATTAAAAATGATAACGGATAGTACCTGCAATAAAAATAGAAAACAAAATCGTAATACCAATAATGCATGATATAAATTATAAAACACTTAATTTTTGTTCTCAGACGTTTCATTTGCGATGGAAGTGGGGGGGGGGGGAGAGGCAGCAGGCATTGATTACATTTTTGATAATTTAATCAATGCTATATTATAGTAATTACTATAATCATTTTTTACGGTTCTTTAATTAGTTAATTTTTTTAAATTTAATCTTATTAAAGCATATAGGTGCAATTTGTACTTATGATTTATGAAGCCATAAATGTTTAAATAAAACAGCGTTATGTTATCACACCTAATTAGTTGTATGGTGCCTATACGGTACAACTAGGTATAACCTTATAGGGACGTGCACATAAATGCTTATAATGTACATTATTCGCAACATGAAGTCCGCATAATAAGAACATTATATGTGTAATAATGTAGGAATTTATGCTGTGCTTTTTTATACGTATATATAGGTGCTTACAACAATATGTTAACTGAAATTAACTACAATTACACTTTAAACGTAGGAATGCAAAAATAATTATTTTTTAAATTTAAATAATATTACATAAACGCTTAATATTGTACCAACAGGTATTAAATATATATATATATAATATATATATATTATTTATATTATTCAGTCATACAGCTGTAACGTAATAGCGTGTTCCGGAGTCGATTTAAAGTTTGTCAGAAGTCTGGTATACCACGAATTGTTTAACATTTAATCAAGGTATTTAATCTATAGTGTTGCGGTAGCTAAAAATTAGTTAAAATTAGAATTAGGTTAAACAATTTAGCGTATAGTTTATGTTAGGGTTTGAGTTCAACTAGTTAAAATGTAAAATTATAATATTATGTATATAGGTACCTATAGTATATTTTTAAATTGCATAATCATTGTGCACAACGATTATATTTTATAAGCAAGTTTATTATGTTTTCCTTAGCTAGGAAAGAAAAGTAAAATGTATAGTACCAAATTGTCCAAATTCCAAATTAAAAGTTCCATGATGCTGCATTACCCATGCAAATACGATCTGTATATTGTTGTCCATAGTAACGGAATAATCTCGTTTTGAAGTTTTTAACTAACAATTGAAAGCGTTAAATAAGTTTTCGTTTTAGAAACAACTTATCTAATTATCCATTGTAATCAGTTGTGTACACATGATAGGAGGAGGGGTATAACCTCTATAGTTTTTTTTACAATATAAAAAAGGGAAAATATGTATTACTTTAGCCAGAACACGAAACTTAATTTTGTTTTGTTAAACACCATATTATATTTTATTTTCTTAATAACTTTAGCTATCATTTACCAACTAGAATTATATTTATTATTTTAATATTTAATACTGTATATTATTAATATTGTATTTACTATTTACACATTACTTTCATATTATACATAGGTTATATTTTATGGACAATAGTTAGGTACCACTGGTAAATTAACGACCAAAAGTTTTGCATTTTATATAATTATAATTTATTGTATAGTGTACCTAATACATACATATTACATAAACACTTACTTCATATTGTATTATAAATTTATGATGTAGGTACCTTTTACATAATCATATTTTTTTTTGGATACATTTTCAAAAACAAATTATATATTTTGCATACCTACACTAGAAAAATGACAAAGTGACATATTAGCGAGGTAGGATTTGGGAAAAATGGTGAGATAACCTATTTAAAATATAAAATGCAAAACGCTTAGATTACAAGTAAAAACGACTGCTATAGCTATACAATGACCAATTTAGACATGGTTTATAATAAGTTTTAACAAATCTCAAGTCCATCAATGTGTTAATTTCAAAATTTTTTCTGCGCCAATAATTAGAATGTACATATTACCTAATTAGCACTGATTTGCACCACAAGTCCAAAATTGTGTATCGTTAATCGTTATCCGTTGGTTCTGGCAAACCAGACGTCCCAAGTCATGCCAATTTCACGTAGGTATATTATACCTATGTAATTTACAAATAAGAATGCATTTTTCGTTTTACATTAACGCATTTGCATTTTACTTTTAATTCAATTCATTTAAAATATACATATAGTTATTGTTATACAATCAATATTCATTATTATTAATAATATGCATTTAATATTAAAACAGACATTTTATCTAACGAAAATGTGTAGGTTTAGCTAAGAAAACTAATTTGATTCTATAGTTATAGCTTATAGCTTATGAATATACTATATTATCATATAACATAACAATTCAAGAGTGATTTTGTTTTTTGCATAATAGTAATATTATATTACCAATATATTAATAGGCCACTCAAATATGTCCCATGGACATCTTATTCGCATAGAAGAACCTGTAATGTGTTTTTTTTGCAAACTAATAACCTAGTAGTTGATGCTGTATCATGAATAAAATATATATATATATATATTACGGCATATAATATGTTCCTACAATGTGCAAAGTATAATATAGGTTCTAGAAGAATGTATTGTTTGGGGAACACTCAAATGTTTTTGAGCAAATATTGAAATATGTATACATAGTAGTATTAGGTACCTAGGTGGCTAGGTACCTGATATTTTTAACTTTTTATTTTTTATACAATTTTTAAAAATGCCTTTAAATATGTTTAGCTTAAACTAATACAAACGATATTGAATAACGCGATAAACTTATACCTTATAACTTATAAGTTAAAACTGTGACTCACTGTCCCCATATCTATTATTTTACTAGTTACGCCTATAATAGCAGCTTATATACAATAAGTAGATCGGTGATAAAGAAGCACTTTAGTTTGATGATTACTGATTGAGTAGTAAAATTAACACAATTAATTTAATAATATTTAATTTAATTCGTTGCATAATATGACTTAAAATCACGTATCGTTTTTGAAAATAATACATAAAATAAACTGTACAATGCCTATCATTTTTTTCATTTTAAAAGTCAAAACAATTATAACATAAAATTAGAAACAGTTTATCATGGATACAGTAAGTTGTCTAATCATTAATCAATTTATTAAATTTAAATAAATATTAATTTTCCTATATACAGATCATCATTCATCACCGATCAAAAATGATAATAAATAAATAAATTATAAACATAAAGTATATAATAAACTAGAATATAATATTACAACATAATACTACGTACTGTGTTGTGCACTTGTGCCTACTTATATTTTACTAACTTCAACTACTTTTAAGAAATAAAGTAAATAGCCAGGTCTTGAATATTATATATTATGTATAATATATATTATTATTATATTTATTAACTAAATATGTCACTAAACAGAAGGATTAGAACCAGGGACGGATCCAGGGGGGGGCCTAGGGCCCCCCTAGACATAATTTTTTTAAATATAAATATTATATATTAAATAACAAATAAACAAAATCTAAACTTCTTTTCACATTGTCCCTTCTTTATATATTAAATAATCAATAATTTATTTATCACATTAATTACCTATTATAATAGGTACCTACTATTATGACAACATGTTTATATACTTTACTAAGTATAATATTTTATTATAATTGTATTTGTTGTAAAAAAATTGTTGGCCCCCCCGCCAGATCTTTGCTCTGGATCCGTGCCTGATCAGAACAAATAGGTATACAGCTGTACGTCTAGATTTTACTCCATTCGGAAGAAAATATAGTTTTGTACATGAGAATCGGTCTCGTATATATATATAGATATTGTTTAGTATATTATAATATTTATACTATGCATAAAAAAACAGTGTAAACTCATATAATAACCGGATATACCGCTGTAATCCTTGTTTGTTTTTTTCCCGTAAAAATTGAATAATAAAATTGCTCTCGCGTGTACATTTCTATAAACTAACATTTTTCACTTGGCTTAATTTGTAAGGAATTCGTAGTTGATTACCGTAATTTACGGGGTTTTATGGTGTGAAAAAAGAGATAAGCTTTTAAAAAAATACAAATAAAAAAAGCTTATAAAATAACAAATTCGACAGAGCAAACGGAATGATGCAACCGCTATTTTACTCTTGCTTCCCTAACCCCTACCTAAGTTATTTAAAGGTAGAAAAACATATTATGCTACTAACAAAATAATAATATTGCAGTGGCTGGTATAATATTATACACCGTGAGTACATATTATTATACCTATGCCTATGTATGTACGTTGTCCTAATGAAAAATAAAAACAAAATTCTTCTGCAAGAGATTCTACGGCAGTATGTATCTCTGTATAACATTATAATATACTACGTCAAATGTGAATTGTACATTACCTACCAACAAAAATGTATACATATATGAAAAGACAAAAACTAGTCTAAAAGTAAAAAATTAGCATTTGTATAACACAATACAACGGAGGCGTACATCATCACCGTACGTAAACGTACAGTATATATATTTTTTTTCACTAAAAGAAAAAGTACAGGTTACATAATGAATAGATTTACAGTAATTAAAAATGTTTTAATTGAAATATCTACCTCATTACGGTCGTGGACCCTGACCTAATAAACCTACCTACTGTAGTGTCGTTTAAATTTTCCATATAGAGGTTGGCAAAAGTTTTGACCAGCCAAATGCCCATGATATAACTATCTATACATAAGTAATATGGATAAAAAACCAACAAAATTATCGTTCCACTGGTGGACTCAAATTTTGCCCTATAACTACGTTTGTAAGACGAATTAGTTTATATACCTACTATATAATGAAACAGTTTTATGGGGTTTGCGTTTGCCGCCAGGGTTCACTGCAATCAAGTTATACGCCTTATTATATTGCGTTCTGCGCCTCATCGCATGACATATTAAATGGTCCATTATGTCTTGATAAGCAATTTAATATTGCAGATGTGTAATCATACGTATAACTACAACCCGACAACCGTGATATAGAGACATATTATAATTGTAGGTTGGTACACAACGTAAGCAAGTACGTATATGTACAATTTTTAGAAGCGTACCTACCTATACTACCTAGGTAAATGTAAGGAAGTTTTTTTTCAACTGTTATTGATCCAACGAGGTCAATTATTATTGCCCAAAAAACATTATGGCAAATCGAAAACCGTGTAATTAGTGTTATTGTCTAGGTGAGCCTGTAGAAAATAAATGTCCGGACATCGTCGACCCTCCCCCTCCGAGTTCTTCCTAGCCTATAGTATAAATATAATATATTTATGTAAAAGAGTTTTTTAAATTTTCTAAAAAAAAAAAATATACATATTATATCACTTAAAATATACGTTTATTTTGTATGTGTACAAACCAAACGTGTATATTTTGTACATAAATGTGTGCCTGTCCAACTATAACTCCTCTTGTAATATTGATTTTCACGTACACGCACGGCATACACGTTAAAAATAACAATTTGTTTCCAAAAAATATTATCCAATTAGTCCGTCATGTTCATAGCTGTTAATTTTTAAGTCGAAAAACATGAAAACTTCCTATATCGTTAAAAGTTTTAAACACTTATCCGGTCGATATATTATTATATTATATACTTAAGACGACTACGAGTAAAGAACTTCCAATGGTATAATAATGTACCTGTTGGTTCATAACTTACTGTTTTTTTTTTTTGTTTTGTGTTTAATAATTATAAATGAGTAATGACCGTGGAATATTGGCTTATTCTTATGTCACGTCACTCCGTCAGTAAGCCATAATTTAACATTCGTGGTGGACCTTACGATTTTTTTTAGGAGCAATACGATTTCTTCAAGTAAAATAATTTAAGGCTAGTACAAATAGATGAAAAAAACAAATATTATTTGTATTAGGTGGGCTTGTGGGTGTTTGAAGATTTTTTTGCGTATGCGTAATAGTTAACAGAAGTGGTAATAAGTCGTGTTCTCCTTTTAAAAAAAAAAAACAAATTATATTTCCTGTACAATTCAAATATAATGAAGTTATTAAAAATTTCTCGTTATTATTTTAGCACTATACCCGTATCTCAGTTAGAGCGCAAAACGGCATCGGTGAAGTACCTTTCGCTCTGTGAACTAATTAAACTGGGATTGGCAATCGATTGGGTAGCACTTGGTATATTTTCGAACGTGGTTCAAACTTATCTCTAAACTTGATATCTCCCAGAAAAATATATCAGAAACTTTCATCAAAATCGGTCAAGTAGTTTTTGAATCTAAATCTAGAAACATAAGGACGTTGCCTTTTATTGTAATTTAAATAATAAGCAATAAATAAAACATTATTTTCTTTCATTTAAAAAAAATTCCATAGCAACGCAGCAGATCGGCCTGTCTATACATATTTTAGATTCTGAAAGGAGCGATGAATGTATTGATTTTACAATGATGTGTATTTTTTTATTTTTGTGTCGGTCATCAACGTTTTGGGGCAGTAACACTGCTTCGATTTTCTTCAACAGTATCTTGTTCGATAGAAAAGTAAATCTCATTGGCGCATTCGGGGGGTAAAAAATTTAAATTCTCAATAGGTTTTGAAAGCACAAGGAAAAACAAAACAAAAATTAAGAAAAAACTCGTAATTTTTACGCCATATCGGTATTTGACAAAATCGATTTTGGTTTTTGGTGTAATTCTTAAACAAATAACCGTATAATCATGAAATTTTTACCGAATGTTTATATTAGCATTTTCTATGCACGATACAATTTTCACGAAAATATTTTGACTTGTTTTGAGCGGTTTACGGCTTTTAATTTATGGCTCACTCTCACACTGCCTCACACTGCATAAAAATATCTTCAGGAAAATAATATGATTGTCAAAATATTTTAAAAAGTTGCTTAAATAATTAGGAAATATTTAAGTTATATTTTTTGGGATAAACAAAATCCAAACTTTTCAAAATATAGCACTTCGTAAATTATTAAATACCCCTCCTTACGTATCTAATCATACTATTCACTCAGATCTGAAAATGCCACTAGTGCATGATGAAGCCAAAATATATTACAAACGTTTCCACCTTCGCTTACTATCCTCTTGCTAGAAATGTTCCGGGATTTGCTTGTCGTATAAATAAGAAAATAAAATATATAACTTAAAAATGAAAGTGTCACTAATGGGTGGCTGCCCTCCTCAAATTATTCACTGTTATAAATAATCTTCTGTATCATATTTACTTATTGTGCAAAATTGTACAGATTGCAAATGTTCTTAAAAAAAAAAAAATAATAATAATATTCTTCGGGCAAGAAGTTTATATTTTTGAAAATATTTTATAAAAAACGTTTACAAAACATTTTAATCACCGATCATCTTAATGGATTAAGTAATATTGTGGGTCCTATATTAATATATTATAGTAGGTATGTACCTAATAATATAATATATTAAAATAATAAGGCGACGACCACAAACATCGAAAAAATATCTATTGACTATAATATTGTACAATATTACATCAACCATAATTTTTGTGTTTTCGGATTAATATTTTTTTTAAATAAAATACCTAATGCATTAAAAACCTTGTTGTGTATTATTATTTTTACCAATTTTATTCTTCAATGGCGTGACCGCTGGCAAAACGTTATAACAGTGCGTCCAACGTTCCATAAGTTCCACTCTTGTTGTCTTTGGGTCCCGAATTTCCGTTACAATGTCATATACTCATATTATATAGCATTAGGCTACAAACATTTTTATGTGCTTTTACACGAACGTAATAACATTGTACGCGAATTATCGCAATTTACGATAAGTATATAAAAAATAAAATAATAGATTTAATGCCATTATTCCGAGAACGGCATTGAAAAAATAATTTACATAATATATTATAATATTATATTATATAGGTACTGAAAACCATAAAGACTAATTATTAATTTTCAATAAAATTAAATTAACGTGAGAAATGCGAAATACAACAACTTAAAACGATTTCGTTCGAGAAAGCACTTTTACCACAAAAAGTGCTCACAGAACAAAATACTAAAAATAATTAAACATTGCCTAAAAATATAGCTTTGTTCAGAATCTGAAGGAAATACGGTAAAACATTTACTCGTATCTTTGCACTCGCCAAATAGTATAATATAATACCACAGAATCTTTTCAGAAACTTTTTATATAATCTGTGACAGTACTATGGACGATGGTCGTGTTGTTACTATATTATTCATATTTAAACGCAATGGTAATATTTACATAGTCACATACAAAAAACGTTTGTGAAGGATATTTTTTTAAAACTGCCAACAGTTCTTCAAAAATGAGAATTTTGAAAAATACTTTTATTCCTGCTGTGCACCTGTGCTATAAAATATATGTGTACATTATACATTAATTCAGCCGTGTTTTCTACAAGATTTATAGATGACCCTACTTTGACAATAGTATATTTAGCTAAGTGATCTGATTACGAGGACCTAACCCAGCGAGTCTTTTCACTCCAGTCTTTTCTTTTCGTGGAATGCAGATGAACATACAATATATTAAATGTTCTATTCACCCAAAATCACGTGATAAATGACAACTGCAGACAATGTCAAACAACTGTATAATTGTCAAAACTTAAATAAATTCGAATTTGGAATAGCTGGTAGATACGTAAATACTTACAATTTTTTCCAATTCATCTGTTATACCGATATGTCTTATTTTTAGTAGTAATTAATTTAATGATATTACCTATAGGCTATAATTAATGTAATCTATATATAATTATTATATTAATCGTACTTTAAAATTGTTATAAAGTTATATAACAATATAACATACTTTATACCAACATTTATGAGAACAATTTAATTTGCCCGTACCTGGCTCAATACCCAGTAAACGCGAGAAAATTCCCGGAATCTTACTGTTCACCACAACATTTATGAACAATTAAAATATTCGTCTCTTTTATGTACGATGCTTAATTGATACGTTTTGACTTTTTCAATTTGTTTTTATCGTACCCATTGTTCAATAAACGCCGCCAGTAATTAAATATTCGGATTTTTACATTTTTATACTAGCGGTATATATGTGTCTCTATTGAATGTTCGTTTTTTAAAAAGTAAATCATTATCATTTAATGGCTTATAATAAAACTAGATTTTGGCGTTTGTCATCCCGCCTGCGGCGGAAAGACTGTGTGGGTGGTGGTGCATCTTTGTCGGCGATGCTGGATTTTTTGATCCGGCCTGCGGCGGGAATGGGGGGGTCGTCGGGTATTGTGTTTTGTCGTGTTGGCAGCACTGGTTAAGCGGTAATTTTTGAACTCGGAAGAGTGTCTAGTCGTAAGTCACTCGATTCAAGTCGATCGTACAACACAACCAGCCAGGTAGGCAATCCGACTACGTCGGATCGCAGACCATGCCCCGGGCGTGTATGTCCGGTTCTCGTATGTGTGTTGAAATCGGAAATGTTGAAATCGAAAATTCGGGTTCTCTGAGTTTGAGTGTCTAGCTATCAGTCATCTCGGGTGAAAGTCGATTCTCGAGTGTCGGATGCAGTGGGGGTGTAAGTCGCTCGTATGCAAGTAGCTAGTAAGGTAGGCAATCCGACTACGTCGGATCGCAGACCATGCCCCGGGCGTGTATGTCCGGTTCTCGTATGTGTGTTGAAATCGGAAATTCGGGTTCTCTGAGTTTGAGTGTCTAGCTATCAGTCATCTCGGGTAAAAGTCGATTCCCGAGTGTCGGTTGCAGTGGGGGTGTAAGTCGCTCGTATGCAAGTAGCTATTTAGGTAGGCAATCCGACTACGTCGGATCGTAGACCATGCACCGGGCGTGTATGTCCGGTTCTGGAGTGTGTGTGTGTGTTGAAATCGGAAATTCGGATTCTGAGTTTGAGTGTCTAGCTATCAGTCATCTCGGGTGAAAGTCGATTCCCGAGTGTCGGATGCAGTGGGGGTGTAAGTCGCTCGTATGCAAGTAGCTAGTAAGGTAGGCAATCCGACTACGTCGGATCGCGGACCATGCACCGGGCGTGTATGTCCGATTCTCGTATGTATGTTGAAATCGGAAATTCGGGTTCTGAGTTTGAGTGTCTAGCTATCGCCTATCAGTCATCTCGGGTGAAAGTCGATTCCCGAACGGACAATCCGCCTACAGCGAAAAGTGCTCGAAACGGCCGTTCAAATCTGATATACCTACCATGTATATTTATTTAATTATGAGAATTAAATCAAATTAACAAATAGATAATTATATTGGTGAATAACAAATTTTATTGAAATGTAATACTATCATATTAAACGTAGGTATGTATAAATGAATACACTATACAATTTTTTGGCACTTATCTTCGTAAGTACCTACTATCATAATATTTTGCTGTTAGATTGTATGTCTGTATATAATATATGATGTACCTACCTACCAATTTATTAAATGTCATATGATGTTTTAAATTATTTAGTAATTAGAATTGCATAATTATAATGGTGCATCATTGTGTTATGACTTATGTATTATGTGTATGAAAGTGTGTATGAAAAAATCGAACTTTTTGTCGCATATTTTCATTTCCGTATAAAGTAATAACAACACTGTCCGCTCCCCGATCTCCTAAGCGGAACTATCGACTCGAGCGAAGTACTGACGACGGCGGCTTATAAATTTAGCGGGGAATGCCAATACCACTAAAACGGGCCAAGAAACGAATTTTAGAAAAAAACAGCAAAAAATGACGCGACGCATGTATTTATTGCTGTATATAGCGATACTTACACGGTACCTACTCCCTTTTCCGCGACGCCGCTCTTTCCCGGGACTCGTCTGTGAAAAAGTAGGGCCGCGCACCGGCTATAAATTTAGCGGGGAACGCGAATAAGATTCAAACGGGGAGGGTAATACGACCAAAAGGAGCTAAAACTCAAATTTTTGAAAAAAAAAAGAAATCGAACTCTTCGTCGCATAATATATTCACGCCCATGTATAGTAATAAAGACACTGTCCGCTCTGCTAAATCATTTGACGGGGAACGCGAGTAAGTCTTCAACGGGGAGGTCCGAAGTCAGTAGAGGCGTTAAAACTCGAATTTTGAAAAAAATCGGAACATTTACGTTAAAAATGATAAGACGGAAGTGATAGCGAACGACGAAAAAAAAAATTAATTTATCACGGCCGCCGCAAATTATCGTATATTCCCGGGGGCCGGGGGGTTTGAAGTCACCTGTTCTAACGCCTAACCTACCAAACTACCTACTGAGATGAAAACCTGAGTCAAATCTATGACTCTTAAGCCGCGTTGCCGTCCCCGCGAAAGGCGAACGCCGTTTAGAAGAGGTTCAAAGGGAGTTTGAGCGGGCGATCCGACAGCGTCGGTGAGCGGACGACCGTCGCGAGATTCGCGAAGAAAATCGAACCTCGAGACGCATGTATTTATGCCTGTATATAGCGATACCATACACGGTACCTACTCTCGTTTAAGCGACGCCGCTCCTTGCCGGGACTCGTTTTTGAAAAAGTAGGGCCTCGCGCCGGTTATAAATTTAGCGGGGAACGCGAATAAGATCCAAACGGGGAGGGCGATACGACCGAAAGGGGATAAAACTCGAATTTTTTAAAAAATACGGCAAAAAACACGCGCGACGGCGGCGCTCGTATCGCACGCGATATTTGCCGCCGCGGGCCGGCCGGGAATTAAGTAGGACAGCGCGCCGTCTATAAATTTACCGAGGAACGCGAATAAGGTGCAAATGGGCCCTCCCGAGGCACCCGAGGGGGGTAAACCTCAAAAATGTTGAAAAAAAATTGTGAAAAATTGTCAAAACCGTGAAAAGTGATAAGGAGGAAAGATAACGCAGTGACGGCTCCCCAAAAAACGCCTCGACGCATGTATTTATGCCTGTATATAGCGATACCTACACGGTACCTGCTCTCGTTTCCGCGACGCCTCTCCTCCCCGGGACTCGTCTGTGGAAAAGTAGGGCCGCACGCCGGCTATAAATTTAGCGGGGAACTCGAATAAGTCGTCGACGGGGAGGGTGATACGACCGAAAGGGGCTGAAACTCGAATTTTCGAAAAAAACGGCAAATGGAGCAGTCATATAGTCGTACTATTTTTTAATATAGTTTATTAATATCGTATTAAACAGTATTTATAATCTGTAGCAATATTTAACCCAATCGGAATCACCTAAAAACTGCAATATATCAAGTAGGTACTACATTACAATTATATTGTAGGTTGGTCACGGTAAAATCAAGTATTAATTAAATGTTAATTATTATTTTTTTGCAAAATAAATATATATAAATACCGATATATATAATATTATAATAACGCGAATTTTGAAAAAAATCGGAACACATGATTAATGTGACCAAAAAAAAACGTGAAAAAAAAAATTCCATTTATCACGGGGGCCGCAAATTATCTATTGTCCTGGCGGCGGTTTCGAAACCACGACCCTCGAGTCACCTATCCTAACGCCTAACCAACCTAGCCACCTACTCAGATGAAATTCCGAGGCAAATGTATGACTCTTAAGCCGCGTCGCCGTGCTCGCGGCGATAAAATAAAATTCTTATCACTTTCCTTATCAATAAAAACAATATTTAAGAAAATCCCAATAAATCCTATCAAAAACTCAAAACCCCGAGTTTCCCCTTGGCGAGGTGGGTGTTAGTACTCTCCCGGACCAAAATCCATCAAAAAAGCAAAATCCAAAAAGGGGGGGAGGAGGTGCCCCCGTCCCCTAAAGCGGAAAACGGTAGTATTCATAAAAAGAATGGGTTCCCCCTTGGTCCGAGGTCTTTAACTTGAATTCCGGCCGAGTTATACTCAACTCAAAATGTGGGGGGGGTGGGGGCTTTGGTTCCCTAATGTTGAAAATTCATCTGGGGCCTAAAAAATTGAGATGCCCATTGGTACGGGGTCTCTAAGTCGAATACCGGCTAAGTTATACTTCGTCAAAAATAATTACTCGTTTAATGGGTCCCCCCACTCCGCCCGACGGTCGCGGGGTAATCGATTTATAAGACGTTATTATCACGTCAAAAAATTGAAAAACACGGGTTTTTTTTTTAATAATAATAATAATGTTCGAAAATATTAGGATCGATAAGGAAAAGGGAGATAAGCGAGCGGAATTTATAGCGAACGCGGGGGAAGTATTGTGATTGGTCGTCATGGAAGAAACGCGGAGTGCCGTGAGCGCTCCCCGCGGATCTTATACGCGTTATTAGCGTTTTATTATATAAGACTAGATTCCGGTGTTTGTCATCCCGCCTACGGCGGAAAGACTGTGTGGGCGGTGGTGCATCTTTGTCGGCTATGCTGGGTTTTTTGATCCAGCCTGCGGGGGGAAGGGGGGTCGTCGGGTATTATGTTTTGTCGTGTTGGCAGCACTTTTTAAGCGGTAATTTTTGAACTCGGAAGAGTGTCTAGTCGTAAGTCACGCGATTCAAGTCGATCGTAAGACACAGCCAGCCAGGTAGGCAATCCGACTACGTCGGATCGCAGACCATGCCCCATTCGTGTATGCCGGTTCTTGAGTGTGTGTGTTGAAATCGGAAATTCGGATTCTGGGTTTGAGTGTCTAGCTATCAGTCATCTCGGGTAAAAGTCGATTCCCGAGTGTCGGATGCAGTGGGGGACACTGGGGGTGTAAGTCGCTCGTATGCAAGTAGCTAGTCAGGTAGGCAATCCGACTACGTCGGATCGCAGACCATGCACCGGGCGTGTATGTCCGGTTCTCGTATGTGTGTTGAAATCGGAAATTCGGATTCTGAGTTTGAGTATCTAGCTATCAGTCATCTCGGGTGAAAGTCGATTCCCGAGTGTCAGATGCAGTGGGGGTGTAAGTCGCTCGTATGCAAGTAGCTAGTCAGGTAGGCAATCCGACTACGTCGGATCGCAGACCATGCACCGGGCGTGTGTGTCCGGTTCTCGTATGTGTGTTGAAATCGGAAATTCGGATTCTGAGTTTGAGTGTCTAGCTATCAGTCATCTCGGGTGAAATCCGATTCCCGAACGGACAATCCGCCTACAGCGAAAAGTGCTCGAAACGGCCGTTCAAATATGAAAAAGTATACAGGAGGTAATAAAATTGTATTTGTTGATAATTATAGAGAACAGTTATCAGGTGTTTTATGTTAGGCTTCACTGTAATCAATGTAATCATTGTTATGTTTTCGCGGTTATAACAAATAAGTCGACAAAATCTAATTTTCTGATTGGATATTTTCTAAAATATACCTTCCATGTATATTTATTTAATTATGAGAATTAAGTCAAATTAACAAATAGATAATTATATTGGTGAATAACAAATTTTATTGAAATGTACTACTATAATATTGAACGTAGGTATCTATAAATGAATACACTACACATACTCTCGTTTCCGACACACTACTCCACCCCGGGACTCGAATTTTCGAAAAAAAACGGCAAATGAAGCAGTCATATTACAGTCGTCCTATTTTTTAATATAGTATTTATAATCTGTAGCAGTATTTAACCAAATCGGAATCACGTAAAAACTGTAATATATCAAGTAGGTACTACACGTAGGTTAGTTATATTATAATGTATTATTAAAAGAAACATGTAGGTGCGTCGGTAAATGTTAATTATAATAATTTTTTTGCCCAATAAATATCGTCAAACGAATAATAATAATATATATATAATATAATAATGCAAATTAAAAAAAAAAATTAACACTTTCGTTAAAAATGATAAATGTGACGAAAAAAAAAACGCAAAAAAAAGAAATTCGATTTAACACGGCCCCGCCGGCGTTCGAAACCACGACCGTCGAATCACCCGTTTTAACGCCTAACCTACCTAGCCACCTACCGAGATGAAATTAGGAGCCAAATCTATGACTCTTAAGGGCGTTTGAGCGGACCACCATGTCCGCCATCTTCGGACGTTCAAGACGCGAGATTTGCGAAAAAAATCGAATCTCGAGGCGCATGTATATATGCCTGTATATAGCGATACCTACACGGTACCTACTCTCGTTTCTGACACACTACTCCACCCCGGGACTCGAATTTTCGAAAAAAACGGCAAATATAGTCGTACTATTTTTTAATATAGTATTTATAATCTGTAGCAGTATTTAACCAAATCGGAATCACGTAAAAACTGTAATATATCAAGTAGGTACTACACGTAGGTTAGTTATACGTTATTATAATGTGTTAATAAAAGAAACATGTAGGTGCGTCGGTAAAATCAAGTATTAATTAAATGTTAATTTTAATTATTTTTTTGCCCAATAAATATCGTCAAACGAATAATAATAATATATATAATAATATAATGCAAATTTAAAAAAAAAATTAACACTTTCGTTAAAAATGATAAATGTGACGAAAAAAAAACCGTGTCCGCCACCTTCGGACGTTCAAAACGCGAGATTTGCGAAAAAAATCGAATCTCGAGGCGCATGTATATACATGCGTATATATGCCTGTATATAGCGATACCTACACGGTACCTACTCTCGTTTCCGACACACTACTCCACCCCGGGACTCGTCTGTGGCTATAAATATAGCAGGGAACGCGAATAAGTAGTCGACGGGGAGGGTGATATGACCGAAAGGGGCTAAAACTATAATTTTCAAAAAAAACGGCAAAAAGAGCAGTCATATAGTCGTACTATTTAACTGCCAGAGTTTAATAAGTTCTATTAGATCTATTAGTTTATTAATACCGTATTAAACAGTATTTAACCTAAAAACTGTAATATATCAAGTAGGTACTACATGTAGGTTAGTTATATTATATTGTATTTATATAAGAAACATATAGGTGCGTTGGTCACGGTAAAATCAAGTATTATTATTATTATTTATAAAATAGTACAGTATCATTATACAATTTAGTTACAATTTAAAATATCTACTTTAATATATATTAATATTTTTTTGCCAAAAAAAAAAAAAATGTGACGAAAAAAAAAACTCGAAAAAAAAAAAAATTCAAAATACCACGGATGGCGCAAGTTATCGTAAATCCCAGAGGCCGGGTTCGAACCCACGACCCTCGAGTCACTTATCCTAACGCCTAACCAACCTAGCCACCTACTCAGATGAAGTCCCGATTCAAATGTATGACTCTTAAGCCGCGTCGCCGTGCTCGCGGCGATAAAATAAAATTCTTATCACTTTCCTTATCAATAAAAACAATATTTAAGAAAATCCCAATAAATCCTATCAAAAACTCAAAACCCCGAGTTTCCCCTTGGCGAGGTGGGTGTTAGTACTCTCCCGGACCAAAATCCATCAAAAAAGCAAAATCCAAAAAGGGGGGGAGGAGGTGCCCCCGTTCCCTAAAGCGGAAAACGGTAGTATTCATAAAAAGAATGGGTTCCCCCTTGGTCCGAGGTGTTTAACTTGAATTCCGGCCGAGTTATACTCAACTCAAAATGTGGGGGGGGTGGGGGCTTTGGTTCCCTAATGTTGAAAATTCATCTGGGGCCTAAAAAATTGAGATGCCCATTGGTACGGGGTCTCTAAGTCGAATACCGGCTAAGTTATACTTGGTCAAAAATAATTACTCGTTTAATGGGTCCCCCCACTCCGCCCGACGGTCGCGGGGTAATCGGTTATTTATGAGACGTTATTATCACGTCAAAAAATTGAAAAACACGGGTTTTTTTTTAATAATAATAATAATAATGTTCGAAAATATTCGTCGATAAGGAAATGGGAGATAAGCGAGCGGAATTTATAGCGAACGCGCGGGAAGTATTGTGATTGGTCGTCATGGAAGAAACGCGGAGTGCCGTGAGCGCTCCCCGCGGATCTTATACGCGTTATTAGCGTTTTATTATATAAGATTATAATATGTAATAAGTTATTATTAATAACGATTACCGATTCTAAAACGTTAAAATAAATTACAATAAGTTAGGTACCATTTTACAATAAACAATAATTTAGATAAACGTTAGATAACCAATAATAATAATTACCTACCTATTATTGTCTAATATAATATACTGCATCATACAGATAACGGCGATAACGCATATTGGGTAACATAAATTACATCAGTAGGTATACTTTTTAAACCTTTTTTTTTTTTATACTTCGAAATTATAATTTGAGTAAAATATGTACCTTATGTCCTTATATAATATTTGAAATACATTTTTCAAAGAATTCACTATTAACCCTTTTAAAAAATTGTATTCTTCTTTACAATACTGCTTGAAACATGTCTAATTAGTAATTATATTTCTAAGTCCAAACATGATTGCTGTATAGTAATATTGAGCATTGACAATATTGCCACCTCATATAATAATATAAATATTAAATAGTAAAATTAGTCGTATTTTTATACATCTGACACTCATTAGTCATTACTCATAGACACCGCCGTCACACCGTAGCACACAAATTGCCTCCCAAATATAGATAAGTGACCTTTTTTTACTGAAATTGTCACCGGCTGTTTTTGGAGGCAATTTAAGGAGTATAATGCTACTATTGTTATTTGGGTGTACCAGAATTGTCTCTAATATCATACTCAGTGGTCGAAATGGCTCAATATAAGTGGAGGGATGCCTTACAATTCAGATTTCCTGGATATCATCATAACATTCTTCTAGTCTTCATCTAACAAAAAAGTAGAGAGATGCCATCCCTCCGTATCCCCCTCCCACTTCGAGCACTGATCATACCCATATTATCTATCATTGAATTATATCGATTTTCGTTAAACAAATATTATTATTATTTTAAATTTTTGGGCATCGTCGATCGTTAAAAATCGTTGAGGATTAGTACTTACAACATAATCATGCAGTTGCGGTAAGGCTCTAATAGACATGGGTAAAGACAGCTGCCATTTACTTTCCAAAGATGATAAATGATATTGCTAGTCATATGTATTTATTAAATTGTTTTGTGAAATTGAATTTTGGTAATTAATGAATAAAGGTACAAAAATATGTATTTGAACGATTATTAACGATTTTTCATAGACGTACTTGTTTTGATAAATATTTGTATAATTTGTATTAATTCCAATTGGAAAGAAAATGGCGGCTGTCTTCACCTATTATCAAAGAGCCCTAGTTGAGGTTACGTACCGTTACGTTATCAACACGTACGTTCGCTATACAAATATAAAATTAACATTTTCAGTAAATGAGGGTAAACATTTTAATTTTGGATGGATTAAAGTTTTGAAAAGACGATGGATTAAATCAAATGAACAAAAAACGTTGGTACACAAATATCTTGTTTAGCCTATTTAATAATCCAGCTATCAGTTAAAGTATACTATTGGTAGTCTATTACTATGATTTATAACTATATATTATATAAATTCTATTCATAATAAATAATAATTCGTAATAAGAGGATGTCAGTGCAATGTTTGTTTTCTCTCTCAGACCCACGCATAGTTCATAACATAGATATAATTTTTGAGTAATCTCCTGTTACAAAAATTATAGTGGATAATACTTTCGAGGGTATGACATAATACATATCAATGTTATATTTTATTATTACTTGACTTAAAAAATTCAATTTCTTTTGTAAATTTATATATTTAAATTGTTTTGAGTCGATAATATAGTATAGACAAATCGCTATGTCATATCCTCGAAAATAGTATACTCTATCGTTTTTGTAATGGGTGATTTTAATCTAAGATTAATTAAAAACATAAAAAAAAAATGATTCTGCGTAAATTCGTTTTGTCTATGTGGCGCGCGTGGTTGCGTGGGCCAGTGAGAGAAAATAAATAGTGCGCTAACATGCAAATTTAGTAACTTGAGGTTTTATTGTCGATTACGGAATACATATTTTATAAAAATAACTTCGATATACCCATTGCACTATATTTATCTCGGAGACAATTCGAGTATTAAAATGGTCAACTTACTGCATAATAATATCGGAGGCAATACGAAAGAATGATAGTTTTAAAATTATTGGAAGGCTATTCGTGTGTATAAGAGCACACTCGAGTGGTTTGTGCGGTACACAAATACATTTTCAACGGGGGGACTATAGGTGTATACATAATGAACAAACATTGGTAGAAAAGCGGGGGGGGGCCATGTCCCCTCCCGGCCCCCTCCCCTGTGGGTGCCTTTTTCTCAGGAGTCAGGACGAAAGTGTAGACAGGCATCAACATTCAACACATCGACTGTAAGTACTTTTCGGTGTCTAAAAACACAAGACTTGCAAGGTTTGGTTGACGTTGGTTTAAGATGTTCGTACAGTGTGTATTTACTATTTTTAAATAATATTACTATAATTTAAAAACTATAATATTTTTTGGGACTGAGCCACTGAGGCACAATCGTTTCCGGGGCTATACTTAGTCGTACAGTAAGACAGTAAGTTTTACCTGTGTGCAATGTACAGTATAATATTAAATATTTGTCGATTGCTTGAATTTGCTTCGCCTATATGTATTGTATAATGCAATTAGAACTATAATTTGTAGTTCATACTTACCTATTATTATTTATTATTCTGTACGTGGTTATACCAAACGGTTAACGAACGTTTGTAGACTGTAGAAATATTATGTACTTTAATATTATCAAAACCTAATAATAAGCATAATAACTGACGTAAATATTTTACGACATTCGTAAAGATGCTGAGTGAGTGTACACACGCGATTTCGACTATAATTTTATTCGAAGGATTATAATATTATAAAATTAATGTAATATTGTGTACACCAATAATAATATTAACGATATAATATTATTATTATAATGTGTTTGATCGCCATCCGATATCGCCTTACGAAACAAACATATCGTGTAAATTCCAAAGGTCAGAGCGTTATAAATAGATTTTAATATAATAGATGGAATATTATGGTATATAATAATTTGGTACTATGAATATTATAATGTCATAGTGTTACCCGCACAGTAGGTAGTACTTTGACACATCGGGGAAACGAATTTATTCCATTTCGGTGCAATGTGATACGCGTACTGGTATTACAATAATAATAGACCATAATGATGTGTACCTGTGCATAATTAATGTTATGAATACGAAAGCTGCCTCGACGACGTGGCGGGTAGACGAAGACAAAAAAAAATAAAATAAAAAACGTACAAAAGACTCACACAATAACACGACGCGAATATACGTTTCGTGCGTGTGATCGACCACGTACGCGGTTCGCGTGCCAATATTGTGTTACTATAATAAATAATAAGTCACGAGATGTGTGTGTTATGACTTTTGAGCTATGACCTATAGGATTCTGATGCGATTGGACGAATCGAACGAGAGCGTTTCATCGACCGGTGGACGAGGTTTTTATTATTCGGAAAACTAATACCCATAGGTCCTTTTGTTAGATGGTAAAAATATTTACACTAATAATAAGTTATGTTAACACAAAATGTTTCTGTACATCTTCAGCCAACGTGTCGTCACTCGTCTAATAGCCTCAGCGCCTTGTCGATTGAAAAAAACTATTATGCATCAATACATTTTTTATATAAGTACTCCAACTTGGAATATGAGACTAAAATAATAATTATGTGTTGTTATTAATAATAATAATAATAAAAAAAGCAGGTAAGAGGATGTCGCTCTGCTGTACAGTAGGTTACAAGTGGGTCAATGTATATGATGGATTGTATTAAACTTGAATTCAATGATATAATATCATTGTATAAGAAAAACGATTCTGAGCGGAGACGGTTTATCAGTATGGATTTTTTTAATTTTTATTATTTATTATAGCCTTTAAGTTGAATTAATATTATAATATTATAGTTTTTTATTCCTTGGTAGGTACGGTGATAAACAAATCGTTACAAATTAAAATCCCATTTTAAGCGGTTTTTCGTAATTTATCAGTAGTTTTTACCGTGGCAACTATTGAGAAAATCGAAAAATGACCTGTTTAAAGTACCATCTTGATCCAATTTGCTAAAAGATAAGGCACTACATGTTGAAATCGAAGCACCTCTTCTTTTAGAAATTTTGTATACAGGATATAAAAAAAAAAAAAAAATAAACACCATTGTAAAACCACTAGCTTCCTCGCTCCACTCAGAAACTAAAATGTTTAAAAAATTACCACGTTACAGTGACATTTGTTGTCTCCTTCTTTTACAAGTGCGTAACATAGCAAATTTTACTCTCAGAAAAACACTTTTATCTCCCGTTCGTTTAAAAATTAGAGCGAATTGACCTCTTATAAAAATTAGAGGTAAGATTATTATCTAGACAATGACATAGGCTTTTTATTATAATTTAATTTTAAAGCGAGTTATGTGTATTTCAAAATTTTAAACTGTTTGTACATTTTAAAATAC
Organism: Macrosiphum euphorbiae; assembly: GCA_949089665.1. Lineage (NCBI taxonomy): Eukaryota > Metazoa > Arthropoda > Insecta > Hemiptera > Aphididae > Macrosiphum > Macrosiphum euphorbiae. The sequence goes on along the minus strand of CARXXK010000003.1, from coordinate 12,083,215 downwards.
TCATAACTCACATTAAAATTAAATTATAATAAAAAGCCTATGTCATTGTCTAGATACTAATCTTACCTTTAAATTGTATAAGAGGTCAATTCTCTCTAATTATTAAACTAACGGGAGATAAACGTGTTTTGCTGAGGGTACAATTTGCTATGTTACGCACTTGTGAGACTGAGAAAACAAATGTAACTGTAACCCCTTAGTGTAGGCCCCTTAATTTTAATAATAATAATACATATAAATATTAAAGTGGAAGTTCAAGCAATCATAATAGGTTGATTAGAAAATAATAAATAAGATCGATATTATTACATTAAAAAATGTTAATCTTGTATTTTTTTAGATTTTAATAATTACTATAAGAAAATGATGGGAAATTATTCTGCAGTCTTTGGAAAAATAATCATTACATTTGTGTGTATATTTTTTTTGTTTGATTGGGGTCAAGCCTTTGCAATATTTTGATACGAATTAAAATGTATAAATCTTCCCGCTCTTGATTGAGCTACTGATACGCTACCAACACACATTTGTATCTGAAATAAAATAATCTGTTATACATGAAGCTAAAAAATTTTTTAGAATATATTCACAAACTAAATGTTAAGTGTTAAATACTAACCCACGCAACATAAAGATTTGGAATTCCAAACAAAGTTGTTATATAGTTATGGGTGACATTCTCTACAAATTTCTATAATATTGTATGCAAAGCCAAATTACTCTGTTCCAAGATATAAAAAAAGGTTTTTTTTCACCATTATATTGGCAGTTGTCTTGTTCAGTATTACAGTATAATATTTAAAACTTTAAAAAACATTAAAAAAAACATTTGTGAATATGAAATCTGTCAAAATTTGTCAGCAGGCGGATTGCCCATCTCGGTCGGATTTGGCCTCAAGGCAAAGTACATCGACACCAACTTACCCGTGGGCTGTGTTAATAAGTGCATAAACCGAAATACACAGAGTGTCGTGTTCTATAAATTTGCTCTTTTTTTTTACAGGTGGTACCTATTGTCATTTAATACAATATACATAGTACATACATTCCAATTTATAAGTAGGTATAATAATAATAATAATAATATAATTATTGTATACAACATGAATATTTCTTACACACCACAAGTTTCGGTTTCCATCCGATTTCCAACAGGATTTTTACAATAATGAATGTTTTCTTGAATTCAAAAACAATTTCATACTATATTACAGATGAAGAAAGTTGACGGTCGGTACAAATGCACAATACATGTCAATGTCCGATGCAATTTTCTGGTTTTTAATTTATATGCAAAATGATATCGTTGTGATAGTGTTACACTGTTACCTATACCTATTTAAAATAATATAACAAGACATGTCTTACAATTATATACGTGACCAATCATTACCTAAGAATTTATTTTCCAACGGGATATACAGGGTGATTCACCAAGCATGCTCACCCCTTTTCTCTTCAATAACGCAGTTATTTAAAATATGATTTTTGGAATTTTTAAACATGTTTACAGACCAATATTTATCTTTCGATTATGTTTAAGAATTCCAAATATCAGAATTTGAATAAATTCAATGTATTTCAATATGAAAACATAAGGACTAGTATGCTTGGTGAATCACTCTGTTAGCACTCGGACTTTTACATTTATACGTATAAATGATGTAAAAGTCCACATACGTGTTTTTTGATAATATCAATTCAATATAATATATTATCGATGTATGAATTAACTATAATACTCGATGGAAAATCGTGTTCAATCGTCTTTTAGCCAAATCCGCGGTCTGCAGATAATTCTTTTTGCGTGTACCTGCAGTGTAATTTTTTTTGATTACACATTTTATTAAAACAAAATAGTTTGTTTAAAATCAGAGCACAAAATATTATAAACTTAGGTTTCATTTGGACACGTCTAACATTCTAGAATGATATAATATTAATAATTGTCGAATTCGGATGTTATATCTTCGGAACCTTATTATAATTAGAGAGGGAATTTTTATGCACTAAAAAGTATTGAAATATGCCATATTATAATATGCAGTAAAAAATAAAAAGAATGAAAATATGCAAAAAAGTATGTAAATTCATATTTTGAGTTTTCAGTTTTTTTATGCCTATAACTTTTTAGTATTAACTGACTGACACAGCAAGAGAGATTAGGTTTATGTCGTAATCGATTATTTATTTTATCTTTAAATTAATTATTATTAAGTGTCTATAAAATTTAGTTTTAGTTTTTCTAATTTACAAAATATTATTTTATGCATTTTTTTTTAAATTTTCGCTTTAATAAATTTTGAATTTTTCCAAAATATGCAATAACATTTAAATATGCAGAAATATGCAAAAAAAATTTCACCATTAGTTTCCAATTATGATGATTCTTGGAGATAACTGACAAAAATCCAAAAATGTGAAAAGGAAAAAAATATGGAATTGCATAGAAATCCACGCTATACTATGTATTTTATACCTATACAATTAATTATTATAATATTGTATAGTATGTATGCAGTATAATTTATGATTTTAAGACTTTAAGTACAATATATGAAGTGTCAATGTATCATTAATTCATTAATACTATTAATATAAAGTATAAACTTCACATATTTTTATGAAATCCTTTTTTTAGGCGGAATAGGTTAGGTTTTCAAAAAATCGGTCAAAAACGAGTTGGTATACCTACTGCAGTCTGCAGTACTCATTCTCAAATTTGGGCATTCTAAATATTGAAAGAGAATATGTTGTCAATTTATTAAAGAATGACAACATCTTAAAAAATACTTATGTAGGTATCTAATTTAAAAGAGAAAATTCGTATTAAAATTAAATTAAAATAGTTTGACTATTATATCTATCAGTTAATATAGGTATATAGTATATACTATATAATATTATAAATATTAAATACCTATTAATATCATATTATATATAATATTGATGTGCATGAGTTATAAAAGCAGTGTACTTTTATTTTTTGATCAAAATTCTTTTTAGTCATTAATGCGAGATATGCTACTAATGGTAATAATTAATATCTAAGGCCCGTTTCACAGCTGTGCTTGCAGTTTTTGATTTACATTCTTCTATAGGCTCTAGCCTTCGTTGCTTATGAATTTAAACAATGTAAATCGAAAAAAAGGCGTGTACGTTCGAGCTACAGTGAAATCGACCAGTGGTGACAGGAAATACCATACCTAACCTCATAGGTATATAGATTATAGGTATAAGTACCATACACGATTTGTCACATAAAAAAACTGCACACGGGCGAAGCCGGGATATACTTGCAATAGAAAATCGTGAAAATACATAATATATTATATAAAATGAATGTGTTTTTTAGTCCTTGGACTTATAGGTAATTATAATATTATTGTCAATGTCAAAAAATCTTTGTTTGCACCTGAGGTGACTTTGCGTGGGCAACGCCGGTTAGGGACAACTAGCGTACATCTACATTACAATATTACATATTATTATTTTTTCCTAATTAAATATGTTTTTTTTTTAATTCTGCAGGAAACTCACACCGGTAATGAGTTATATTTTAACAGTTACCTATACTTATCAAAAATAATGTGCAATCAATTTTCGATACTTGGGAAAAATTCCAACGAAATTACGTAACGCGTTACGGTGTTACCCAACACTAGCGGTTACATTACACTCTTTTAGACAAAAGAAATCAAAATTTTTTTTTTGGTTCGCGCTTTGCACTAATACTTGAAAGATGGTTGCTGTGGCATTATATACTGAACTACGATAATAAAATAACTATAAATTAGCTATAGGCCTATTGAACACTGTGTCGGTACCCATGACTATTTCCGACATAATATACTAATATTTAAATGTGCACATGAAATTAGCTATACCTATAAATATGCTTAATTCATTGTCTGCATACTACAATTATACTGGCAAACTTCATATTTTCTTAACTTCAAAACTGAGTCTGATTACATATTTGTTTTTAAAGTTAATATTTAAGTTTTACATAAGTTCCAAATAAAAATAGGGGTCTTGATTAAAGTAACAAAGTTCGACACTTTTATACTTACCATAAAACGTATTATTAATATTATTAGGTATGCTCAACGCTCAATTATTATGTTTGGAATAGTATGTTAAATAAATATTTTAAGCGTATAGTACCTACCCATCTATTCATAATGCCCATGAAGTCTCTTCTATGTTGTGACATTTACATTCATGAAATTCCATATAAGTTATAAAATATCCAGAAATTAAATAAATCAGATGCACATGATAAAATTTACATTGTACATCCGTATAATAATTAATAATTTATGTTACTTCTCATCCGCATGTATTATGTAGTCATTGTCTTACAAACGTATACTATAGTCGTGCACTCGTGCAAGAGAACATTAATCATGTTTAATCCCTAGCACTAATTTTGCAGTGTTGAGCTTTAATATTTAAGTGAATTGATCAGCTATTTACTTAAACGTACCTATTAAAATGGGTAACTTTGATAACTTTTTACTGTTCTATGACAATTTTACTTTTTATTTTATGGATAACTTCTGCAGTATTAATGATACAACTCTCAAATTTAATATAAGTTACAGCTAGATTATGATCAATATTTTAACGTTTTAATTTTTAAATTTCTGATGTTATCTTTTTTGAGATATCAATTTTTTTAATATGCTATCAAAGTTACACAAAATAGTGGGTAACTTTGATACCTATATTTCTCAATGTGATATCAAAGTAACCCCATTTTATGAAAACAAAATTAAATTATCATGGTACTCTGGTGAATAAAAATATATGGTTATCAAATTTACCCTGCGAAATCAAAGTTACCCCATTCTATACGGTATGAAAACTGTCTGTGTTTGAACGTTGTTTTTTTTCTATGTTCAATAAAGACAACTCACATTTAATCGTGTTGATGATGTAATTATATACCTCAAACAACTTTTTATGTGTTTCATCTTCAATTTTCAAATTTTCAATTATAACGATAAAAATATATTACGTACAATTCAATACTTATATTGAATATCTATTACATATATTATACAATATACTTATTAGTTATTAGGTACTTATATATTTTATTAATTATAATAATTATAAATACATAATATACGTAGTGTAGTGATATATTATCAAAAATTGTATTATATTATCAATATTTGTAGCAATACTTGTAAGTCGAAATGTGTTATTCTTGAAAATGTTAAGGAGCTAAAATACCTTGGCCTTATTCTAGATTATAGATTTAAATGGGATAGTCATATCAATTACTTAAACAATATTATACGTAGGTAAGTTCTTTTTCATATATAAAGAAGTCAAATATATTTTTAATAACTCATATAAAAGAATTATTTATTTATCCTTGGGGCAATCAGTTTTTACTTATGGTATATCAATATGGGGAGGAACTTACAACAATCATCTATCTAGATTATTAACAACTATAAACTGCATTATTAAATATCTTCTAAATCTATCATTTCAAACAAGTACTACATTAATTTATAAAGAACTAAAAGTCAAGGATTTTAGGTATATTTTTAATTTTAATACACTAATTGTACTTTATAAAAATAAAAATTTAATTATCCCTATTGATCATGATCATTATACAAGATATAAACATAATATTAATATATGCCTACCTAACTATAGTAAAGTTTTTGGTCAAATGAGTGTTTTATATAACGGTCTAAAACTGTGTCAAACCTTAAATATTAACATTAGCCTTTTTGATAATTTGAAGTCATTCAAAAAGTATGTTAAATATCTTGATCTGTCTATTATATAATTAATATGTTGTTATAATTATTTTTGTTCTTCATACTCTTATTTTTTACTATGTAAAATATTGTATAGAAAATACTTTGCTACTTCTTAATGCCAACTATCACTAATTTATTATTAATGTATTTATTTTAAGTAATATAATATAAGAACCGCTCTCCCAGCACAAGCTTTGCTTTAAGGGGGGGGGCTGCAAATAATAAAAAAAAAAAATAAAAAAATATACGCAAGATATTTATAAATTATAATCAATCGCGGACCGTCACTACAACTTACAGCTCCCGTTTTTTTTTTTGTTTCATCCTACCAATCGATCTAAATAATGCTATAATATTAGATAATAAGAGATCGGTCAGTTCACACTTTAAGATTTCTGCTTTAAATTCCGAATAAATCCAGAATAATCAACGTTTGAAAATTCCGAAATTTCAAAATATTCAAGCTAAATTTTTAGTGATTGTTGGGGGGGGGGTGACATTGGGATAAGCGAACTGACTAATCTCAAGTAGACATAATAAGGAATTCAAATCTGTTTCAAAAAGTATTATCGCATTACTAGATCGATCAGTATGATGGAATGAAAATTGGATGTTTTGGCTGAAATAACTGTTTAATATAATATTAAAAAAAATAGTATTTCGTCAGGAACGTTTTTTCCCGACTAGCCCCTCATCGCAACATAAAAAATCTTTGTTTCAAAAATTGCAAACAAAGAAACGTGCAAGTACCTATAACACTGCAATAGAAGTTTTTGCGTTGAAAATGAAAAAAAATCTGTTCGGAGAGAGTGCGGGGTCTGAACACTAGCTCTTTGTCTCTTAACCTCTTAACCCACGACCCACCTTTCGCTGGTATTATTATGTGACGAGCCGCTGATTCCATACAAATACATATTACAATGGCTGTTATCCACGAATCACGAATAATGCACTGCACTTAAAGATGAGCGATATATGCATATGTGTGTGTACTATGTAGCCATATAGGTATAAATTATAATATTATATATATAGCTGCAGCGCCGAGACACTCGATTTTGCGAGTTTTTAAAATGCCATTCGACCTAATGATTTTTCGTAAGTTTATAAGGATTGCGCTTAAGACAGTAATCCGTTGCTACTAATGTCTAGTTCGTATACTATAGTAAGTAACAATACAAAATATAAGTAATAACATACTATTATACGAATCGTCGTGTTACGCTGGAACCATATATAAATTATAAACCATAGTATTATCTAAACAATATACGTATATAAAGTAATATTATAGTATAGTGTCGTAGTGAAGAGTAGGTATCTATATATTTAGATAAAGTACATTTCAACACTTTTGTGCATATTATTGCATATTATTATCATATATATTATATGTCGAACTCGACTCTCAAGGTTAAGTCAAAAATATTAAACGTTCGATGTTGTACATAGTATTTTGATAAACGATAATATATAGTGTAACATAAATTATATATTTTTTCAATAACAAAACAACAGCTATAGTAAACAATAAAGCTATTATTGGTATTTAAAATATCTTTTAAATCACGCTCCGCCGTACATTATTTACTTAATTGCCGTAATCATAATACTATTTCGATACCATAATGGTGGTACTCGCGGTGGTGCGTAGGAAAAAAATTGATATGTTTTAATTTTTTTAGTGGACTCATCGAAAGTTATTGTACACTGTGTGTACACATTGTCATATTATAATCGTAAAAGCAACTATTAAGTATCGATTAAAAAAAGGAACAAAAAAATGTAAGTGTATAAAAATATAACATTTACCGGAAACGAATAAATAATAATTGGTTCGTTCTGGTTTTCTCTCATATGTTTACGTAGTAGGTACTGTAGTAGATACTAGTATGTACCATTGTACCTATATTATGTTATCGTATAAACGTACGTTACAAGCCCAATTTTTTTACCTCATAACATGATGGGAATTGCTAAATGTGGATTTTCGTCTTCATTCGATCAAATCGTTTTAGATTCTGAGTGGAGCGATGAATGTATTGATTTTACAATTATGTGTTTTTTTTTGGGTCTCATTACCTTTTAGGACAGTAAAAATGCTTAAATTGGGGGTCAAAATTAAAAATTCCTAATAGTTTTCGAAAGCGTAGGGAAAATTAATAGAAATATTAAGGAAAAATACGGGAATTTTTATTCAAAATCGGTTTTCGACAAAATCGATTTTGGTTTTGATGACTGGATGAATGACCGTATAAATGCATGCAATTTTCAACTTTGTTTGTATTAGTATTTTATATACACGATAAAATTATCAACAAATATTGATTCGTTTTGAACTGTTTAAGGTCATTTTCAGTTTTCAAATTTTTTATTTTTTTTATTTCTAGAATGTCAATAAAATTGTATTTGTTGGGTAAAAAAGCTTGAAAATTTAATGCAAGGATCTTAATATATTGTTACAATAACATTTGAAAAATATTAAAAATCCATTCCCGATTTTTTTTAATGAGCATTAATAGTTCAAATTTTGACAAAAGGCGTAAAAATCACGAAAATATGCAAATTATTTAGTTAGAAATTCTTAAACATTTTCTTTTTAAATCTAAGATTTTAAAATGTAATATAAGATTCCTTATGAGGTTATCTACCTTTATCAAAAATTACAAATAAGAAAGTCAAATTTAATTTTTATGAGTGTTAGAATTTCAAATTTTACAACATTTGATATCCACTCAATTTCCCATGTAGCGATTTTCTTATTTTGTTGTAATTCAAAAATCTATAACTGTAGATAGATGAAAATTTTACTGAATGTTTATTTTATCAATTCTTATAGTTGATAAAATGTTCAAAATTATTGCTTTGTTTTGAGCTTTTTACGGACAATTTCATATTTCAATTTTTTTTTTCTATGAACATCAATAAAGTTTTATACCTAGACTGACATACCGTCTCCGCTCAGAATTGTTTTTCATATACAATGATATTAGGTATATCATTGAATTCAAATTTAATACCATCCATTATACAGTGACCCACTATTGTAACCTACTGTACAGCAGAGCACCTTTTTTTATAGTTATTTTATGTTCAAATTTGCAGGAAATTATAATATATAACCAAGAATAACGATTTTAGTTATTTTGCAGATATTTTATAATATTAATTCAACTTACCAGCTTACCCTATTATAATAATAAGTAATAAAAATATAAATATAATGCAAAATATTCACACTAACAAACAGTCACCACTCAACGCTCAAAATCGTTTTTCCCGTATGATATTATACCTATCATATTGAATTCAAATTTAATACTATATTAATTTAAATTACCCAACCCATAGGCGGCTTGTATCTAAATCAATAAGGAATATTTTTGGGGAGGCTTTATCGTAGTCAGGGGGACTAAGCCCCCCTCCCCTATCAGTTATTGTTAAAAAATCCTAAATTCAACTGTTCCGTGAATCAGAAGAAACCGTAAACATTCTGAAAGTCCCGAGCACCGTTCACATCCCGATTCCCGGGTAACTATAAAAATAAATAAATATCCTATAATCAATTACTTTAGAGAGGCCATTCATCTGGATTTTCTGAGGTGTTAGTGGTGTTACTGTGTGAATGTCTCGGAATTTAACTTGAGTAAAATAGGTTTTAATATTTATTTTTTTTTGGTTGATAAATGTTTATCGAACATTTTTTTCGCAGTAATGCAATCACACATAAACTCGCATAATATAATACAATTACCACATAAAAAAATGGTAAAATTAAGTAAAATAATGGTTATAGGTCAAGTAAGAATTCGTTGTCCCGGGTTTCATAAAATGTAATCTGGCCACCCTATAATATGTACTTTGTCTTGCGCGGTCGCTGTCATTCGTTCAGTTCATTGTGAAACCCCAAAAAATATTTGAGGGTCTCGACGTTTTCTCTCCCTACTACCTTCGCTACTGCGCACATATTTACTTCCCCAGATATGGCACCATCTTTTTCGTGACATTGCCATGGTTACAATCACTCTTAATTTACTCCTTAAAATGTTTCCCATATAAACGCATCTAACTTATATAGATATGACATTTAAATTATTTGATCGTCCTCTCCCGTCTCGAGTTCTTCACTAGGTATCGTTTTTTCTCGTGTACCTATACCTTTTCTTGGGTAATACTTCTTCCTATTTTCAATGATTTATTTCATTGATAAATCTGAGATCGAGAAAAAAGACGATAATACCTATGTATAACGGCGTGACCCGTATTTTGTATCAAATATCATATTATACTCATCGTGCGGTCTATACCGCGGAATCCGCATACGACATATCGTCGGCCTAATTCGCAAAAGTCGTATCTCCATTTTTTTGTCATTTTGGGATTATTTACTCATAAAATAAAGAAAAAAAAACTGCGTCTGTTGATACCACGATTAAAGACATATCTTTAATCGTGGTTGATACAATCAAATTTCCGATTTCATAATATTATCCTCCATGAAATTGATAATTAGAAATCGTCGTATCTTCAATTAATAATATGGCCGTAAAACGTTTTTTTCTTCTCCTGAACAATTTGTAATTTTGGACATACGACCTTTGCGAATTAGGCCGACGATATGCATTTCATTGCGCGCGACAGACGTATTGAAAAATTGAAAAAAAATTAACGCCGCCTCGCCGAAAATAAAAAAAATACGGAGCGATATTTTCGAAGGGGTTCTCTCATCCATGACCGTTCGTCGTTTTAGCGGAGTGGCGCATATTTATTTTGTCCGCTCGTTCCCGTCCGTCCAATCCAATCACAGCTAACCGTACAACAACGCAAAAACGGGTACGTGCGGGATAACGCGGATGTCAGCCGTTTCGCATTACGACGAGGCGGCGGAGGGCGACGGTTGCGAATAATATTATGTGATGTAATAATAATAATAATAACATACACTGAAACCAATTTGTGTTGTTTGGCCGAGTTCAATTCGCGCAAGCGTTGTCCGCGGGGCAGGGACGACGGCGCGGCGCGCAGAGGTCGCGTAATTAAGTTCAATTGACGGTCCGCGCGCGCGACCGTATAATATATTATAACAATAATTGACGATCGCGGACGGAAATGTTCAATAATAACATTATGCATATGGAAAACAACCTACGAATATTGTAACGGACATTTTTTTTTTCAAACGGTAAACTCATATTCGACATAATAATACGATAAAAATTAAATAACGATATTAATATAGGCATTTATTAGGTAAGTAATATTGATACAGAGGTAAAAATAATTAATACAATTTCTTTTTTTTTTTATTATTAAAAAAAAACCACGCAAAACTTTCATCTCGTTGTTATAATATTATGTTTTATAGTGGTGTCTGATGTCAATCATATCAATTTTAGATTTTTGGTAAGAAATAATATGGTCACGTGTATACAAATCGTGGTTGTCGACAGCGTTACAAGTACAATATACATACATGGTTTTAAAGGTAATACTCGTTTCCGATTGGGGAACATTCGTGTAAAGTACAGTTGGCAGAGTTGAGTGGCGCCCGTCGACTTTTTAGACGTTCAAATCGTTCCTAAATGACTCTTCGAGCGTCTGTTGGTGCGTCGTTGTGCCTTCGACGTACGGTTGCTGCTGTTGTTGCGATGGCGGCAGTCCTCCCGCGATCACCGTCGCGCTGACCATTGGTTCCTGCTGCTGATTGGCGGCCGAATTTTCGTTCTGCTAATGAACGTATAATCAAACAAATCAAAAATTTAGTACGTTTTGAGGTCAAAACAGGGACAAAAACAGTCGAACAATTGAAAACGCCTTTACTACGTTCGGCAAATAAGTGTTGTTATAAATTATTGTCAAATTAATTGATTCCAACCGCAACGCGTAGGACATTGAATATAAAATTAATTCGTCCGAATGTAATAGGTCAAAAACGGTTCTAGATTATATTTATACCTACACGACTACACTCGGTTATTTATATAAAAACATACAAATATATATTCAAGTTTTCAACAAATTTTGATGGAACGTCTGCTAACGATTTATTTGAGAATGACAACATTAAGCGAATATATTAATACTGTATTTACATCACGGTTTTGAACATGAGATATTGCATATCCTCGGCTTCATTCGAAACTATGGTAAGTCAAAAATGGTAAATTTACTGGGGGAAAAAACGTTTCGACCGTTTCGTCGGCCTAATTTCTCTAACTTGCAATGGTATCTCCATCATTTATTACAATGATAATATGGAGATTCGACTTTTTCTTAGGTCTTAAAATCATTACATCGGAGATACGACGATTTCTAATTATCAATTTTATGAAGGATAAAATCATACAATTTCAGTTACGACTTTATCATACGATGCGGTCTTTTTTTCTTAAGAGGACGTCACGTGTTGTCTCGGTCTTACACACGTACGACATAGACAAAACTCGTTTACGCAGTCAATTTTGGTGTTAGAATAAAAACACCTATTACGAAATTAAAAGATTATAATATTTCGGAGGGCAAGACGTTCAGTTATTTTTTTTAAATTAAATTATTGAAAAGTTAAAGGTATTTTAAAAACATTGACATTTTTGCTATTTCTAAACGATATAACTAACGTTATATTATCTATAATAGAAAAAATGCAACGAATTGCCCTCAGAAATATTGCCATATTTTTACTCAAGAACCAAAATTGAGCGAGTTCTACTCAGACTGCGTAAACGCGTTTTTTCTATATCCTACGTGGGTAAGACGGAGACAATACATGCGGGTGTGACGTCCTCTTAATCTCTTAATTTTCATCACAAATAATCCCAAAAAAAAAAAAAAAAAAAAAATGGAGTTACGCCCTTTGCGACTTAATAGCAAATGTATACGAACATTGTTTTATCTTAAAAAATGTGAATTGATTGATGTGTTTATATACTTAGGTAATGTTTTGTATAAAAGAAGTGTAAGTAATATACAATATATCGATGGCGTAGCGCAGAAGTGTGATAAGTGACATTTTTTTGAAAAATGAGTTAAGTGCATAATCAATTTAATCATACAATTCTGCACATTATGCCCAAACGTTGTAAGTGAATAGTTCATTATTTACTCCGATAGACGTCGTACAGTTCGTTACATTTTTGAATTTGTTATGACATCTCAAACTTAGAAATCGTTCTCCTGAACAATTACGAAAATGTCACTTATCACACTTGTGCGCTACGCCATCGATATATTATATATTATATAGGTACGCATTTGCGCGTTATTAACCAGTCATAAATTATGTGTTATATTATATTTGTATAATTTATAAATGGTATAAGTACATATTATAGATTTCTTGAGTGAAGAGTGTTTTTCATAAATATACAAGTAAACAACAAATTTATAAATTAATATATCGGCCACCCGGAATATATTATTAACTGAATAGCTAATAGGTATCTAAATAATTCAACACGCAAAATACGTAACATGAGAGGAGTACCTACTCTAACTTAAGAATAATAATTCGTATCATAATTTCATGAAAAGTGGGGGGGAGCAAAAAAATAGCCATAATGACTTATTGACTAATAATATAATTACTTAATAATTATTAATAATCGTATTGATATCAAAGCATAATATAATAATATAATGCTTAATATTGAGTGTCTTACGTTAAATATACCACCCTATAGATGTAGGTACCTATATCTATATTAATTTAACCTACAAACAAATTTGAAGAAATTGTCCCTCCCAATTAAAATGTCTGGCTTCATCACTACTGCATGGACAACGATGGTCGTATGTGCCTACGATTTATTTTAACATAACAAAATTATATTACAATATAAACATTTTGCTGAACTCCAATCCTGCACGATTGGTAATATTAATATTACCTATAACATCGAATAAATACAAATTTATAATATACGGGCGACCGGACCAACGGTCTTCTAGTTCATTATATTACATTAAAATATATTTTAGCCTATAGGTGGTATGCTGGTATCTATTCCTACAATAATATATATTTGGCTAACAATAATTTCGAAATTCCCAACACGTATTTGGTAAATTCTAGTGTGTCTGCTACAGACTTCAGGTATGCTATAATTGAGTAGCTATATAACTTATACACAGCAAATATACCAAAATACAAATTGAGTCGATTCAGAATGTACATTGTAAAATATTCAAAATATTTTTTCAACGAGGGGGATTGTTGTCCCATTTGTGTTGAATATTAATATATATCTCAATAACTGCGTCTGAGTAATAATAATACAGAATATAATATGTTCAAACTAAATAGGTGTAGGTATATAAAAGGTTTACATATTTTTCTTTTTTTAAAAAAGAAGCAATAACAAAAATAAAAACCCAACATCTGGCCATCTACACATTACCTCATAGGCGCAATTAGAGATTACATTGAGGGGGGGGGGGGGTAAATTATGTACCAAACACGAAATTCTGAGGTTCATTATTTGTAATCTGGGGGGGGGGTCTATGGAAATAACCTAACCCCTCATCACGTAAAATATATAATAGATGCATAAATGATTTTGTATATTGTACATATTTTATATTATGTACACATTTAAAGGAAATACAGCCTTTGTAAAAAGAGAACGCAATATGGCGATATCCTCATAAAAAGTAAAAACTATGGAACGAAAATAATATTCGTCATTCGTATTTAACAATAACTTAAATATACAAGTACCTACAAAATCTGTAAACTATAATATTAATATTATTGTATATATATACAACTAATAACTATATGATGGGCTTTTATTTTAATAAAAAACTATTATAGTACTACGATCCCGCTGCAGGAGTTTATACGCATCAAATCATATGCTCGATTAGTATACTACAATACTATATTATTTATGAGGCTATCTTAATATAGGTAGATATATAGAATTTAATTGGTTCAAATATGTTTGAATTTTAAAAAAAAATGTTTGAAGACACGAAATTATAAAAATATAATTTGTTGTTTTTAATAAAATCTATATATAATATTTTATTTTATTTGTGAAAATGTAAAGACTAAAGACAACAAAATTAAAACAAAATAATGTTTGTGTTTTTAAAAACAATTTAGATAGTTCTGTCAAAGATGGCGAGGTTGAGTTTTTGTTTAATATTTTACCATGTAGGTACAGTAGGTATATCATATTTATTATAATAGTATACCTACTTTTATAAAACCATAAAAACAGACTAATTAAGTTAAGGGGATTCGATCCGGTGATTTAATAAGAGGTCGTGTATAGGCAATTCGATGTATTATAGTCGTTTCGCAGTGTGTTTGTGTGCGAAGTAAATGATCATTAGTGTGCGTAGATATACGTTCGGAATCAGTGGTTCGCACCCGCATGCACATGTCACATAATAAAATATTTGTTCCAACGAGAAACTAATTTCAATCAATTGAGACCTAAAAGCCTGACAAAAATACGATAACTTAGAATGATCGGATTTTAGTTCTGTAAACATATTTGAATTCATCGTTCTTTTTTCTAGGTTATTGTGGGAGTCGATTTTTGAATAACTGTTTAACTTTTTAAAGAAAGACACAAACAATTTTCAAAAATTGAGAAATCGAAATATGATTTAACGTGAATTCTAAAAAAAATATCGAAAATTGATTCCCACAATAACCTAGGAAAATTGTCAATGAACTCGAAACTTTTTACAGAATTGAAATCTGATAATTCTAAGTAGGCGTATTTTTGTCAGGCTTTTAGGTCTAAATCATGAAATAAATACGCTGGATCGAATCCCCTTAATGTCAAACGTTAAATAAAAATCATCCTTTATTTTGTATATTATAAAGGTTAGCAGCTCTGGAACACATGCTTGCGCTATTCAAGAGACTAATATAATAATAAATAAAAAGTCGATTCAATTTAATTAAATCGATTGAAATCAACACCAGTTACTGACATATTAGGGTGGGACATTGGGTTATCACGTTCTTGAGTTCTCCCATAAGCCGCTTTAAGAAAACACAACCCCACATAAGCTATGTATAAGATAAGAGTGTGTGTGCGTGTCAGTATGTAAATAAAAATAAATTATGATTGAAAATCAAACAAAAAAAGATGCAAGTTGCTCGGATAGAAGCCAGATTTGATTTTTGCCCAAGTCGGATAAATGTCTTTTACTCTATATATATAAATTTTAGATTCTGGGTAGAGCAATAAATGTATTGATTTTACAATAAAGTATTATTATTTTACATCTTGTAGATCTAGAAGTGAATCTAATTAGTACTTAATGGGGTACATAAAAGAAAATTCCCAGTATTTTTCTTAACTGGAAAAGATGAAAAGAAAATTTTGGAAAAGGGGAAGTTTTACACAAAACTACCATTACTTAACGTGTCAGGCCAGTATCGAATTTGGAAGGTACGTTCAGTTAGATATGATTTGATGAGGAGATAGAAGGTTGAAGGAAGAAATGTTTTTAGTTTATGCGTATGAGACCCTCGTGCAAGACTCTATCAAAGTCTTGTGAAATGTCTAAGAAAGCGGTTGTGCAAAATAATTTTTTTTCAAGGGAGAAAGATATTGCACATACTACCCTGTGCACTGCAGTTGACATTTTATGCAACAGTGATGTACTTTATGGAACCTATAGGTAAAGATAATTATATAATGTTATATCTACCAGATATAGCAAACCTTATAGTGCTGTTTTTATCGATCGTTTAGGCATTAGCCTAAAAACGCAGAAGTATAAATTGCGGCCTTGTATAAATTATAATCCACTTTGATCTTTGTTTTGTGTGAGTTTATGAATAGGTATAAATATTAAAATTCGAAACTTCCATTTTTAATTCTCATATTTCGGCGTTCAATATTCGTTGGTTTTTTGACTGGTTTAATTAACGACCCCAGAGACTATAATATGATAATTATTATAAAATAAATTATTCGCGAATCCAAACGTATCTACTGGCTTATCTTAGTGTTTATTTTATTTATAAATCAAAAATATTATTCCATTATAGCTACAATTAATTATATTAAAAATCGTTTTAACAATTATTATCTTTTCAAAGTTAACTACTTTTTTATACCTCGTAATAATTAGTTTCCGGCCATCGTAAATAATATCGTCAATATCACTATAAACATATACAATTAGTTATGAATAAATTATTTAATAAAAAAAGGTTTTAATATAATATAAAAATAATATTTGAATTTATCACAAATAATTTAGTACAATAGAATAATAAAATGTAATAGTCAATAGAATCAAGAATTTATCGCCATTTATAATTCTTTTAGAATACATTGGAATATCGTTTCACTTATACGGCTTTGTGTGACTTTCTGTTCTATTTTAAACATCGGTGAATCGTAAAATCAAATATAAAACGACGTGAAAGGTTCAACATTTCCCGTAGTTATAATAAAACGAAAAATCTAAAATACCGAGAGAAAAATAACACAATATTTGACGTACTAAAACCGTGAATAGCGAAGCGATATTATTACGGTTGGCGAATCGTCGAAATACGAGAATTGGCTTTTGATTATAACATGTTCAGTTATAGAGAAAAAACGCATTCCTACATTTTCATATTCGAAATCAAATTGTCCAGAGGTAAAATGTGAATCTAACAATATAGGTATAATATAAAATATTATTACCTATACGGTTTTTTTTACCCCGCCTCGCCGTATAGGTACATCAATAATCTGACATTCTGATCGCGTCAGTGTGACAGCATAGGACCTTTTTCTGTATTCGTCCCACAACGAACACTAGTGTACCTACTGAATCTATCTATTTATAAAAACGTAAAAAAATATTTGTACCCACTACCCGACTACCTATGACAATTATACATTTCTAAACCGTTCATTCGATTGCGATGAAATGTGGAACAGAGATAAATTAAAGTATTAAATCTTGCCTAGGGGCAGAAGATAGGCTACATTTTGTCACGAAAAAAAGTAAATAAGAGTCCAGCCCAAGGAAGTTCTCAAACTTTGAGATTATTATTATTATTTGCTTATAAATGGTTGCTAATGGTTTTATTTAGTTTTAATAATTATCATTATATTTTAATTTTAAAGCGAGCTATGAGTATTTTAAAATTGTAAGTTGTTTGTACATATTGAAGTAAGTACTCATAACTCGCTTACAATTTAAAATATAATAAAAAGCCATTTAACTTGAAATATAAAATGCCTAATTTTTACTCCTTAGAATTGATCACGTTCCAGCCCCCTTAACTTGTTTTCAATTTTTAAATTCAAATGTTTGGACACACTTTTTTTATAATCAAAGTTGATGTCGAAGAAAACTATCAACTAATTCCCAATTAAAAATACCTTAAACCAGCGTTTCTCAAAGTGTGAGTCGCGACCCACTGGTGGGTCTCGAACATTTTTTTAAATTATATAGATTCTCATCTTCATACATGCGTGAAGTTGGATTTTCGGCAATGGTGGGCATCAAAAACAAACATCGAAACAAGCTAAAGTTATCGAACTCCTTACGTTTGAAAATAATTAAAATTAACAAGTTCTCGCAGCACCTCAAAACTGTCGAATTCGTCTCTGTCGCCTAATCAGAATAATAAAAAATTCAATTTTTTCGTTTCGCCAAACCAATTTGCCGTTCTTGCCAATAACGATAACTGTGAAAACAGCGATGTTTCCACACCTTCAATTTGCTCTAAAGATGACTTCACTATGTCCCCTCACACTGTTCAGGATTTTGATCCGCCAATCTATATAAAAAAACATAGCAGATTACTCCGCCTTCAACTCCACTTTGAGAAGTATTACCGACAAAAACGCCTTTACTTGCAAGTCTTCAGCTTCTCATCTTATCGTCCAACCTTCAGGTCGTAATAGCTTTAACAAAATTGCCTCTCACCACTTAAATGAAACAGACGCCAGTTTTCATTCATTTTCACCTCGCTTCCAACATCCCTACAGGGTCATCATCAGAAATGTACACCCCTCGACCTTAGGCACCGATATTTCATCCACTCTGGATGAACTAGGACATCAAGTGAAACACATTTACAACGCCAAATATAAAAATAAACATCCCCTTCTACTTTTATTTTATTTTCTTACCAGAACGAAAAAAACGAGGACATTCACAATATTAAGTCGTTGCTTAATACCAAAGTATTTATCGAAAATCCCCACAAAAAGAGCCATAGCCTTTCAAAATGCCATAATTGCCAAGAGTTTGGACATACGCAAAACTATCGCAACCAAACTTCCCACTGCGTAAAATGTGGTGCGGAACATCATACTAACGAGTGCACCAAGGACCCAAAAAGTCCTGCCAAGTGTGCACTTTGCTCCGGGGATCACACCGCAAACTTCAGGGAATGCGCAGTTTTAAAAAAAAACTAAAAAAAAAAAACTTTAAAAAGCACCTAAAGCCCAAGTTCCAGAGTCAAACCATCATTCCAGTCCGAAATCTTACGAAAGCCACCAGGATTCAAGATTCTTCCACAGATCACATTTCTGTCTTACTATCTAATTTTATTAATAACCTCAACTCTCTAATCAGTCAACTAATTATTACTCTCCTCTCCTCAGTTCTTAACGTACTAATCCTCATAGCTTCCTTATCTCCATAATTATTTTCGTAAAATTATCCTCATTATAACATAATAGTCTATCCAAGGTTATTAAACTTTATACCTCACTAATGTTTTAAATACCTATACCGATATTGAGTCGTTGTATCTACCTAATTAAAACTAGGTAGTATATTTCTTATCTCATGTTTACCTAATATGTAATAATATGGTATTATAATTGTTGGGCTATAATAGTGTAAACTGAAAGCTAATATAAAAAAAAAAATTTTATAATTTATGACTTGTGTCTTATGGGAGGGGTTATTCTATAATTTTGTGAGACACGGACAGCGTTACCGTTACAGTTGCCATGACAACCAAACAATAACAATGATGATATTAATGTTAAAACGTATCTAGGTTACCCCTAGCAACCGATGATTAATATATAATATAAGCTATACATACATACGTTTGGTTTTAAGATATAGTTTCTATTTTCAAATAAAACCCCAAAAACTAAGCGGGGTTTATTGTAAAAGTATTAATGGGAAGTTTTATCGGGATTTTTCTGAAAAATCCTATCCGAAAAAAACAGGAATTTTTTTTCATTTATTAGCTGCACTGTTTTTTGATTTTCCCCTTATCTATTATTTTATTACCATTTATCAAGTATTTGTTATTTTTTTAAGGCGGCTCTTAGTGGCTATTATTTAAGGGGAACAATTTAGGCAATTTCTAATCTTGTCGTCGCCGCCCGTAATCTATGTGTTAGTCGTAAATGATTATTAGTGTGAAATTCGAAGAAATTCGAACTCGATAACAATAGATTTTATATCACCCGGCTGCGGGCACACGGTTCAATAGCACACGTACGCGCATGCAAAAGTCAACGTATTCACTCTCGAAAAATATTTTGTACACTCACAACAGTGAAAAATGCTAATAAGCTGGCGAAAAATACACATACTTCTAGTAGTCCAATTACAATTTTGAAAAATTATTTGAATTCGTCAGCCTCTTTTCTATGATTTGTAGGAAACCGATTTTGGATATTTTAGATAATTTACGTATATTACGGTTCCAAATGACTGCTTGATTTCTCAAATTTAACTTGCACTTTTAAGTGCTAACTAGACAAAAAGATGAAAAAGTTTTTCCTACAGATCATAGAAAAGAGGCTAACGAATCCAAATAAGTATTCAAAATTGAAATTGGACTACTAGAAGTATGTGTATTTTTCGCCAGCTTATTGGTCTAAATGCATGAAAAATCCAATCGTTTAGAGCCGCCTTAATTGTTAATTTTTTTTTGGATTATTCATTAAGTATTTACAGGAAAGTTGTCTATTTAATACCTTATTAAAAACAAAAGATTGTTAACATTTCTATTGACCGTTGATGTGTAATTTTTTCCATTTTATAATTTTTTTCTTCTTATTTTAACTTTATTTATTTTTCTTCATCTATACATACGATTGTTTGGTTATTTTTTTTTTAATCGGATTTTAAGTTAGGATTTTTTATTAATTGATTGTATAACTTTGATACTTTAGAGTAAAATTATACATTTACGTACGACCTCGTGGGGTCCGGGATCTACCACAGGTAGATTGCATTTACTAGAGTATGGTTCTATTGTCTGGGATCCGTATACCGTTGGTGATATACTTAGACTTGACAGAGTGCAGAACAGGTTTTTGAATAATGCTGGGTACTGCCTAAACATTACTCATCCACCCCATGACTATCAACCAATAAATGATATTTTATGTCTCGAGTCACTATCAGTTAGACGTCAGACACATAGTTACCGATTTATTTCTGGGCTATTAAATGGGAAAATTGATGCACCTCGATTATTAGAGAAACTTAATATCCATGTTCCTAGCAACACTCGATACCAGGGCACGTTCTACCTACAAACAGATCGGTCCAACTATGCTGCCAATGCACCCCTCCCTAGACTGATGCGTGTATACAATTTATATAATTTGTGACAATTTCGTGCCTGGGCCCTTTATTTTTGTTTCACCATATTATTGGTTTTTGCTGTCTTACTATATTTAATACTGTTATTATGTCTTACTATTTTAATATTGTTATTTAAATTTGTTATTATTTTGTATGCAATTACTTTGTATAAAAGCCGATTGGCGTTAATCATTATAAATAAAAATAAATAAAATAAAATACCTGATAATATACTACTTTATAATCACAAAAATCTAGCAATAGCAACGCATTGCCCTGTCCAGCTAGTATAATATATAAAGATACTAAGACACAAAATAAAATCAAACAATTTACAACCTGCAAGCAAGACTTTGTCTCCAAAACTTAAGAAGAAATTATTTAGTTCATCAAAAATAACAATTATTTACTTTCAGCTATTATAATGAGCATGAATGAAGTATTTAAATTAACTGTTTTAAGAAATCTATAAAACTGCTATAACTGTTAAAACTACTATAAACAAAAGCACAACAATTCTTTAAAAACCACTTTTTTGCTCTTAAAATTCTACTAAAATTCTTCTAAAATACTATGCGATGGCTTCAACTATCGCAGAGACGAATTTTTTACTCGATGAAGGGCGTTTTGTGTGTTTTTATCATATAATAACCTATACAACTGAATATAAATTTCAGAAAGCCTCTACCTACAATTTCGAATGTATTTCACACATTCTTTTTTTCCAAAACTTAACCGTCAACGTCGGGTGGTTTATAATTACATGTATATGTGTATATATTTTACAACTTACCCAAATCCCGTGCATTTCTAATAAACGTCTGTACGATTCCAGTTCGTTTTCTTTCATCTGGTAAGCTTGTATGAGCGACATGTGATTTTCCTGAAGTCTAAACAACTAAAGCACAACAGACATCGATAGATTAACAATGTTATAGGTTTAGCATTATACGTTAGCATCATGAATCATGATACATTATTATTTGCGGTTACACTGAATCAGAAAAATATAAATCAGTTTAAAGTCATACACACTTCGGTTTTTATACGATCCGTGTCGTCCCGGAAATCGTTGGCCAGCCTGCACAGTTCCTCAATCCGGTTGGTCTTCTCAGACAATTCGTTTTTCAGGCAGTCCACAGTGATGTTGAGCTCTTCGATTTGTTTTTGATTGGTTACCAATTTTTCGCTATCGTCCTGGCCGGGAAGCGTGTTCAGCGCTCTCATGATCATTCCTGTGAAGGATATAGACAAAAAATTTACTGTATGATAATATACCACAGATTTGGAGGCCGATACACTATATGACAATAACACGGTCTGTACTCTCTGCGTAGTGAATAAATTGAAAACAGTAATATTTTCGAATAGCAAACGTATTCTTAAGAAGAACTATAGATAATATATTAGTTATTCGAAATCTGATTTTGGAAATGAAATTTAAGATCATATTTTCAAATGTTTGATTTTTTTGTACTACTTAAGGATTGTCATGTGAAGATACAAACTTTTATTTTCCAAATGAGAATCCTCCTTCTACTGTAAATTATTTAACTGATGACTTTTCTGAACATTTTATCGTATCTCAATCAAAATTAGAAGATGTAGGTAGTTAGTATTGAGTTATTTAACTTTATGTACTAAGGATAAAAGGTCCATGATAAATGATTTTGAAAGATATGAAGGCCATGGTGGTTTGAAAATCTTAGTAATTAAACTATCAATAATTATAATTTGTAAAAATAGTCCAAGTATAGTATAAATTTTAATATACTTGATAGTCTAGATTCGAGATCTAATATTACATTTATCTATGTAAATAACAATTAATTGCTGTTCATTAGTATCGCTAAAACTCGAGAACGGCCGAACCGATTTGGCTCAAATTTTATTTTAAGATGTTCGTCATTGCCAGGAGAAGGTTTTTACGAAAGAAAATTTTAGGAAAATCTACCGGAAAAGTAGGAAATCTGGGTGTAAAAAATACAACAGTGTATTATATTATATTGGTTGCTATTGGTTAATCGGGCATGTTTGTTGATTTGTTTTATTATTTTTTGTCAATATATATAACAGGGATGGCCACTAACCTTAACTTTTGGAGCCGCAAATTCGTAAAGTTAATTCGAGGTGAGTCACATTGTAAAGCGATGTTTATAAAATGAAGACACATTTTTAATTTTATGTCAATTTATTTTTTACACTACACTACTATATTTAGATTTAATGAATTTAACTATTTTATTCACATACATATAAGTAGCTTAAAGATCGAAATAAGTTTCTTGGCCCACTCTTTTGTTATTGCAGCGTATTTTTCTTCCGGAACATGGGCACACAATTTGGGCTATACACATACTAAAAATCAATGTTCCAATCCATAATAACGACTGTAATGATAATGAAACCGACGGCAATAAAAACATTATCTTATGATTCTAACCGAAATACTTAGTTATATTTATTGATTTTAGTCTAAGCTCGGTTCAAAAGCCACACGAAACTGATTTAAGAGCCACATGCGGCTCTTGAGCCTCGTTGTGGCCACCCCTGATATATAATATAAATATATCTTTTTATATATAATTCTACTGTGCGTGTGTTGTGACTGAACTCCTCCTAAACGGTTGGACCGATTTGAATGAATTTTTTTTGTATGCGTTTGGGTGACGCCCCGGAAAATTTAGTTTCACAAATCACCCCCCTAAATCCAACCAGTGGATGTGCTCAAACGGGGATTTAAAGATTTATTGTGGAAATTTTTGTTTATAAATGGTCGCCATGGGTTAGGTTAGGTAAGTAATAATTATTGGTTGCCATGAAATCAGTGTATTTATTCAATGCATTTAATTTTTTTATACGCTGTGTTTTGATATTATATGTATCGCAATCAGAGGCGTTCTCAGGATATTTCAATGGAGGGGGATGAAAAAAATGGTTTCAAAATAAGCCGTACCTAAGGGTTTTGCCTCACAACTCCCATATTATAATAATGAATATTAAAAAAGCGGGTAAGTGGATGTCGCTCTGCTGTACAGTAGATTACAATAGTTGGTCACTGTATAATGGATTGTATTAAATTTGAATTCAATTATATCATATCATTGTATACGAAAAACGATTCTGAGCGGACTGCTCACGGTTTGTCAGTCTGGATATTTTATATTGTAATTATATTTTATTATAGCCTGTAAGTTGAATTAATATTATAAATTACGATAAAATAGGTAACTAAAATCATTATTTTTATTTTATTTGTTGCAATGGTGATAAACAAAGTGTTAGAAATTGAAATCACATTTTTAGCGGTTTTTGAAATATGTCGGTGACATTGTAATGTGTCATTAAATAAATATTGAGAAAATTGAAAAATTACCTCTCTAAAGTACCATCTTGATAAAATTTGCTAAAAGAAAAGATATACTATATGTTAAAAGAGAAGAACTGCTTCTGGTAGAAATTTTGTATGCAGGATAAAATAAAAATAAATATAAACAATATTGAAAAACCAATAGATCCCTCACTCCGCTCAGAATCTAATAATACCTATTGATAGTAATATAGTTGATAATATCAAATAATCAATTCAAGTCATATTTATTGTTCTTTTTATTTGAACTATAAAAGAATGTTATGAATCAGTTTAAATCAGGAATGGAAAATGTTTTTAATTTTTTCGTTTTTGTTTAACGTTTTTAAAAACGTTATTTTTCTATATTGTTTTTGATAATATTGTTTTTTTTTATAGTAGTAAATTTAGCAATTTAGAAATGCACTTAAGAGTTAAAAATTAAAATTAATTATTCTTGATTTCAAATAAAAATGTTTTTAAATTTTAATAGAGCATTGTTGGTAAAGATTAAAAAGTAAATACTTTTTTTTTTCGTGTTATTAATATAATAATGTATAATACCATAATTTATTTGCGTTTTCGTTTTTGATTTCGTAATTAATTTTTTTTCTGTTTTTGGGATTTTTTGTTATGGTTTTTTGTTTTTGTTTTATTCATTGTTTTCGTTTTTTTTCCCGTTTACTAACGTTTTTTAAAAACGTTTTCCATCCCTGGTTTAAATTATTTATTTTATTTTATCACTGTGGTGTTATCATTGTGTATCTTACCTTTACATTTTTTCTGACGCTGGGAATTTATGAAGTTGACGGAGTGATTGTTTACAAAAATACAGTACAAATCAATTGTAAAGCGAATTGCCTGTTACATGTTATAATTATCAGTGATAAATAATAATATTGTTTATGGCTGGTGGAATCAGTAATCACGATAAAGAAAAATTGCAAAAAAAAAAAAAATAATAACTACCAAGTCAATATTGAAAACACAAACACATATCAAAAGTAGACAAAACGTGTATTACTAATATGTAAAAAAATAAAGAACCTTGGGGGGGATCTATCCCTCATATCCCCCCCCCCCGTGAGAACGCCCATGATCGCAATTACGTAAATATTATTCTCACATATAAGTTACGTACATAAAACAATGCCATGTAAACATAATAAAAAGTCAGTTTTAATAAGTAGGTATTATCACATTACTAGGTCGATCAGTATGATGGAATAAAGATTGGTATGTTTTGACTAAAATAACTGTCCGCCACCTATCCCCTTAAGGAATATTCTTTGTATAAACATAATAAAAACTGAGACACTACAAAACTACAAAACTGAGACATTACACATACTCGTTTGAATTTTGAATAAAGCACATCAAAATGTGCATAAAAAATATAGCCACTAAATAATTTACAGATAAAGGGGTTTTTCATTTAAAAAAACAAAAATTTGTATCGGCATAGATTACTTCTAAAGTGGTAAAAATCTCAAGAATTAGAAAATATGCATAATATCTTAAAGTGTATACAAATGTATATACTGTTATTATCAGCATTAACATTTTTGTAAGCATCGTTGACAATTTATTTAAAGTATTAAGTCGACATTGAAAACGAAAAAAAATATTGTATACAATCGTATTATAGCCGTGTATAAACTATAGAGGTGTGTTATTCTTATTATACTATTGTAATTTATAGTACCTATGTAGGTACGCACCTTCAAGCATTTTGAACAACTTGCAAAACTCGTAATCCAATAATAGAGAATTAGAGTCTTGAGCCGTCGGCTGCGGGTGTTTACTGGCTCTGGTGTACGATTCGTTTCGAGACACATCGTTTAATTTATCCACGAACGTTTCCACGCCTATCCGTTTGTTAATCAAATGTCTGAGGCTATCCTGAGAATTAAACAAACACCGTCAGTCCTGAAAAATTTGAGTATACGAAAATCAAGAATTTACTTTTTTGAAATTTTCCACCGTGTCAGGATTGAACGCTAGACATATACCCATCACGAACGTGCTCAGACCGCTGACGATTTCTTCGATCTCTTCGTTCTCTAGACGATTCGTCTGTATATAAGCAAGACATAGGTAATATGCAGTGAACATGGAATTAATAGCATACATATAATATTATAACTAACAACAAAAAAGTGTGATAAAATAAAACGATATCAGGTGGCAAAAATAGAAAATAGTAAGTATATACGTGTAATTCATTTTTCAGTTAGAAATTCATAAAAGTTTTTCTTTCCAGAGCGAACATTAGAAATTTTAATAAAAGTTTCCCTACAAATTTTTCTACCTTTAATAAAAAAACAGTTTACCGAAAAGTATATATAGCCATAGGATATTTTAATTTTTATTAATTCTTTTAGGATGACTCAACATCTCCGATCAGAATCATTTTTCGTATGTAATAATTTATCATTTAATTATTAAAATATAAAATGTAGCACATCCATTACAAGGACATGCTCGACCACTACTGTACTACAGAGCAGTAACAATTTGTCCACCTTTTATTGTATTTAAAATCTTTATAATACCTATTATAATCAATATTATTTCCGTGGGGGAGGGGGCTTGAAAAATAAATAATTACCTACAATTTAATATTTTTTTCCAGTCTAATAATTTTAGACATTTCGGTGAAGTATTTGAAAACTTACACTTCTGAATTTCTCTAGTATAAAATATGCTCTGATCATAAACTTTGATGGAGTATTTTGGAAGCAAATTGGATCTATAGTTGGGACTTAAGGAGGTCAAACTTGAAAATTCTCAGTATTTTTTAAAAAAATCGGGAAAAACAAAAATAAATAATTTGATTGGTAACCTTTGTCAGACGGTCTTTGCTTGGATTGTATTTGATTAATTTTAGTTTTATTTCTAATAACGTCAAAAAAATTATTCGTTCGGTCAAAAAGTTTAAAAATGTAATTCAAGTTTTTATTATTGCTATCTAAAAATATTAACGAACATAGATACGATTATATTTTATACCTAAGCATTTAAAGTTCAAATTAAATTAATAATAATCCAGGAAATAGGGGGGCATCACCGGCTTCATTCCGTTGGTACAGGTGGAGACTATAAGAATAAGTATTTTAGGGGGGGGGGGATTTATTATTTAGACCTAATATTATAAATTTATATACATGTACTGTTACGAAAACTACTTTCTCATATTTCTTACTTCTCATATGAACATTTAGTCCTAGAACCGCGCCTGGATAATTTAACGGCTCCACACGTATATGTATAAATACCGGCCCAAGTTATAATATGTTGTAGATGCATAAAAACCTTAAACCGCCCACAAGAACGTTCTTTTATGTACTATTATATTAGTAAAAACAGGTAGATATATCTTAAAAGTTTGAGTAGACTTTTAACTTTTAAGTATAATCGCTCTCCCGGTAATTATATATATATAATTTATATTATATTTTATATTTACGACGACCTTAATGAGATGTTCAAGAGCATTTTATTGTAGCGAAATTTATTGTATTTGTGTACACGACACAGACGAATACTAATGTATTACAAGAATAATTATTGTACAAGCTACAAATAAAAGCAATATTGCGTTTTATTGTAATTAATAATATTTATGGATATTATATTGTACACTGTTCTACGGACGTAAATAACATTTTAATATCGACAAAAATCGAGCGTGGGTAGTGGCCAGTGGGTACGCCTAAATTAAAAACAATAAATTCAAAGCACCCGATCGTATCGATTCTCTTGTTAATTAATTTATTTGTTTTTTGATCATGTTATTTAGTCTGAGTTTAATCAAAATCGCGTACTTGCTTAGTCGCTTTTAAGTCATAAGAGGACGATTAGAGCTGTATTATAACGAAACACATGCACAATTAGGTGTTTTTCGTTTGCTTTGGCCGTTTCATTATTCAAATACTATAGGTAATAGGTATACTGTCCCTGTCCGTACACATTTAGTTAGGTATTAGCATTGATTATAATACACGATAAACAATTTATGCTCATTTGTATTTATTTTGTTCCATCCTACGAATTCCTACCTATTGAAAATGAGATCATTTTTCAGAAAACTGATTTGAATTTGTTTAATGTCTACTTGAGATCGGTGGGTCACTTAGTCCACATTTTAAGATTTCTGATTTAAATTCCGAATAATCAACATTTAAAAATTCCGAAATTTCAAAATAATCAAACTAAATTTAAAGTTTTTTTTTTTTTTTTGGGGGGGGGGGGATGATCTCAAGTATACATAATAACGAATTTAAATTAGTTTTAAAAATATATTATCACATTATATTAATATTATACCATGAATTATTGTTATTATCTTATAAGTCAATGCCATAGGTTAATTCATTTGGTCAATACCATACCAACGGTATGAATAGGAGGTCCATGGTATAAATAAATTAAAATAGGTCTTAAAATATTTTGAAAATGTCAGTGTTTAGAAATATTATTACTTAAGTAATAGTGAAACGTATCAAGTTTCTATTATAATCTTTAAATTATAAGAAATAACAAAAACTGTATGAGAAGAAATCATCATTAAGCGTTTTTATATCAAATTTAGTCAACATTTGAACTTGGAAAGCTCATAAAAAATTTATATTGCTTTAAGTTTTAACTAGATCCAATTTTATTCTTAAGGGGACGTTACAGTAACATTTGTTGTCTCCTTCTTACAAGTGCGTGACATAGCAAATTTTACTCTCAGAAAAACACGTTTATCTCCCGTTAGTTTAAAAATTATTTTAAGAGTATTTTAAGATGTACAAACAGTTTAAAATTTTAAAATACACATAACTCGCTCTAAAATTAAATTATAATAAAAAGCTTATGTTATTGTCTAGATAATAATCTTGGCTTTAAATTTTATAAGAGGTCAATTCGCTCTAATTTTTAAATTAACGGGAGATAAACGTGTTTTTCTGAGAGTAAAATTTGGTATGTTACGCACTTGTAAGACAGAGAAAACAAATGTAACTGTAACGGCCCCTTAATAATATTTTTACTATTCCAAAATGCAAAGACAAAAAATAAATAAATAAAAAACATCATTATCATTGTAAATATAACCTATATATTTATCAGAATAATAAAATATTTAATTATATTTTATAATTATTATAAAATATAATTAAATTTTATCCATACAAGGGAGTTTAAGAAATGATATGATTGTAGCATACCGTGAAAACAATTATGAATAAATAAAAAATACGAACCTGAGTAATAAAGTATGGTATGCCTGAGTTAATCTTCAAGAAACTTTCAACAGCCAGTGAACAATGAGCAAACCAAGTAGACAATAACATCAAATAGCCAATTTTAAACTGTGCTCTATCATTCTAAAATACAATATCAATTGAGTATTCTTTTAAAATCTTGTAACTGTTACAATAACAGAAAATACATACTGTTTGAATAGAAATAACTATCTGTTGCAGTAATGTAGGTGGCTCATTATCACTGGACGACAACTTGACATTCAGCAGCTTTTCCTTACCTTCTGGGTTATCAATAAGAGCGTATGAAAGTGCCACTGCTGAAAACCAGCAGTTCAACGGTTCCTTGTTGAACAAACCTCGACAAAGAAGATTGCTGATGCAAGTTTCAGTTACTATATAATACATATACAAATAGGGAATTGAGTTAGTATTAAATAATTATAACAGTAGTAAGACATTATAAGTTATAACTTATAATAATACCTTCTTTTTCCAATGGTAAAAGTTTTTGAATAATTTTCATTTTTCCAAAATCATTTCTGTACAAGTAACACTGGAAAACATACAACACCGCACAACGCATATCAAATGGCTGCTTGTCGCTTAACATTGTATATAACAATAATAACAGAATATCCCTAAAAATAAATACATAATATGAAATTACTTCTACATTCATCAGAAATGTATTAATTAACACAGATATATGAATATACTTTGGAGGATTTTCATTGGACTTTACTGATTCAAGAAATGATTGATTATCATTGTGCCCACGTATAAGTTCTGCTACAGTATATATGGCTTCAGTTAATGGATTACGGGGTACACCAGTCGCAACCAACAAGTCACATAATGCTTTTAGAATTCCAGATGTGTACATGGCTTGTTGGCATGAAGAAGTAGCTTGAGCTGGATTGGTTGGTGATACTAGTGTGCGTATAATTTGAAGAACTGAATGCACATTGTTTATTCTCTGAATGGGCCACTCATCAATAAGGGGCAACTGCAAAAGGGGCAATATTCGGGATATAAAATTACCTAAACAAACAAAATTATTTTTTATTATTAAGTAATATTTTGATTGTTGTTGGGGAACAGACCTTCTTTGAAGAAATTTTGTGTCGAAATGTTATTTCTTAATAGAGTCAACATTAAATTCAGACAATCTTGGACGACAATTCCTCCATCTGCATTGCCTTCTTCTTGTATAACGTAAAATAGTCGATCAAAAGCATTTTCAAAAGCTAATATCTTTTGAATATTTGCATTGCTTTTTGTCAATAGTGTTAACAAAAGAACAGACTACAACAAATTGTAATGGATAAATATTAAGTTTTAATTCCTAAGTAATTATTATTTATTACATACATAATATGTACAGTTAATAATAAGCTATTGGCAATTGAAAGCTTATCAATTATCAGGCCGGCGGGGGTGGATCTGTATTTTAATATCATGAGTATTTATTGTATACTAACAAATCATACTTTAAGGGACATTAGAATGTATAATGACACACATATGAACCTATAAAAGTAGTGAATCTTGAATAACCTTTTTTTATGTGATCATAATATTGTATCATTTAGATAGCAATTGAATTTGATAATACAACTGTGGATTCCGCCTAACGGTCGCCTATGATACTATGATAATATGTTGGTAAAATAATGTACAGTGGATTCCACTTGATGGGGACACGTTGGGATCAAACTCATTTGCCCACATTAGAGTGGTATATTATTTATACACTTACACTTAGAAGTTAGAACAATGGCTAGCAAGTGAATAATATATAATAATATAATATTAAGGCTACATAAATACATAATACATCATCCATTATACCAGAAGTTCATTTAAATTTGATAAAATTGATTGAGAAGATTCTTTAAGAGAATATATGGGTAGCGGATTCTCTAAGAGGACGCTACCCATACATTTGTTGTCTCCGTCTTACGCACGCACGACATAGCAAATTGTCATTCACTAGTTTCAATAATGTGCTGTTAGTTTTGATACTAGAGTAAATTGGCCTATTATAAAACTTTTGGGTAAGAATATTATCTGTGCTTAGGCATTGTCGATTTTTCGAAATTTCCATTTTCAAGCAAGATATGGGTATGGGAAATATCAAAAATTAAAAATGCTTATATCTCTTTTGAAAATTAAAATATTGTATAAAAGCCAACACTTAAGCACAGATAATGTTATTATCTAAAAAATTGATAATAGGTCAAATTACTCTTATATCAAAACTAATAACACACTATTGAAACTAGTGAATGAAAATTTGCTATGTCGTACGTAAGTAAGACGGAGACAACAAATGCATGGGTAGCATTCTCTTAAAATAAAAATCTAAATAAAAATAACTAATATTTTAATGTTAATCTAAAACTAATGTATACTAGAATATAAATGGTAATATAAACAAACAATTAACATTAAAAAAGCATTAGTTAAAAATATTAATACTTATTTATTTATACTTATTTATTTATACGTCTTATTGAATAAATAATATTATTTTTGTATCTGACATTGAAAAGCTGAAGAAATTGATTTAAACAATTTGACATAAGAGTTAATTTAATACTTAGGAATTTGGTTTAACGGCCTGAATAAAAATGTTAACTTAAATAACAAAGGATTATTTAGGTTTATTTCCTCAGATATAACACATCAAAAATGATGAAAACAAGTAAGCATAAATAAATTGAAATTGATATATTAAAATCTTATAATATAATGTACATAACAACTAAATCCAACAATCAGTCTAACAGTCTATAAATAATAAATTCTTTATAAAACAGTTTTATTAAAATGTATGCAATGCTAAACAATTAATTGCAATGAATATTATCATTTAAGTTAATAGTATTTAGCTCTATTAACTTCATACTTATTTTGGCAGAGCTCTTAATATATAATTTTAGTAATATGCTTTTATTTTTTAATAATTAAAAATTATTTATTATTTAATTAATACAAATATAAAGTATATTATATCAGTTTTAAATAAACATGGTCATAAGACAGTTTTGCTAAGTAAAATATAGCCATACATTTGTTTATTTATTTGTGAAAAATAAATAAATAGTAGTCATAAAAAGAACTCACATTATTTCGAATTACTTCCCGGCTGTCACTCAACATGTCAATTAATTTGGAAACTCCCATAGGGCTGACCAAAATCATTTCTTGCACGTCCTTAGCCCTATTATTATTAACAAGATTTACTTTTACAAAATTTAATAGAATGACATAATAAAATAGAACAATCCAAAAAACTCGAGACAGTTTTTTTTAAGATAAAATAGTTGCTATTAAAATTAATATGTATATTACGAGGGCTGGAGCGTGATTAATTTTTAGTCGAAAACATAGCTTACGACTTCAATCACTACGCCTAATATAATGTTCTGATATCAATTTTGAAAACAGATTTGAATTTGTCACTAATTTATCCATGCTTTGACAATTTCATTTCTCTGATTTTTTTTTTTTCTATTGATTTTAGTGCTTAAAATTCTCTAGTATTCCTTAATATGAAACCAAACATTTTAAATGATTTATTAATAACTATGCTAGTATTAATAGAAAAAGACAAATTACAGGAAAAAAGAACACTCAAATCTCTAACTGAATCCACTCAATTAATAAAAACAATATTAATTTTATAATTAAAAACTAAAGGATATTTTTTTTTAGTAAAAGATTTTAGCATGGTATTTTCACATTTTCACTACACCATGTGGTAAACCTATCTAAATTCTCTTGACGATTAAGGGGGAAGGCGGGGGGGGGAAGGTCACACCTATCCTAAAAGCGTAAAAAGCTATGATAAAAGCTATTTTGTTGAACCTTATTTCAACCGATTGTTTTCAAATAAAGTTTTTTGAAACT
Organism: Macrosiphum euphorbiae; assembly: GCA_949089665.1. Lineage (NCBI taxonomy): Eukaryota > Metazoa > Arthropoda > Insecta > Hemiptera > Aphididae > Macrosiphum > Macrosiphum euphorbiae. The sequence goes on along the minus strand of CARXXK010000003.1, from coordinate 12,049,361 downwards.
GTTACATCATGTAATATGCTTCTTGTACAATAGATTTGTGAAGTGAGGTTTTAAAATACTATTATACCATTTCAAATTTAAAAAAAAAAATTCTTTTCACTCTTTTATTGGAATTCCAAGTGTGTAAAGGATAGGAGTGACCACACTTAATTACCTAAAAGTACTATTTGATAAAAGCGAGACTTAATAATAACATATTTTTAATTTTTAACTAAATAAAATGTTAAGATAATTTACAAAGATAAATAATTCACATTTCACAACATACACATAATATGTTAATAATTTAGAAATATACATTATAAATTGTAACAGTTAGAATATATTTATTTAAGGGGCCTCACTACCAAGTCTTTTTTTTGTCAAAAACTACTGTTTCTAATTCCAACGATACGTGTCGACAATTATTACGATTTTCATTCTGAAAAGATATTCTGATTTTCCGTAATATATACAAGGGAACGATCGAGCCACATTTTTAATTTTTGTAATTTAAATTGCAATAAAAATTGTAAAAAATTTAAAAAAAATACAGAATTTCCAACTTAAATATTTAATTAACTAAATACAATTTTAAAAATGAGCCTCGATCGATCCCTCGTACACGTTGTGGAAAATAAGAATATTTTGTCAGAATGAAAATCGAGGTAATCGTTACGACGTACTGTTGGAATTAGAATCGTATGTTTAAGTGAAAAATAACTAATAAGCATTTTTTCATGATCACAATATTATTATATATTGACATGTGTGTGCGAGTGCGTGCGAGAGCCCTCCGCACCACTACAATTGACCCGCATGGACGCCACACACACTAATAATCATTTACGACTAACACATAGATCTCGGGTGGCGACGACGAGATTAGAAATTGCCTAAATGATTCTCCTTAAATCAATGCCATTGCGAGGCCCCGTAAGTATAATGGAGTTTAAAACTAGATTTGCTTTGATTTTAATTTAACTTACTTATTTGTCAACAATTGTAACAGTAACTGAAGAGCTGGCCACCGTACGTGAAAATCAAATTCCTCTAAATAATCCAAAACCAATCCAACATTTTCTTTTTTTTTTATGAATATTTCTGTGAAACGTTCACCCAATTTATCCGAATCTTTTGCGGTCACGGCAGGAATTTCTAAAAAAACAAAAAAGGTTTATGTTTGAATTTATAAGATAATAAGAAGTCATAAAGAAAGGTATATACTTATAATTTTACTCAACAAAATTGTAGTAAGTACTTATCATTTTAGTTTCTTAGCAATGATTATATTAGGTTGTTAAGTTAGATAGTTTTATACTCTTGTTTTTGTGTCTTATTGGTCATCCCTCCTTAAGCAATAAAAAAAGAGTTCAACCTTCAATTTTGAGGGTGGTTCTGGTAGTTATAGTTGATAATAAAAAATTAAAAAGTAAAAAAATAACTGTAGGTTCTGGTAGGTTCTAGTCTAAGCTCTAGTAATCAAAACCAAAATATGTAAAATAAATAAATAAATAAATAAAATAAATAAATAAATAAATAAAATAAAATAAATCAAAATAAAGAAATAATACCTAGTACCTACCTAAATTTTAAATATATCATGATGAATACTTAATAGAGAAGTAATAACTATACTCTGTTCAGAACAAGAATTCCCACTTTTGAGCAAGCAACTGAGCCGCCAGCAGCCGTCAGACCCCCCCTGGCGAGTGTAGGCTAAGCTGTGATTATAGGTCACCTTAGCAGTTATTGAAAGCTGCCATCACCTGTAGCTATCGACAGACGCTGCCGTGTATACAGATGATCATAATAACAAGATCGTAATAATTATTACCTATTATGTTATAATGTATATTTTTTTTCTTTACCATGTTTCTTGTACTTTTACCTTATTGTTCTGCACCAAGCACAATACCTACATGGTATACAAATATTCTTGAAAAGGTGTGATATTATTGTTCACTGCATATACACTTGCGGCACGTTGGCGGAAGCGGCACAGCAAACATCAGCGCCAACTGGCGGTAATAGACATGCATGAATAAGACGAGTTTTCGTCAAGCGAGTGGGAATACTTATTCTGAATAGAGTATAATAACCTTTATCATACATTTGAAGTATACATTTTACCTTCTTCTTCATACAACTTATCATGCATAATTAGTCCTAACGTGCCCAAAGCATAGCTAGCTATTTCAGCGTCTGCACGGTCTTGTTGCAACACTAGGCACAGGGCATCCATTCCTTTTGCACCCACTTCAACGCGGTATTTTCGTGTAAGGGCTTTAAGTGCCCTGCATGCATCACGTCTGTCTGTCAGCAACGTGGAATTTTGAACTCGTTCCACCAAACGTTCAACCTGTAGACAAGGTATAATGTTGCCAGTTAAAGCAAAATATATATTTTTCAAACCATAGTGACACAGACACACACACAAATAATAAATGAATGCTATGCAAACTTATCAAAATATATAATCAAGTGTGTGTGTGTTTAGTTACAACATAACAATCTAAAAACAGCATACAATATCGGCACCGGACGGCTGGTCTTCGACGACGGGCGTACCGAGCACCGTTTTTAAACCACTTTTAAAATAATCCATGGATGTAGACAATCTCCTAAGCGTTTGCTACATTAAAAAAGAATAAAACTGTAGAGAAACATTTATTTCTAAGCTAATTTATCGGACGAACAGGTGCCAAAAATAGGGCTGTGGTAAACTGGTAGGCAAAAAAATTTAAAACAATAATTAAAACATCAAATATCAATAATATTTTAATAATGATAATAATAAGTAATAAATAATAGTTTGTTTTCATTTACACGGATGTCAACGACGGACACGATGGCATAGAATCATAGATTATATATTATCTATGCATAGAATGTAGATAGTAGTCAGTAGATAGTAGCCTGGTGGCGGGTTCACACAATAGAGATTACCCTGTGGCTTATATAACTGTGTTATCAACTTGAAATAATGATAACGTTGTCTTGAATAACAGCTACAGCCCATGACTAAATAGCGGTGGCTGGCAGAAATAATATTTGGATTTTCGGATGTAAGTAGGTACTTAACCGCAACCTGGACTATTAAAATATTTTATTCTGTGCCTGGGGTGTCGTAAATCTTGAACGTCCTCATAGATTGTGTCTGTCGATAATGGATAAGACTATGGAGAGGAAGTTTTTGAAGACCACTGTGGCCGGAATATTGATGGAAAATGGGTTTCAAGCGGCAGAACCCGGCGCCCTGGAGACCCTCGTCGAAATGCTCTTTAGTGGTCAGTAAATGTTGATGGCTACTGACTGTATGCCTTAACTAATTTAAATTATACAGTTTGGCTGTTCTGACAATCACATATTTTTGATTGAAATGATAATTACCTAGGTACCTAGTGGGCAAACATATTAAAGGTGACTAGTGCAATATTTATCTGGAAGCCGTGACATACCAATCTTTTACTAAACCTGTTCATTGTTATTTACCTACGTGGGTTCCATAACTAAATTTGACTAAGTGACCTTTTTTAAATTTGCCACTGCGTTTAGGGTATGGTTGAATATTACATTTTTAATTGGATAAGTATGTTTGTATGAAATAAAAATCAAAAAGCGTAGCAAAGTTTTGGTGCTACTGTCACTGATTCCAATGAAAGTATTGTGTATTTTCAATGGTCATATTTTATATTAAAAATTATAATGTAATGTATTTGAATGTTTTTATTTGATTTTAGTGCTATCACAAATAGGAAATAGTAGCCGTCGTTATGCAGAAGTAGCTGGGCGTCTCGAGCCTCTCGGTGCCGATGTTATGATGGGCCTAATTGACATAGGTATGTTCAAAAATGCGTCCAGTTTATTAGCTTATGCCAAAAGATCAAATCGAGCTGTTCTCCCTAGCCCTGTACCATCTGTACAGCCACGCCAAACAAGTAACCTTCAAGCAGGGACTAGACTGCCACATCCATCGTATATGCCAAGTTATATGCCAGCTTTTCCAGATCCGCATGCATACATTAGGACACCAGTAAGATAACTAGTTCTGTGACAATGTACAACAAACAGTTATTTTTGTAATAAACTAATATATTATTTATTTGCAGACACACAAACAACCAGTAACTGAATATGAAGCGATCCGAGAAAAATCTGCAATTCAAAAGCATGAACTTGAAAAATCATTAATTAAGTTTTTAATAAAAACTGGCCCTACTGAAAGTTTATTTTTGAACCAAGAAAATGATTGTTTTGCTTGTAAGTATGATAATATTACTTAAGGCTGTTGAAAACAGTCTTTTTTCGTGCATTTAGACCAATAAGTGGAATAAAATAAAATAATCTTCCAGAAGTTCAATATTAAATTTTGAAATTTATTTGAATTCCTTATTCTTTTTTTTTTTTTCTAAGTTATGTTGGAAAATGGATTTTTGATTATTATTTTTTTTTAGTAAACAAAAGTAATCTTACATTTTGAAAAAAAATGTATTTAGTACTAGGTATACTAATTAAACAATTCAAATAATCAAAAATTAATTTCTTACATGAGCTAGAAAAGAGAATAAGGAATTCAAATATGTTATAAAAATTATAACCAGGCTTTTGGTACTGGCAACATTTTTCTTCTGCTTTTTGGGACTTTCATGTTGAAACATTTTTGATTGCAAAATATAGTGACGTGTGATTGTGCTTATGTACATTATAGATTTAGCAACTCCTTGTGTCCATAACCTATCAAACGCAGTAGCAACGTTAAAAAAAATACCAATTTGAGGATTTCTAACACTAAGATGATTGAATTATTGAGATAATGCACTTGTATTTGAGTGTCTACTGTCTAGTACAATGGGCACTTTTCATCTCTGAAAAAAATAAAATACTTATTATTAGGGTTTAGATTTAAAGGCAATATCTCAATAAAAAATGCATTTAAAATGTCAAAAAAAGCACTTAATTTATGTAAATTGATTTGCAATTACAAAAAAAAAATTTAACAGATTTAATTAGTTTGTGTTAAAAAAAAAAATCACTACCATGTACCTAGATAAACTATCTTCAGTAAAACCTTGTAGGTTTGGGCTTATATTTTTGTACATAGAAAATGATCTTTCTACGTCCACGGAAGTTATCAGGGCGGACTGACGAACTATTTTGAATCTAGTATCTATGCATTATGAACATATTTTAATCTATAGATTGGTAGTATAGGTACTTTTATAAGCTATAAATTAACTGGCCAAACCAAATACTTGATTAAATGTTTAATGATGTCTATAATTATTGAAGGTAATAAAACCCATTCAAAAATAATTGACAGACATCGGTACAGTCTTCAGAAAATCTTATCGATTTGTACTGTTAATATGTTGTGTATAAAACTATCAAATCAATTGAAAATTAAACACAATTAAGGCATTTATAATTGAAAAAGGCAAAAATACATTTATAAGTAAAAAAAATGCGTTAGGCATTTTATATTTCAAGTTAAGGCGGCTCTAAACGATTGGATTTTTCATGCATTTAGACCAATAAGCTGGCGAAAAATACACATACTTCTAGTAGTCCAATTTCAATTTTGAATACTTATTTGGATTCGTTAGTCTCTTTTCTATGATCTGTAGGAAAAACTTTTTCATATTTTTGTCTAGTTAGCACTTAAAAGTGCAAGTTAAATTTGAGAAATCAAGCAGTCATTTGGAACCGTAATATACGTAAATTATCTAAAATATCCAAAATCGGTTTCCTACAAATCATAGAAAAGAGGCTGACGAATTCAAATAATTTTTCAAAATTGAAATTGGACTACTAGAAGTATGTGTATTTTTCGCCAGCTTATTAGCATTTTTCACTGTTGTGAGTGTACAAAAATATTTTTCGAGAGTGATTACGTTGACTTGTGCATGCGCGTACGTGTGCTATTGAACCGTGTGCCCGCAGCCGGGCGATATAAAATCTATTGTTATCGAGTTCGAATTTCACACTAATAATCATTTACGACTAACACATAGATTACGGGCGGCGACGACAAGATTAGAAATTGCCTAAATTGTTCCCCTTAAATAATAGCCACTAAGAGCCGCCTTAAATGGGTCTTGTGAATGTATTGAAAGTAAATAAACATTAGTGTGTGTAATTTGTAGTACCGATCACGTTGTATAGGGGAATCATAATACGTCTGTCATTTTACCTACTCGCATGCACATGTCACCACTCATTACCTACTTAATAAAATTGCTAAAAATTTTTTTTCAAAAAATACTGCCAGTGATTTCAATCACTACGCTCTCTAGGATGTTCCGATTTAAATTTTGAAAGCAGATTTGAATTCTCCTCTGAATTTACTATGCTTTGACTGTCGTACATTTTTCATATTCTTTATCAATGTATTTCAATTTAAATTATGAATATAATCTATTTTTACTCTTTTTGTTAGCAAATTTCTAAGTAAAAAAAAAAAAAAATCAGAAAAATGAAATTGTCAAAGCATAGATAATTTAGTGACAAATTCAAATCTGCTTTCAAAATTAATATCAGAACATTAAATTGGGTGTAGTGATTTGTGAGCTATGTTTTCAACCTAAAATTAATCAAGCTCCAGCCTCTTTAAATGACACACATTTTTATATAAAAATTATTTCTCTATTATAATTATTACTAATAAGGCTTTTGTCTTCAAATCCGAACCCTACTTATTATATTTTATTTCTAATGATAAATAATAAGACCAGCATTTTTTTCTTATTTAAATATGTATTTAATATTCTTCATAATTTAATGACGCCCAGGAAAATAAAAATCAGGTAATTTTTGGCACGTATCATTGGAAAAATTGCCATCCCAAGTCTAGAAGTATATATGCTGGAGGCGTTGAACTGAATATATTATGGTCCACTAGGTACTACAATAATGCCTAACTAGTCTAGAATCAATCCTGCACAGAAAAACAAATTACAAAGCTTTTAATAGTAAATGTTTTTTGTTATAGTGATAGCCAATAAGCCACAACAACCCGCATACCTCTCAGCATTGTTACCTCAAGATCAAGTATTTGACGAGGATCCCGATGAAACTGAAATACCAGTACCTACTAAAAAAATTAAGTTCAAAAAAGAAATTCAGATAAAAGAAGAATTTGATGAAAATGAAGAACAAGAAAATGAAAATGAAGAAGAAGAAGATATAAACAATGGTGATGAAACTGAATCAAAACCAGAAGAACCCATTGACAATCCTTTCTTGAGACCTGTTAAGTATCCAGCTGCCCCTTAAAATTGTTCTACTGGTCACATATTTATAGAAAATTATTTTGATTCAAAAAATATTTTTTAAAACCGAATATATGATCAGTCTCAGACTATTGTACATTCTGTATTTCTGTCACATATTGTTATTTAAAGTAAAATATTATGTCCTATGAATTACATCAGTATCTTGCATTTAAACTTAAGATGACGTTACACCCGCATGCATTGTCTCCGTCTTACAAATACATCATAGAAAAACTGTTTTGTGGAGGACAACATATACACTCCCTCTATATTTATAGTAAATTTACCAAAACTTGACTATTTGTATTTATTTATACTATCCAAATAATAAAAATACTACAACATAGATAAGGTTCTTCCCTGTGTGTTGTGAAATTTTTATTCTACTTTAAATACAGAAGGAGCATAATTGTCCCAAGCTAGCAGTTTTTGCTATGTTGTACATTTGTAAGATGAAAACAATGCATGCGGGTGTAGCGTCCTCTTAAACCTAATTATTTATTCAATTTTATATCAAATGAAAAGGCTAGACAGTAAGTTAAGAATTAAAGTTACATTTAATTAATTTACATAATGATGAATACCTATTACCTAATGAGTTACTTTATTTCCCAAAGTGATTTCATAACTTAACAAGTTAAATTTTATTTTAAAATTGTTGTAATATATGGAGTAATTATTTATTTTTTTAAATTTAATGTTTAATATTTCACCCCTTAGGGGGCTTATGGTAACAGATATGGCACAAACTAGATATTTGTAATATCCAATAGAAGGGGGATTTGCTACCTACAACCTACTACCTATGAAAGACCATTCTTTTTCTTACTTTATATAGTAAATAGGCTGAACCCTATCTCCAGCAATATATAGCATATAGGCTGCACCTGAATAAAAAATGTAAACAAACAATGTTAATAACCGTTATTATTCAGGTTAATATTGGACATGACGTATTGGTTCATACAATAATACGGGTGTTTAGTAGTTCAGAAAAAAACAATATTTTATACCTAATTATTTTTATTAGATATTTTTTTTAAATTTTTAATTGTTTAGAAAAATGTTCAAATTTAATATTGTTATTATTAAACAAATAATTAACTACACAATTGATCTAACCTCATAAAATATATACAAAAAAGATATCACTTGAAAATTGTAAAATAAAAAATTAATCAGGTTTCAGGTTAACCAGAATGTTTTAGTTGATTTGGGTGTTTGTGTTTTTAAATAGAATCGTTTGGGTTGTATGGGTTTTGGGTGTTTATTTTAAGGGGTCTTTATGGGATTTTAAGGCTGTTACGGGCTCTGGTTAATTCGGGTGCAAGGCTCTGTTCTAATCTATGGTCTTTGAATTTTGATCTTTGATACTACTATCGTAAATCGATTATGTTCATGGTGGCAAATACTATATTAGGTATTTGAGGGTGGAACTACAACTATTGAAATTTATTTAGTATTAGTCTCTATTAGTTACTACCTACTCATGACTAAACTAGCCATAGTCTTACTTTACAATTTTACATTCATTTTTTTCTCATCATATTACTATAATATTTCGTTCAAATAACTATGGTGTAAGTTCAGAAATATGATATATATGATATATATTGAATCAAATAAAAAAAAAATAAAAGTTGCGATAGAAATTAATGAGCTGTAAGTTGTAAGGGGCGCGGCTGTGTATCACTTATTCATTTATATGCGTGTATTGACAGAAATTACATAGACCTTTACTAATAGGAATTAATAATTAGTGGTTTTCGATTTCAAAAGGACCACATATTTTGATAAGTAATAAAAAATTTAAATATTCAAAAACACCGATAAATAATAACCATAACTGAAAACTTGATAACATTTAATCTCTGGAACACAATTTAAGATAGTACTAGCCCACACCAATATCTGTGCTTTAGATAATATACTTGTATATGATCTGTGATTGTAGTTTGAAAAAAATGATTACACCAGGATGAAACCACCCAAATGATCTTGAGGGCCACTTTGTAAATACATTACAATCTTGCGGGCCACATATAGGGTTGCCAAAAAAAAAAAAAAAGGTCATCACCCAGTAAAAAATATTAATATAATCACATATTTTATTATTCAAAATTAGGCCACAAATAAAATTATAAAAGTATTTTGCCCCAATACAAAAAAAAAATGGATTAAATGGAAAAATAATTTTTTTTTGTAATATTTGATAAATGTTGCGGGCCGCAAAACTTTCCAGGGCGGGCCACTGATTGGCCATCCCTGGTTATCACAGTGTACCTAAAATAGTATTGAAGTCATAGTTGATTATCCCGAATTATTAGGAGTAGTTAATATATTATATATTTTTGGGGTTATTTTATTTTATTTTAATTTCTTTTTATGGACAAATCGGCGTAATTGTAGGTACGTAACTTAAAATCTCTGTTTGACCACCTCTTTAAAATATGAATATCAGAAAATCCTTTCTTATTGCTCATCTAGATCAATAAAGGAACCACTATTCCTATATCAAGTACGTACGTTTTATATTTTAAAACAATATTGATTTAATTAAATAGATATTTCCTTGATAGATGCGCCACTGTTGCATATTTCGCATTTCAACTTTTGACTTGGGGAGGCTGAATATATTAAAGGCAAGCAGACCATTGCAATATAGCATATTTAAATTGTATGTCCTAGGTTTTGGGGAGGGCTTAGCACCCCCAAGCTTTCCACCAATTTGCGCCTATATGCACTGTTGTATTCTTACAACCACTTATTTTCCCTTTTAGGGGTTGAATTTCCAAAAATCGTTTACACGCCCACATCATAATAGCTATCGGTATATGCCAAATTTCATCCCGATCCGTCCAATGGTTTGAGTCAGTCAGCTTACTGTTTTATATATACAGATGATAGACGACAGTTATATATCTGTGCAAGTCCGGAATAAGACCTTCGGGGGCCAAGGGATCCAGTAATTCTGGCGAACTTCGGCAATGCTCTCTCTGCAGTACAATTAGGAACAGGAATGGGAAGATATATTCTTATAGCAATAATATGAATGTTAGGGAAAATATTAATAATATTACATTCGTCATCCATTCAATATCTTGAGTGCATCACTTCCATCAAATTTTAGTTTTAACTGATCCCAAAACTACTTGAAATCTACTAACCTTCATATTTGATTGAATCATCATCATTTTTATACACTAATGAATTTATTAACACTTTTATCAATATCATTAAAAGACTCAACATGTAGTCTAGTTAAGAATAAAAGTGTTTCAACTACTACACTAAACGTATTTATTCAGGAGTCCAGTTCTGAGCAAAAATGTATCAATTATTACATGATGTGTTTCAACTCGATATTTATTAGGTATTACCACTAAGACTGTCCAAGTATAGTTAAACCCTTACTATTGTTATTTTTTACCACCAGGAAATTGTTTTATGATTTTTCTTTTATTTTCATCTTTGTATGTACTATCTATGTATTATTTATTTGGGAGAGCAAAACTCTCCAACTCAACGTTCGTAGAACTTGTTCACAATTTTTTTTAAGCTTTTCAACAAATTTACAGCTAGTAAAATGTCATCGCTTTTGCTTTGTAAATCAATAGATATTTTATTACAATGTTGTAATAATATGTCATTCCAAAATAGACACCAATAGCCTGTTTCTTTTTTCAACATATTTAACACCGAGAAGACTATGGGCCGGGCATGGGCCCTTTACATACGTGGGCCCCCTTGGCCGGGAATAAGCCCTTTACATACGTGGCCGGGTGGCCCCCCTTGGCCACCCCTTAATCCGGGCCTGTAATCTGTGCCCGTTACGGACGGTCCGACAAAAAATTGATAAGCTTTCTATCGCGATGTCTAACGTGTTATCACTTACCAGGTATTATTTGTTAGTCGATTAAAACATTTATTCATCTTATATAGCTGGTACCCGCATCGTTTTTGACAATTTACATTTTACGTTAATCTTAAAAAACATAAAACCTTAAACAATATTAAATTTCGATATGGATTCCGACAACATTTCTCCAATGTTTGATATGCAGACATTCTCAAAGGTACCTACATATGCAAATATTTTTTTGTACAAATCTAATTTACAAGAAACTCTATTTTCAAAATAGGTATACGTGTTTTTCTGCTTAATACAAAAATGATTAAAAACAAATGTGCAGAAACCTATTACATATTCAAAAGTTATTGTCGTAGACGTTTGCTAATGGCTTTTTTTTAGTTTTATTTTATTATGAAGCATTTTTTTTATTCCTTTAATCAGTATTACCTATTTATCTTAGTACTCAGTAAATACAAATTAATATTTCTTAGATTTACATGATTTCATTAATTTATTTTAATAAAAGTGATTGTTCCGGTAATAATCATGTTTCCATTTCCATAATGAATAGTTGGCCATTATTAATATCTAGCATTTGTCTTAATGTAAACATTTATTAGTGTAAACTGTACATAGTCCAGAATATATCATTTTTAGCAATGGAAATTACATCTAAATTGATTTATATATTTTATCGTTATGCTTTTGTAATTTACTTAGATATTTAAAAAAAAAAATCTTTTCTGTATTAATTGGGTTACAGATATAATCCTTCCAGTTCATCTATTGCACTCTGCAACCTTTCAAGTTTTAAAAAAACAGTAATCCCAAACTATATAATTTTAAATATAAAATAGTTTTTGGATTCTGGGCCTGCACAACAGCACTTATTTTTTGTGATCGAGACATACATACATATATACAAAATAGGGACATTTTGACAACATATTATTTGGATTAGTCCAATACTTTAAAGTCATTACAATGCATTATGAACTTGTATTCTAGATCAAAAATTGACTAAATGAGACTAATGAGTGCTTAAATCAGCTGTAATTTAAAACTGGGTGTTTATAGTGTTTGTATGCAGTCAACATTTTTGAACAACGTGTCTATTAGTTATTAATTATTACTTAAATAAAAATAAAATAATAATTTCTTTAATGTTAAACTAAAAGTTAGATTGATACATTTTGACTGAATCACTGTGTTTAGAACTAAAGAGTACATATATTTAAAAAAAAATTCTAATTAAACAAATATATTTTTGTTTTTTTATTTGAAATAACTTCACTTAAGTCAATTTTATATTGCGATAACAATTGGTACCTACTTAAAAATGACTTGAAAAATATTGATCAATAGGAGTATGATAGTGTATAGAATAGTCGGGAGATCTTGTTAAAAAAAATTGAGTTATATTGTGTATGCATCGGAATATATAGGTACGTTAAAAATATTGATAGTTCATATTCTTTAGTTCCATCAGGGGCGTACTCAGGAATTTTCAATGGGGGGGGTTGAACATTTTGTTTTTTATCACGGGCACTTTGTCACCTCCTTTTTAAAAATATTAAATATAAACATGGTAATGTACTCTACTGAAAATAAATTTCAAAAATGAAAAATGTTTATTTAAAGAACAATATTCCGATTCCGATTGATTAACGTCTTCATGTTTTCTTTTAAGATTATTTTAGGGTTCAATGTGCTTAGAACTTCCAGGCACACTAGTAAAAAATGTTGTTATTTTATTTTTATTTTTATTTTTTGACTTTAAGCGTTTATGGAAAAAGAATAAATACTTAAATTTTAATACTATCATTAATATTTTTCAAAAGTATATTAAATTACTATACATTTTAATAATTAATCTGTGTGAAATAGTACAAGTAATTTTAGTATATACCTAATTTAGAAAAAACAATTAATAATTTTGATTAAGGGGGCCTTGACAGTTTTAATTTAGGGAGCCTCACGACAAAAAAAATTGAGAAATACTGTACTAGATTATAGTGTAAAATATCTAAATATAATAAATATAACTAGCTGTCCCAGTAAAAGATCATGTTTTTAATGTTGCATTTCAATTTGAAAACTACATATACATTTTTCACTGTTTATTTTCCTAACATAATTTATATTTATTGAAGAAATATATAAACACATTTTTTGACAAAGGTTGGTTGCTCAATACACAGTCAAATATTAACCAAATATATCATAACGCATTATGTCAAAACAAGAATGATATTCACTTACAAAAGAAAAAAATGAGCAAGGTGCTAAAAACAAGAAAACACCAAAAAAACTAAACAATTTTTCAAAATTAGTTTGAAGTTTATAAGATAACTATTATTGAATAATATTATAATATAAATAATATACCTAATCATAAAATAAAATATGCAAAATATTTTAAACATGTTTTTAGTTTTTTATGAGCACTAGAAAATAATACTCCACTCTACCAGACTACTATTAGAATTAGGAGTAGAATCATAATAGTTTTAATTTAATTTAAAGATTTTAAGAAGGATGCAAATATCCAAAGAAGTGATTAAATTATACATAATATTTTTTTCTAATTGATGTCTACTCGATAAAAATATTGCCAATGAATAAAATGCAAATGTAATGTATATAATTACACTAATTACTGGCTCCAAATTTATTATGCCAACTCAATTAAAAAAAAACTTTTTATGATTCAATGTTTTTGTAAATACTGACTTCAATTTTAAAAAATATTAGCATTTTAATTCTGAAGTTTTAAGACATTTTGCATTTAACAGAATGAATAATATACTGGCTACAGGCCTTCGTAGGACAGGAAGCGTGCTCTGGTGACTATAGAACTGTGGTAATATTTTCAATCAAGAGTGTATACGTAATACGTATAGGGGTCCAGAGTGACGACAACTTATCAATACACCTTGTATGTTTGATTTAAATTTTATCTGTTTATCATAATACAGTTCCAGATAATGCTTGTAATCGTTGTATAATGCATGTTGATATAAAATTGAAAATAAATATATTGGTTTATTTTTTCCCTTCTTAAAAATTTTTTTTTAGAAAATTGCTCCTGTGAATTATATTATGTATAAACAAGAACGCACAAAAGTGCATCGGTTAGTAAGGTCATGGGAGGGGTTCAAACCCCACGAACCCCCCCCTTGAGTACGCCCCTGAGTTCCATGTTCATACTCAACTAAAATATGCATAAAGTTATAATGTTATTTGTTTCTGAGGACACTTGGTATAGAATATAGATTTATATTATAATAATAAAACATTTATATATAATATTTTTGTTTTAGGAATCATTTTCTGTTGATGAATTTTTAACAGAAAATCGTAATAAAATGACATTAGAAAACATGCGAGTTGAAATGGGCATTTTTCTGAAAGACCTACGCAATAAAATGATAAATTCACTCAATGATGATTGTGACAAATATTTTCATTTATCTAGGGGTTTAATTGGTATTGACCAGCAATTAGCAACCTTAAAACCAGAATTGAGTTTGTTAAGTAACTCTGTTAATGTATGACATTACATACTATATAGTGTATGGAGTTATTTCTAGAAATATAAGAATGTTAATAATTTTATTCAGGAAGCTAAAAACAATTTGGAGAATACATTATGCTATTTGGATAATGAAATACAATTAAATAAAAAACTATGTGAAGATAAACAGGCATTTCACGCTATCATAAAAGTTCAAAAATCTTTAGAAAAATTAGATGAATTATTAATGGATCAAAATGATTGTAATATAATCATTTTAACTCGAGCTGTGGCTGAATATAATCAGCTTACATCAAGTATGACCAAATGCAGTGATATATTGAAAACTGTGCATTTTACGGTACGGTACATTCATATAAGATCTAATATTTTCTTATAAATTCAATTTTATATTTTATCATAAAACTTATCTCATCTTTAAATAATATTATGACTCAATTTATGTTTGCTTATTTTTTTTCATTCAGAAAAAAACAATGCTGAATGATTTATTAATGAGCAAATTAAATGAAGCCTTTGTGTCTTCAGTGTCAACAAATGCAAATGCGGTGAAGTGTTTTCTTGAACTGTATTTATCTTTGGGTAGAACAACATATGCTGAAGATGTTTGTAGGACTGAAGTTGTGACTCCAGCAATGAAATCTATACTGAATGAAAATTATTTACGGAGTTGTAAAGATGGTTTAAAAGAATTATACAGCCAGTGTTATGAATTCCTTCAAGTAGATTTGAAACATTTGCTTCAAGCTGCAGAAGAACAAAATAATATGTATGCTTCATGTTTAATTATATTATTATTCATTTCGATAATGATAATACCCGTTAAATATATATTATTTATTTATAGAAGTGACAAGTTTTGCAGGTTCAATTTTGTTTCAAAAAGCTTTTGGCCTGTTATCTTTGATCAAGTAAAAAATAATTTGCAATGCATCTATAACTTCAGAGAACCTGATATTTTCATAAAAGTATAATTTCTTAAAATATATTATAAATGACAATTTAAATATAACTCATAACCTGAAGTATGACTACTGTTTTAGAATTATAAAGTAACATTTAATGAATTCATGAAACATTTGATTGAATTATCTGTTTCACAACATGAAAGTGAGCCATTACATAAAGTACAAAGTTGGTCTGATTTTAAAAAATGCTGGAATTTGCCAATTTACTATCAATATCGGTAAGCCAAAATATATTTAATAATATAACTATAGAAATATACGAATATACAAAGCTTGATCCTTCCGACTATCATAATTTCTTTCTCTCTTTCGGCACTCTTCAAATTTTAATCTAAAAACGCTGCAAAGCTTTCATATATGAGAGTCCAGTGGTTGAAGTTGCTTAAAATAAGTGGAGAGATGCCTTTCATTTATATAGTTCTCACATGGCTTAAATAGTCATACAGCAAGTTTTGAGGGGGGTAGGGGTTAGTTAAACTCCTTATATACTCTGTCCCACGAGATAATACGCCAGTTCTGCTCATCCCCTCAAGTCACTCTGCTGTCAAAACCGGTTCCTTGCAGGGTGTCATGTAGGAACGTGCAGAAAAGATTTTGGTCAGTCCGCGGCATGATCTCTCGTAGGACAGAATATACCTTTTTTATAATAGAATTTTATACATAGTATACATTTTTGTTTTTTAGTTTGGTGTCTTAATTTCACATATAACTATAAAAATACCCACATTAAAATATATGTTGAATATGATTACAAAAATTATATATACAATATTCATTATACATATTATCATTGATTATAAAATAATAATTATTATAATCAATGATATTATATTATGCTTAAAGCATTTATGTTTGTATAATTTATAAATACTAACAGTATACATTACACCAGTGTTTCTTAAGTTTTTTTATTCATGAACCCTAGGGTTCAACACTGTTTGAGAAATGCTGAATTATACCATTATATAAAAGGTATAAAAAGATGGAAAAGCTAAACTTTTTGTAAATGAAAATTTTATTCATGTATTTACTATTTATTAACTTTTGTAAAAGTAACCAATAAAGTTATAATTCTGAACTCTAGAACCAAAAATATAATATATAGGGCTAGGGACTATATAATATATTATGTTGACTTCATGCTATAAAAAACCTCTATCTTACCAAGTAGAAGTAAAACCAAAAGAAGTGAAGTAAAATCCATATGTTCTGATGGTCTCTCAGGAGACTTTTTTCACCTTTTCACCCACATTTCTTATATTCCTATCTTTAAATCGGTAAGTTTTTCAAAGATTGAAAATTTCAGACCTGTTACTATTCTATCTCATGTTGCTAAACTCTTTGAATCTACTGTTTATAAAAATATCCAAACAAATTTATGTTGAAATATATAAATAGGTAGATACATAATTAGAAAATAGTGGGTTAAAATATTTGTTAGTATTTTTTCATAAATTATTTGTCATTGTATAAATTATAATAGTATTACAATTTGATTTCAACGCAAGGTTTCAAGAGATTGGATTTTGTGCTGAAAATGTTATGAACCATGAAAGTTATGAGTCATGTAGTGATAAAACCTTTAAACTTAAAGTCACAAAAGCAGTATGGGATTCTATGTGTTCTTGTTTAGATCCAAATATCTTCATACATCAATTGAGCCACAGGTTACACAATTATTAATACATTTAAGATTAAGCAAACACAATGTTGGTTATAAACATTTCAATTTGGTTTATTATTTCAGATTTTTCAAATTAATATTACAGTTAATATCTAGATATCAGACTTGGGCAGAAGATGCTAATGTCAAATCTAAGACTGATTTAAAAAACTTTAGCACCCGTATTAAATTTCTCGAGGATTTGGAAAGTGATTTAAATATATTTTATTTTAAATTAAATGATATATATTCCATGTTTGAAGAATTGTTACGTACAAAGGTACCTGCTGATGTTTTAGAATTACAAAAAAGTAAGTGTTTCAAATATTTGAATTATGATTTGTATTTTTATATGCTCCCGTAATTGTACAGGTAGTATTGTAAATGACAATTTAAACACGTTGATTAATGATGTAAGTAAATGTAAAGTGCAATCTGTGACGGATGAAGCCATGTCTCATGTAATAAGAGTAACTGATGTACCAAGGTTGTTCAGACACACAAATCGAGATTATCCAAATGAACCATGTGCTTACATGAAATCAATTGTGGTAACATTAAAAACATTACAGAATAAAAATTGTAAAAAACAAGTATTAGATCATATAGTAACACAGTAAGTAATTAAACTAGTAATGAAGAAATAAGGAGGAATTTAAATGCGTCTGTTTATACTATACACTTTTATATTAGATATGTAGCTTATGTTGATGATGTAATGAAAGCAATAAAAAAAACGGAAGAAAGCTTAAGAAAACTGAAAAAGATTAGAGATCCAAACTACAAAGTTAATTCTGATGATGATAAAATTCGTTCCCAGCTGACACTGGATATAGATTACTTGTTATTGGCCGTAAGTAAATACGGTTTTTTAAATTTGTATATGTATATATATTTTTTTTTCATTAAGTGTCTCAGTTTTCAAATTGTGTATAAGGAAGAATGAGTTTATTGCAGTTATTTTATTTTAAGATGACAAGTTGAATGGACCTTAATATTAATGGACATTTTATTTAATTGATAATTTAAAACGGTTATTTTTTAATTAATCCCCGAGCATAAAATTAAATGAAAAATTTTAATAATAAAAAATCTGAAAGCTAAATTTGCTTATGGATATTGGTGATTTGAAGGGCATGGTGTCAGTCATATTACTATAGGGTTAGGCGTAATGATGAACATTTTTTGGGTAGGTGTTAAGTGGTTTGGTGGTTGGTTAAATTATGGTAAGCAATAACATAAAATAAAAGTTATATTTATAGTTGCATAATAATTATAACATCAATATATTATATTAAGGGGAGATTAACAGTAGGTACCTACTACCTAGGTACTGAAATATATAGTATACATCATGGTTTATTAATGTTCATAAAGCAAATGCCGACTAATAGTTATCTCATTGTTAAAAAAAAATTAAGTACCTCGATATAAATATTTAGTTTATTTCTTCACTAGAAATTTCACTAGAAACACTTATCTTATTTAGCTGTATAACTGTTAATCTATATTTATAAATGAAAGGTAAGGATAAAAATATTGTTATTGACACATATTATATTGAATACATCTGTTACACATATTAAATGTAGTAAAATCTTTTCTCTGTATTATTTAATACAGTAAACAATCACAATTTATCTTATATTAAATAAATACATTTCTTATTGATTTAATTTTTCAAAAATTAAATAATAGAAAAAAATGGAATCATTAAATAAGTAAATTAATGATTCAGCATCCAATTTTAACAAGTTTTTCATTTAAAATATAAAGATCACAAATATTAACGTGGTGTTTTCTTTATCAAAATTCATAATATATAGAAATCAACAAAATAATATTTATAATCTAAACCTTATAATTATTCAAAAGTAATATTTATTAAAATATTATATAAAGACTGGAAAATCATACTTGATAACAATATAATATTTTGTATTTGTATACAAACATATAGACATACACTTTTGAAGATATTATTGATTGCCACATGACTTCTTATACAATTGTATATGTTTAAAACTATACTATTTTATTTTATGTTTACCTAAACATAATTTATTATGCATATTTTATTTCAGATTGGTGATATGAGTTTACCAGACGTAAATGAAATTGAATTAAAGTTGGCCATTGCAAAACAAACAATCCTTGTTGATAAAATGGCATAGAATTTAAAAACATAAAAAGAAATTTATACAATTAAAAAATATTTATTTATATTTAATATTAATAAAAAAATTACAAAAATTATATTTCTATCAACTCATTCGACAATCATTAAACTCTTCAGATAATGGATCAATTCCATATTCATCACGTATAGCGTCAATGTCAACATGGTCAAGTCCTTCTGCAGTTCTCCTCATATTACGCAATATTACTTCAAATGGATCAGCCAGCATACGTCTTTGGTTTAACGTAGCTGTTGTACTGTAACTTTTTACGATACATGTATTATCCACATCCTAGAACATTGTATTAAATGTTTTAATTTAATTTTAAGCATAATTTTTTTATGTTTTAAAAGTTTTACATCTGGCAATGGACTCCATAACTTGACTTCATTATCAATACCACTAGTTGCCAACAAAAACTCTGAAGGATGTGGTTGTATACAATTTACGATTGAAGTATCCCCTTTCAGTATGAGCAAATTATTCTCTGTATTTTTTTCCCAAATAAAAAATAAACCATCATCTGAACCAGCTACTATGAATTGATTTTGGCTATAAATAACGAAAGAATATAATATTCAAAAATTCATTATAATATACTATCAATAACAATTTCACCTTCCAAAAAAGTTAGCTTCTTTAATGTCAGTAGATGTATTACAATGACCATAATATCTATGATGGTAATCTTTTGCCTGATTACAAAAGTATTTCTCAAAAGCTATCTTCGGGGCTCGTTGAATTTGTAACGCATCTAGAAAATTTGATGTATCCGACGTTTCACGCGATTTTTTTCCTAAATAGAGAACATAAACAATTAATGAAAAACAATAAAAAGTTTATACATATAATACTAAACAGATGAATACAAAAATACTGTTATGGTAGTTACCATCAGATTTATCTTTATTTTTAGATTGCGCATTTAATAAATCACTATAAAGACTTTTGTATGCGGCACTAGTTTTATATGATGGGTATTTCATTGTGAACTGATCTAAATACATTTTAGAATCTCTAAACTTGTCCAGTTCGAACAGGCATACTGCCAAACGAAAATGTGCTTTCATATGGTTAGGCTCCAATTTTAATGCAGTCACACAATCTTTGAGAGCTGCGTAAAAGTCTCCATGCCACTTTCTTTTAATATAGGCTGCAGCTCTATTTGAAAACAGTACACTGCATTTATGGATATTTATGGCTTCATTATAAAGGATAATAGCAGCAGTATAGTCTTCTTTTTCAAATAAATAATTTGCCTGTAAATTATAACAACATTTGTTTATATACTGTTTTAAAAGTATAAATATATAACATGCAATTTACAATGTATATTTCTAACCTTTAATTTTAATTGTACTACTTTATCTGGTAGTGTCATATGAGGAACAGGAACTTGATCATCTATTAAATCTGTAGAAGTACCCTCCCCATTTTCTCCTAAAATGACACAAATAATTAAGTAACAAATAAACTTTATAATTGTATTAAGAAACTTACGAGGAACTTTCATAACTTTAGAGATGTTGAAAAATGCATTATCAGATCGATTCACCAAGTTATATAAATATACATATTCACCACCATAATTAGCTAACAACTCTTGTCCATCAGGACTAAAAGTCAAATAAGTAATTACATAATTTTTTAGTCTTTTGGGAGTTATTGTTTCATTATCATCATTAGAATGGATGTGACCCGGTACAAAATATTGGAGTGCATTGTTAACTTTATTTGCATTATTAGCTTCATACTCCGAGACGAATGAAGGACATTTTACATCTACTGATGACAGCGATTGAATCATTCTGCGGTCATACAATCTCACATATTGGTCATTAGCACCAACTGCAAGCTGCTCAGTTCTAAGTTGGTTTATATCTAAGCATTTAACTTCAATCCTTTTTCCCGAATTACTAAATACGGTCACCAAAGTATTTTTAGATTTATCGGTAGGACATTCATGGCTCATTCTCATATCATGTTGACTGTATGGACATCAACAAATAATTAATTGTCAACATAGCATGATTATATTGAAGCTAAATTTAAAAAAACCATTATCACTCATTCACTAGACGAATCATACCTAATGCATCCATCTTCTGAAGCACACCAATAAACATTAGGTGCATCGTTTGCTACAGCTAGACGTTTGATTCGTCCTTGAGAACAAACGCAACTTCTTAATTGTTTCCCTGTTGTTACATTGTATGTATGTGAACTCCAATCACCAGCTCCAGTCGCAACTATATCGTCATTACAACTAGGTATAAACTATATATAAAAAAAAAATATATATATATATATAATACAATACAACAAAATAATAATGTCTATTACAGATAGTTTTTGTTCAAATACTTTTTCATTTTTATTAAGAGGACGTAATACCTGCATGTGTTATCTCCATCTTACAAGTGTGTAACATACCAAATGCTAGAGCTTCATTAGTTTAAAAATTAGAGTGAATTGACCTCTTATAAAATCTAAAGGTAAGATTATTATCTAGGACAACCTCATGGGCTTTTTATTATATATAAATTTTAAAGCGAGCTATGAGTATTTTAAAATTGTAAATTGTTTGTACATCTTAGATTATTAATCTTACCTTTAGATTTTATTAGAGGTCAATTTACTCTAATTTATAAATCAAAGGAGCTACACATGTTTTGCTGAGCGTAAAATTTGCTATGTTGTGCACTTGTAAGATGAAGACAACACATGCGGGTATCACGTCCTCTTAACTGAGTACATTTACTTTTTTCACTGACAGAATATGGTTGTACACAAACCAAAACAAGTCAAAGACCGCCATATACACACAAAACCCCACTCCTTGGCTCCAGTCGTTTAAGCAAAGTAACTACATTCTTTCAGCGAATGAAGTAAGTATAGATTTCTTAAAAATATACTGCAGTGTGTTTAAATACCTTAACAGAAAATATGTTGCCGCGGTGTAAAGTTTTAATAGTAGTTTTAACTTTTTGTAAAAATGGATCCCATAGTATTACTTGATAGTCATCAGATGCTGATGCTAAGACGCTGAAAAATTATATAAGCCTTAATAAACAAGTTATTTTTAAAGTTATACCTTCACTTTCATAAAATTAAAATTGTCGATAATGTATTATACATATACCTTCCACTTTCATTCCATTGTAGGCAATTAACACATCCTTGATGTCCTTCTAATTGAGCGAGTAATCCAAGTTTTGAAATACATTTGTAATTCAAGTTACTTTTTAATGCATACTTTGTGCGGATGTGATCCTAATCATCAATAATAGTTTTTAAATTAACCTGACAGAATAGAATAATAAAATATTAGTTGTTATGTTACGTTTAATTCTCGATTCCTTATCAACTGTAAAATGTTTTGACGTTTTGTTGCTGAAGACATATTTATAATTGACTTATGCACTAGCAATCAATGTTATTACTTATAACATTTCAGGAGTTGAGTCAAAACATTGAATTTGAACTACTCAATACTACATACAAATTGAAGTTCAAAATATTTTATGTGGCCATAAATTCAAAAAATTCTTAAAAATCTCTGAATTTGAACAATTAATTAATACAATATATAAATACTATTAATCATTAGTTTTGTAGTGTACAGTATGTATAGTAAAATACTAAAATGTAGAATGTTAATACTAATACTGTATTACACTATCACTCAATTACTGTAGAAATGTATAATATTAGTGGTCATGAGTTCATGACTATGATATCACAGAAGTCGACAGAACCCGTGACTGTCCGATGCTTTACTTTACTATTTAAGTACTTTAAACTATTTTTCATATTATAGCCTGTAGCCGAGACGGTAAACACTAAACGAGTAACGACTTGGTGAACAGAATTGGTGAACAAACTAACTGTGACTAAAGACTAAACTAACTTTAATATTGGATATAGATAATATTATTCAATTTATTTACGAGTCACTGCCACTAGACCGTGCATATACATAATAATATTATAGAGTCACAGATATTACTAAAAATCTATATCTTACTATGAGATAAGACGTGAAGGTACCATCCGCCATATTTTAAAAAGTGACTGTCTGGCTCTTATCACACGTCTTATTTAGTGTTGGCCAAATTAAAAAAAGTAGCAAATACATTTTTTTTTTTTTTCAAAATTATCTTTCTTCTTTAGTAGGTAGGTACCTAATACTCAAAAAAAAAAATTATTTCCTACGAAAACAGACAAGGAGCGAACAAATTGATATATTTTTATTTTTTAGAAAAATGAATTAATTTTACAATAACGATGTTTTAAAAAAAAACATTGTTGTGTCTGTCATCACCTTTTAGGACAGTAAAAGTGCTTAAGGGAGCTGGAGCGTAATCAATTCTAAGTAGTAAAAATTAGACATTTTAAATTTCAAGTTAAATGGGTCTTGTGAATGTGTTGAAAGTAAATGAACATAAGTGTGTGTAATAAGTAGTACCGATCACGTCGTATAGAGGCATCATAATATTACGTCTGACATTTTACCTACGCGCATGCACATTTCACCACTTATAAATTTATAAAATTGAAACATATTTTTTCAAAAAATACTGTCAGTGATTTCAATCACTACGCTCACTAGGATGTTCCGATTGAAATTTTGAAAGCAGATTTGAGTTCTCCTCTAAATTTACTATGCTTTGACTGTCGTACATTTTTCATAATCTATATCAATGTATTTCAATTTGAATTATGAATATAATCTATTTTTACTCTTTTTGTTAATACATTTCTAAGTAAAAAAAAAACAAAAAAATGAAATTGTCAAAGCATAGACAATTTAGTGACGAATTCAAATCTGCTTTCAAAATTAATATCAGAAAATTATATTGTGCTTGGTGATTGAAGTCGTGAGCTATGTTTTCGACCAAAAATTAATCACGCTCCAGCCCCTTTAAATTTTCTTCAACAGTATTTTTTCTGATAGGAAAGTAAATCTAGTTGGTACTTTGGGGGGTTCAAAAGTAAATATTTTTCCGTAGTTTTCAAAGCTCCGTGAAAAACAAAATAAAAATTTAGGGAAAACTGGAATTTTTACTCAAAATCTATTTTGGTATTGGTGTGACTCTAAAACAAATGACCGCGGTAGATACATGAAATTTTGACTGAATGTTTATAATAGCATTTTCTATACACCATAATATTTTAAAAATATTTTGACATATTTTTAGCTGTTCGTTTTTTTTTTTCTACAAATATCAATAAAATTTTATTTGTTGGGTAAAAAAGCTTGAAAATTTAATAGAAGTCTACTAATATATTGTTTCAAAGACAGATGGAAAATCTTAAAAATTCAGTCACAATTTTAAATATTTTTTTTTTCAAGCATTTAAAGTTCAAATATTTACAAAATACGAAAATTTAAGAAAAATATGTGCAAATTATTTTGAGTTAGAAATTCATAAAAATATTTCTATTTAAATTGAAGATTTTAAAATGTAATACAAGATTCCTCATAAGTTTATCTACCATTATCAAAACAAAAATGTCTACAAGGAAATCAAATTAAATTTTTATAAGTGTTTGAAGTTCATATATTTTAACAAGTTTGGATATTAATTTGATTTCTCATGTAGCGATTTTGTTTTGATGTTGTAATTCAAAAACAAATAACTGTATGTATCTACACAACATGAAAATTTTACTGAATGTTTATATTTTCATTTTATATACACCATAACATTTTGAAAATATATTGACTCTTTTTGAGCTGTTTAAGGAAATTGACAGTTTTCAAAATTTTATTTTTTTTTTATAATTGTAAATAAAGTTTTATTTAATGGGTGAAAATTCATGTAAATTTAATACAAGCAGGCTCCTATTATATTGTTACAATAGCAGTTGAAAAATATTAAAAATACATAGGCACAATTTCTAATTAAAAATATTCCTAAATTAATCATATTACAATATCCATTAGGAACTTTGTACTTATAACGCGTTATACATCAAAAACAAACCCTGATACTATCATAGTCCATACTCCATAGATATATAATAGTATACGTATACTTTAGAAGTTTCAAGTACCCAAGAATAATATTATACAATCACAACAAAATAACTAAAATAGTTATTCTAGGTTTTTTAATATGTAATTTCGTCCAAATTTGAACTTAAAATGACTATAAAAATAAACTGTGCTTATGTATTTTTTAGATTTTTTGGTAACAGAATTAACTACTTACATGGAATCTTGTTTTAAATTTTCAATCTTTAGATATAATAGTTGAACATTTTAAAAATGTTTAAGTTCAAAATAATTATTCAATTTTAAATTTGATACATTTTGTCAAAATTCGATCTTTAAATAATTATAAAAAAAAATTGTGCATGACGTGTATTTTTAATATTTTTCAATTGCTATTGTAACAATATATCAGGAGCCTTGTATTACATTTTTACACTTTTTGCCCAACATATAAAACTTTATTGATATTCATAGAATAAAAAAATAAAAAAATAGAAATATTAAATTGTCCGTAACCAGCTCAAAACAAGTCAAAATATTTTGAAAATGTTATCAAGTATAAGAATTGTTAATATAAACATGTGAAATTTTCATGTATCTACAGTTATTCGTTTTTGAAGAACACAAAATAAGAAAATCATTACATGAGAAAACGAGCGAATAACAAATTTTGTAAAAACATTTTTTATTTTTTTTATTTTTATAATTTTTATTTACAATCTGTTACAATAAAAATATGAACAATAAGTAAAATAGATAATTGAATGAATAAGTGGCTTGAGGAAAGGACGGATTTAAGAAGCCTTCCAGTGAAGACACTTTGTTAAAAATGTTAAAAATATGAATTTAAAATCTTCTCCTTCACAACAGCTTAGCGGTCCATCGCTGCCACCATTATCTCATTCCATCTGATCCTATCATTTGCATCTTCCATTTTTACGTTTTTATAAATCATTTTAAAATCTTTACCTACTACATCCTTCCATCTTGTTCGGGGTCTTCCTACAGGTCTTTTTTTTACAATTTTTCCTTCTGCCCTCCAAACATGTCCAGCCCATTCTATCCTCTTGCTTCTGCAAAAAGGTAGTATAACCTATAAATATTTCGTAATAATCAGTTATATCATCGGTATTCAAACGAAATATTTTCTTCGCATAAAAATACTCGTACTAATTATAAATAATATGGGTAAGGCAATTAACTTTATAAAATTCAAAGAAACCAATATGAGTTTTAAATTTCAATCGGTTTCAAGAACGGTTTTTCAATATTGATGGTTTCGGTTTAGGTTTTCTAAACGGTTTTTTAAGATTTTATGTTTCAGTTACGGATTATTAACCGGGGTTTTAAAGCTTTTGGTTTCGGTTTCGGTTACGGTGTTGAAATATGAAAAAACAGCGGTTTTAACCGGTAAAACCGGTTTCGATCCCTGCGACTGTTGTATTAATATGTCCATTATTTTATAAGAAATAAATTGTTATAGTTGATGCCACGATTTAGGATAGTATCTTGGTTTACGCCGATGTTTAATCGAAAGTTGCGCGCTTTCTTCAAACCGTATTGGTCCGATCACAGTGTCGCCGTGCTGAAGTTTACCGCGAGTAGTGACTACACTGATCGCTGCCACCACATACAAGGCGTTGGATAATGGATAACTCCTCGCCAACTCTGTGTTTATTTTTTATTTTTTCGTAGACTCTATTAGTGTTTTAGTGTTTACGTTTCAAAGTTTCGTAGTTCATTCTTGCCCGAGTGCCTGACGCTTCTGTGATTTCATTATTTTATTCGATAATTATAATCTTTAAGCGGATCGTAGAAGTAGAATTCTTCTCGTTTTGAACTTTTGAAGTCTTGAAACACATCTGTCTTTATTTTCGTATTGTTTTATTTTTTTTTATTTTAACACAAGTCGACTAGTCATATCGAATTCTTTATTTCATTTGACGTTTACTACCAAAACATTTAACCAAACGATATCTGTTCGCATCCACATTAGATAATTTGTACGACTCGAAAACATGGTAATATTATACAAATTTAAATTAATTAATTACTTAACACTTTTAATTTCTTGATGCATGACAATTGTGTTGAATATTGTAAAGTGTATATTGTACACAAAGTTTTACTTATAATTGTTTTGTTCTCTATTTGGAAGGGAGAACACATTATAAATTGATAATTTAATGAAAATTAATTTTATTTAGTATCTTTAATGTTTAAAAATGGGTTACAACTGTAATTTATTAGAATGAATAAGGAATAACCAATCGATCTTGGATCGAACTTGATTTTCTAAATTTGTATTGTGATATTGTTAGGAAATAAATTCTGGATAATATTACTGTTTATATACATTATACAGTAATGATGAATGATATTGAATTATGGCAGTTTATTTCTGTGATAGGTAGTTTCTAACAATTAATTTAGACAATTTGTAATTTGCATTCAAATATATTCAAAGCTTAATTAACTACCCACTACAATTAATAAAAAAAAAATACATAAAATTTTTTTAAATAAATCGTAAAGGTACCTACTTAATAAACATCAATAATTATTATGCATTGAAAAGAAATTTAAGTATCGTAAAGTACTTATTGATTATATAATTATTTGCTTTTACTAATTTAAAATTAATTATTGCCACGCTTTTCTACTAATTAGGTAGTTAATAATATCTATAAACTTAGATATCATAACAATTAACAACACAATAATTCAAAATATATTAATATACTATCGTTATAGATTTATGTATAATTTATTTTTTATTTCTATTATTATCTGATTTCTGTTATCATACTAATATGATTAATTAAAGAAATCAGTTAAGACCAAATATTATTTTTCTCTGACCCAAATTCTCTGCCAAGTGCCAAGTTTATGTACAATAAAATAACTGTACAAACAACAAATTGACCTGATTTCTTTGATTATATTTTGTTATTACCTATGTAACACATTCTGCACGATTTTCGTAGTATTCTGCTGTAACATAATTTTCCTAAATTTTCTTCCTAATAATAATTCTTGATGTTTAGGTATGTCATAACTTTTGTTACCTGTTTATTACCTACATAATGGCAATACTCTTTAGTATAGTTCGCAATACTTTTGGATTTTGATCATCTCCAAATATTATGTATAGTATAAGTATCTCAAGCATTTTTCCAACATTATATTTAATTTCTAATTTTACAATTAGTAGGAAGTATTGTTTATAACAACATTACTAAACTGTAACCATACATATTTTTTAAAACATAAAAACATTGAATTATCTAAAGAAGTTTTCAATTTTACTATGTACCTACTGTTAAAATGTTTAATACATTCAAAACTAAGTACATATGTATGTATAGTTTACCATTGATTGTTAACCCTTCAATCAATGTTTAAAAATACGTTTACTTTCTTCAAATACAAATTTAATGTATTCTATTTAATACATACTTATTCCGCACACTTTGTTGCACGTAAAAAAATTACAACTTTAAAAAAATTGTGAATGTTTAACTGTTTTTGGATTCAACTTAGCCTCCCTGGTAATCAATCCAACTATGTCGGATCGCGGACAATGTGGAAAAATTTGATTTAATGCATGCTTGCTCTTGATCTGCTGAATTAACCAATGAAAACTAATAAAATAATAAATTGTACTATAATTTCTACTAATCATTTATCCTATAACCAATAGCAACCATTTATAAACAACAATTTCCACCATAAATCTCAACATCCCCATTTGAACACCTCCCTTGGTTGGACCTACTGGGTCCAATTGTGAATCTAAATCATCCGGGAACCACTTAAACTCACACAAAAAATGTCATCAAAATCAGTCCAGCCGTTTAGGAATACATTAAGGACACAAAGACAGACAGACAAACATATATTTTTATATAAAATAATATAGATAAGCCATTTACTTTTTTGTTTTAGAGGGAGCCTGAACATTTACGTAAATTATTTGTCGGTGGATTAGACTATAAAACTACAGATGAAAATCTCAAAAAATATTTTGAACAATGGGGTGAAATCATGGATGTTGTTGTTATGAAAGATCCACAGACTAAACGATCAAGAGGATTTGGCTTCATTACTTATGCTGCAGCTCATATGGTTGATGATGCACAAGGTGCACGTCCTCACAAAATAGATGGTCGGACAGTAGAACCTAAGAGAGCTGTTCCAAAAACTGTAATACAATATAACTTAATTGTGATTAAAATAATTAATTAAATATATATATTAATAGGATATTGGAAAACCTGAAGCAGGGGCAACGGTTAAAAAATTGTTTGTAGGTCTGTTAAATGACAGCATAACCGAAGAAGACTTAAAAGAATATTTTTCTCCATATGGTAATGTTACTTCTGCTGCCCTAGTTGTTCATAAAGAAACGGGCAAAAAAAGAGGATTTGGTTTTGTTGAATTTGATGATTATGATCCAGTTGATAAAATATGTTGTAAGTTTCAAGTATACGTCATATTTCATTCAAATATTTTTTTAATTAATTTTACCATATAATTTTATTTAACAGTAAAAGGATCACATATAATAAAAGGGAAAAAAATTGATGTAAAAAAAGCATTGAGTAAAGAAGAAATGGCTAGAGTAAATGCTAGAAATAACAGTAATTCTGCCGATAATTGGGGTAGTGATAATCGAAGTGCCTGGGAACCAACAATGAGAAATTTTGGAAGAGGTGGAGGATGGAGAAGTAAAAATTATTAAATTTATTTATAATATATTGCTTGTAAATAATAAATACATATTTATTCCATATAAATTGTTTAACATTTCAGGTGGTAATGACCCTGACCCATGGGAGTCAGGCCCTAGTTCTAGAGGAGGTAATTGGGGAGGTCCATCAAGTAGTGCTTGGGATAATAATTTCAGCGATGGCTATCAACAAAGTTTTGGTGCCGGACCTATAAGAGGAAGTAATGGTCCTTTGAGAGGAGGTGGAGCTGCAAGACCCGGACCTTACAATAGTAATACATAATTGTAATTACTATTTACTATTATACTAATTTTATTTTATGTTATTTCTTAGGTGGTTTTGATAGCGGTTACAATGATTTTAGTAGTGGATTTAGTGGCAGTAATTTTGCCAGTGGTGAAGGAAGTAGTTTTGGTGGAAGAGGAAGAGGAGGTGTTCGTGGAAGAGGAGGTGGCCCTATAAGAGGAATATCTGGAAGAGGTCCTGGAAACCCAAGTCGTGGTGGTAGAGGTGCTTTTGGACGAGGTGGAAGAGGAAGATACTAACTACCTAAGGTAAATTAAATTTCTTTTTAACCTTTATCTGTTATTAACATAAATAATTGTATTATAAAACTTAAATATACCCATTTTGATTTTACGCTTAGAGCCATTATTACATAGAATTTAGAAAACCACTAATTACAATAAATACTTTATTTACCTATATTATATTTTATTAACATTATATTGTTTATAAATTAAAGAGTTATTTTAAAAAGACACTTCTGAAGTATATTAACATTTATTTTAGTTTAAACATATACATTAAACAATAAACCAAATATCATATAACTGTAGCAAAAATAAAAAGTTTTAACTCATTTTATATTTATAAGTGTGTACAAACTTATTCACATGTACAACCTTTTATTATTTAGTACTACCTTAAATCTAAATTATATTTTTAAATTTTAAAACCCTAATAAGCAATTAATAATTTTTAGTAACTACTATTTAAAATACTTATTTAGTTATTTGTTATTTATTACAAATTGTAGTCATTGGTTTAAATTATCAGTTCAACCAATTTATATTTGTAATAATGTATTACTTAATTAATTGTATAGTTGTATATTTATAAATTTAAATTTGTATTTTGTACAATCTAAAAATTGTCAGTTAAATTATTCTGTTGAAATGTTGTACAATTGGCTCTAAGTCGTGACTAGATCTATAAACATGTATTTATTAAACAGGTTTAAAGTAGAATATTTGTTTTATTTGTGCACAGGTTAAAAAAAGTATGAGCTGACCCAAAATGTTACGTAAGGGGTTTGGGTCAGGAGAATTCCAACCCGCAGAAATTTAAACTTGTGCAGGTCATCAGGAATCTTTTTTTAAAACTTTATTCCTCAGTTTATATTGACAAAACAGAAAGGAAACTTAGGCTTAAAGATTTGTGTGTAATTTTTTTTCTATCATATGTGTCTTGATTACAACATTTTTGTGTGAGTGATAATTATTCTTAAAAAGTAGTAAAGATTAAAAGTCAGTATTATTCAGAACTGTAAGCAAATTTTCCAAATTAAAGAGTATGTTGTAAGTTAGGTTTAAATAATAAAGAAATAGGTTTATATGACATCCACAAATTACATTAGAATATAGATAGTATTAACAATTAATTATAAATATATAAATTACTTTATTTTAATTTTTTTTTTTTTTTTTGATTGATATGAGTTTATGATAGTGTTTTTTATCTTACTTAGAATTAGGAGTAATGGATCATTTAGCTAATTGAGTTTGAATAAAAAATTTCATATTGTAGTCCAACTACCATCTTAATGATTTGTGTTTGTTTGTGTTTGATCGTTCAGCATATGTCTAACTAATTTAGGCAATATCATAGTGTGTAATAATTTATTGAGTATAGTTACTTGTAATGAACATTTTTTTTTAACTTATAATAACAGTGTTAATTATTTAAACATAATTATGCATAGTATTTTAATCTATTTTTTGTGTGTCAAATATACACATTACTACACTTATCAAATAAGTTTTCATTATGCAAACTCTAAGTTTATTCCTGTCTTTCGTTAAAAAAATAAAAAATAGTGTAAAAATTGAAAAACTGTACAATATTTATAATTTTTTTTAACCTGAATTCCAGATTTGTATCAAATAAAAAAATATATTAATAACTATTGTATTAAAGATCTCAAACTGATTTCGTATTTTACAATTTTAGGAAATGAGTAACAATTTACAGTATACAAAATATACTGATTTTAATGTAATAAGGAGTTTAAATAAGATTATCATATCCTTATTTTTAAAAGAAAGTAGTAAGTATATTATCATCACATTCAAAAGTCAGATAACTAATAAAACACAGCTATTAGTTTTTAGAATTTTCTTTTAAAGCTTACAAAAGGTATTAGTTGTAAATACTTAAAAGGTAATAATAAATAATAAATAATATTTTTATTAAACATATATTTTTTTTTGCCGTCTATTAGTAACAATGTATTATTTATTTATGTGCATTGAAAGGTTTAGTGATTAAATTAATTATCAATATGTTAAATAACAATATGCTACAAATATATACAAATTATTTTGATTTAGTTATCCCATTAATGTATAATATCAGAAGCTTTATAAAAAAAATATAAACTTAAGGGATGTGGCAATCATATTATAATCGAATATTCAAGTTAATATTATTTATGATAAATTCATACAGAATGAACAACCATACAATCAGCTTTATACTAACTAAAACTTGAACTAATAAGTAATAATTTTGTATAATAATTCATAGGAATGACACAAACTTCAATTATCACAAATTCAAATTCTAACTTTGTTTTTTTCTCAAACTTGAATCCATTTTTCACTCACACTCACACTTAAATTTAATTTATTTATCCATTTTAATTTTAAACACAAATAAACCTATTGTGACTGATAGAAAGTTATAAATGTTATAATATTCATTATTAATGTTCTTCTTACATATTATATATTTTATAATAGTATCAATTACTGCTCAAGTTCAAAGTTATTAATTTCCAATAAACTTTAAATTTCTCGAAGTTCAGGGTGTTTGAGATTTTGATAAGTTCATGAGCCCATTGCTAGTAAATAATAAAACGAAAAACGGTCGATGATTAATAAGTAAATCAAATATATTCCCGCAAAATATATACAAATAAAGTAAGAAATTGGGGCTATGTATATACAAATAATGTTAATAAGTTAATTCACATTTCAATTTTTATATTAATACTTAAATCTTTATATGTTTATAATCTTATATGTTAACCTTGTGTTATTTTTGCATGAATATATCATAATATATACAATTTTTTTCTTAGCGTGATCATTAATGATTAACCTATAATTTTAGGATTTTATTTAAGTGATATTGATTTCTCATCGTTTTTCTCGAATTACAAATATATATATAATGTAATATATTATTCAGTATTATTTTGACTGTGTTTTTTCTATTAATTAATCTCTTAAATATCCAATTCATAACATATTTTATCGATTTATATTATAATATAAAATATAGGTAATAAATTATTAACTTTTTTTTTAACAGAATTTAACTAAACTAATTAATTTTTTGATAATATCTTACTTTCTATTATTGGAATAATAATGGCATTGTTTGTGTTTAGTAGACAGAATTTAGTTTAATTGAAACAATTCAGCAGTTATGTTCAAAAACGTACAAATGATCGTATGAATGTATAATATTATAGACTAAATCAATTAAACAATATGAAACACTGTTTTTAAATCCAATGGCAAACCTAGCTAGGGGGAAAGGGTGGTCAAAATACCCCTCATAAATTTATTTATACATTTTTCAGTAGCATAATTTTATGAAAAACTGAATAACTGTACATAATGGCCAATTGATTTGAAAATAATTGTTATAGTGATGTCGATTATAAGTTGAAGGGGTGAGTGGGATTATAAATTTCAATTTCAGTTGGTTACTAGCCCACAAAAAATATACCAATTTATTAAGTATTCCCTACTGGCTAGTGGATAAAAGAAAAATTAAGAAAAAACTGGAATATTTACACAATAACAGTTATAGACAAATTTTGTTTTTTTTTTTTTAGTAAATCAAAAACAAACAACCTTAATACTAGATAGTTTCACCAAATGTTTATATGATAATTTTCCGTGCAAGATAAGATATTCAAAATATTTTACTTTTTTTTATAACTATTTATGAAAATTAAAATGTTATTTTTAAATAAATGTGTATACATTTTTGTGTTTTGAGTAATAGGCCAGATATAATTTATACTGTTCTGAATATTTTATACAATATAAAGTTTATAATTTACTTTTAATTCCATTTTAATTATTTAATAAAAATCAAATTAAAACATTGTATATGCATTTTCCTTGCATATTTTTAAAATGTTTGACTATTAACTTTATACATATTCTACTTTATGTTTTGCATAAAAAACTTTTTCTTAATAATTATAGTGTCAAATAATAATGCTATAAAGTCAACCAATTTAACTTCAGAACACCTTACTGATGCTTTTAATTTTTAATGGTGTGAATTATTAAAATTTATTGCAAAAAAGCAAAAATATGTTGTGTAGTATGGTTGTTATACCTATTCATAAAAAATTTTGTGTTACAAACTATAATGTATTTAAACATTTAAACTCAATTTATCAATATTAAATTTTCCAGATATTTAAGATGCTGTAAAAATAATTTGTAAGTACAAATTATAGTGTAAAATCGGTCATTGTTGTTTAACTGATTTTTATAAATTATTGAATTAATATTTTATAAAAGATAAAGTATTAAAACATAATAAATAAATAAATAATTTTGGTAAATATTCTGAACAATTGTTTTAATTTTTACAGAATTATAAAACTATATGTAGAAAAGGATGTCAGCTTTTTGAGGTATTTACACAATTACTATACTATTTACAATGAATGATTGAGGGAGTAGATCGTAGATATATAAATTTCATTATTTTAATATTGTGTGTTATAGTAAAATTATTGTTGTCTTTCATGAGAAATGCAGGTACTAGTTTTCCTTGTTGCACAGACTATGTTGAACCCAAGGATAATTGATCTTCATCAAGTTTTTCATGATCATGTCTTTGAATTTCTTTTTTAGTCATTGTTTATAAACAAAACTCACAAGTTAATAATAATTACAGGCTAAGATATAATATAGTTAAAAGCATAGAGTATAATCTGTGGTTAAAACTTAAAAGTATATAATATCATTGATAATAAATACTACCCTAGTACCAGTGGTGCAACTAGGATGTGGGGGGGGGGGGGGGGGGGGGGGGATAAAGCCACCCCTGACTGCAATTTAGCCCCCCAAAAAATATTCATTATTAATATAGACTTAGCCGCATATGGGATTTTTAAATTATTAGTTTTGTTAGGTGGGTCGAAGCCTTCCCCAGAATTTTAACCCTAGTTTCGCCTATGCCTAGTTCCCTTACAATTGATATTTTATCACTTCTATCAATATATTTCTGTAATTTTTATTAATAACCGCCATGTATTTATGACATTTATATTTTATTTTTAACAGAAAATTAAAAAAAAAAATGTTGATTAATTTTTGAAAACGCTAAAACTATTGTCATTTCAATATTTTATACTTATAATTTATAAGGATTAAAGATGACGAAGAAGTGATTTAGTAAGTACCTAAGTAAGTTGTTTTAAGTAAGTAAATAAACATTCGAGTAAAGGGTTAAAAAACAAAATATTTTTAAATGGCACCACTGTAAAGACTGATAAGCAAAATAAAAAACTTGTGTTATCTTCACAGATACATAAACAAGCTGTGGTTATCTTTAATATAATTATCATTAAAAATTGAAAGTGAAAGTTTATAGAAAAATATTTAATTTATCTTTTAAATTTAACTTTATAACAAATAAACAAACCAAGTACCAAGTATGTCAACTAGAAATATTAAATTTAAATTATAATTTATCCATTTTAAAATTAAAATATAAACTGCGCACTATTATATTTACTTAATAGTATTGAGTTACTGGTACTCGAATATGAGAATTATTTTTTTATCTTTCATTGAATAATAATTTTTTTTGTATAATGTAAAAAGAGCTTTATAACTTTAAGCGGGTTAGTAACATCATGCTAAATTGTATTACTTTAATTTTTAAAGATGAATACATTTTTATTTTAGTACCTATGTTATATATGTGGCTTACAGAGATATAAGTTTAATCATCATGGTTTTTAGGGAACAATATTACAATATATTTTTTTCTTAACTATTAAATGTAAATTCCTACCCTTAATCAATTAGCAAAATTATATAACTTTAAACTTCATACTAAATTAAATTCTCACAGTAACCCATTAATCAATCAACCATCATCCAACTCAATCCCCAGATATGTACGTATAAGACTCAAAAGACAGTAGCCTAGAGACCTAATCAAAAAAAACAATAGGTTATATCTAAAAAGTACCTGGTCGAGTGGTATTGTTGAGTGCCTGCCCATAAACACTACCTCCTGTTAATAATCTTGAATTGAATTTAATTGTATTGTATAGACTGTAAATAAAAAAAAAACTATTAAATGTAGTACAATATTTTACTATCTAGTACACAATAAATAAAAACAAATATTATGGAATTTGTAGATCCCTGTGTGTGCGCTTATATACCATGGGTACAAAATATCAAAATTAATATAATGTACATTATCTAATTTTTTTTACCATTAGGATTTATTTACTTGCATGGAAGTTGCATGGTGAATAAAATAATGATAAATTTAACAAATTTTAGTGAATATCGATCATTTAATTTTTTTAAATGTGACCTATTTGGAAAATAACATAATTATTATCAAATGTGAAAAATATAAAATAATTTATGAAACTGAAAAATGTTTTTAATTGCTAAGCTTTATTTTACACATGGTTTAATTGTAGTTCTTGGTGTATTTATATTAATCATCTGTTTCTTCTTTATGATAAATCAAATTCTATAAATCATACTTAATTAGAAAAAATATATATTTCATTGGAATTAGAACAAATCAACTTGTGATCAAATAATTTTTTTAAGTACCTATGTCAATTTATGAAGTTATGTGATTCTGTATTCCTATTTCTTTATACAAATAGTTTTTACAAACATTTTGGTTCACCTTAGGAAAATTAAAATTAATAATAATTTGTTTTATTTTTCATATTATAAGTCTTTATAATCTACAATTAAAATGGAATTAAAAATATTGTAACAAATTATTTTAATATTAATATTATAATATTTTAATTTATTCATTTTTTTCAGATAAAATTGTGTTTCAAAATGTTCAAGTTCAATTTTAATGCAGATGAGTTTGATGCTTCTGAATCTAAAGAAAATGATGACCATGTGGTCAAAACAGAAGAATTAACTAATTCTTATCCATTAGCCACTTTGCCATTCACAGAATTGATCATTGGAGATAAGTCATTAAAACTAATTCAAGAATTTCCTAATACATACAATTCGGATCTCATTCCTGGCACTTATGAAGGAGGATTTAAACTTTGGGAATGTACTCTTGATCTCTTAGAATATCTAAGCAATAACACCATGTACTGTAAAGAAAAATCAGTCTTAGATTTAGGCTGTGGTACGGGCCTTTTAGGAATTTTTACACTGATTTCTGGAGCTCGGAATGTCGACTTTCAAGATTTTAATAAAGATGTATTAACCAATACAACTATGAATAATGTATTAGTAAATTGTAAAGACAGGTTAAAAGTTTGCAAGTACTATTCAGGTGATTGGAAATCATTTACTACATTTAATGAAGATACCTATGATCTCATTTTGACATCAGAAACTATATACAATGTAAACAACTATACGAAGCTTATCAAATTATTTGAAAATAAATTAAAACCATCTGGAAGTATTTTATTAATTGCCAAAAATTATTATTTTGGTGTTGGTGGTTCAATTACTGAATTTTTAAATTGTTTAAAATCTTCTAAAATGAATTCGGATATTGTTTGGACAAGTACAGACGGAGTAAAAAAAACTTTGCTCAATATACATTTTTGATTGCTTTAGTACATATTTGTTCATAAATAATATAAGAACTAACAATCAAATTATGACATTGTTTTTTTTTCATTTATCATTATTTCCATAATTATGAATGGTAATTAATTAACAATTAAATGTAATATTACGTTAATATACTGTTTTTTTTTTATTTTGTAAAAAGTGTAAAATTTTTTTTTGGTTAGATCAAAAACTAAAAGTTTCAAGTACCCTTATTTATTAATTGGATGAATATTTAACTAGGAAAATTGTTAATACTTAATAGAAATTAGGAACCATCCATTTAAATTGCTTAGTCTTTTCTCAGAGTATAAAGCAAAACTATGAATAGTTTATAGTTTGAGAAAAACAATGTTGAATGCCAGTAATATAGTTTTATTTTAATTTATCATAATTAACTAAGTTTTGTTATCCACCCTTTTAAAATATCATTATTATAATAGTCCAGTGATATTAGGTTTTCAGCTCGGAAAAATTCCCACCTAGCTGAATTTTGGTACACACTACACACCTTTATGACATTGTTGTAAACAATGTGTGAAAAGTCGCCATCTGTATCATGTGCGCGTTAAAGGTTATTCGAGGTCAAAGGTCACAAAATTGGACTTTTTTTATACGTCGTACAATAAAAAGTTCTAGTTATAAATTGTAGAGGAAGTAATTATCTACAAAAAAGGTCTTATGACATTTTCACGTAAAAGTTATAATTTTTGAGTTGCTCTTGACAATGTCCACAAATAATCGATTATCGAACATTTGATACCAATTTTTTTGCAACTGCAGTTAGTACCATAGCCTTTTTTACAGTTACAAAAAATCAAATTAACCAATTCATCAGGTTCGGGTGGTGACAATGTCGTTATAGGCTCCAAAACATTATTATTCATTGCCCACCCCCAATGTCCCGGGTTCAATTGGTTGCCCAACCAAATTTGTACCTACTTGATAATAAACTCGAAACAGATGCTGTTGGGTACTTGGGTGGCGCAGATGATAATTTCACTGGTTTATTATTTCTGGTCAGTTTACCAAAAGTTATGTATCTGTAATTATCGATGGGGACCACTTGTTTTTGGGCATCATACATATTGCTAAAATAAATTAAATTCCATGTTTGAAAATGTTTTCAATGGAGTAATTTTCTTTTGGGAACACTGCTGTTGTACTTTGAAGGTCTGGACGATTTTCTTATAGTTTTATAACTCTTACCTTTCCTTTATTAAAAAATGAAGACTTCGTATCACATCCTGTGACTGCGTGCAAAAATAAAATATGTTCTTTACCAAAATTGTAGTGATCCACGCTATGCTATGCGATGAGTATATTTTTGTGTCAACTTTTCCTTTACCTGGTTTTAGAAAAAAAAAATTATTGCGACGGAGTACGTGCTATTAGTAGGTATAACAGACTAATAATAATACCTAGTTTTCTTAAGGTATGCTTCTTCGATTGCTATTTCTATAAGGTTAGGTTCATTAAAAGCGTACATTTTGATAGCCTTATTTTTTTTTTTTTTTGTCATATTTGTTTTATTTGTACAATCTGTATCAAAATAATTACAATAAGCACAATGGAGGGATAATACGCATTATAGGTCATTCGTCATGGTTGGCTTGAAAATGTCATAAGACCTTTTTTGTAGATAATTACTTCCTCTACAATTTATAACTTGAACTTTTTATTGTACGACTCATAAAAAGCAAGATATTAAAAAAAGGCCAATTTCGTGACCTTTGACCTCTAATAACCTTTGACGCGTACATGATACAGATGGCGACTTTTCACACGTTGTTTACAACGATGTCATAAAGGTGTGTACCAAAATTTAGCTAGGTGGGAATTTGTCCGAGCTGGACCCATTTTTTCGTCTAATATCACTGGACTATAATTAATAATTTGAATAAAAAAACGCATAAATACATATATTTATATACATTACATATAATTTTTTTTTTTTTTTATTTATCTTAAGCTTCGGCAACTATGGCCATTAGCTCACATATAATTATAAGTAAATAATAGTGATGTATTTTGAATAAGTACTAAAAATATATTTTTATAATAATGTCATAATGAATGGTATTTGATTATTTGAATCAATCTTTTAAATAAATAAATAATCCTTAAAATTATATTTTAACTGTTCCATAATTAGGCTTGGGCCGATCGCACACCAAAAGAGCAAACCTGTGTTAGACGACTAACACTGCCTAACACAGTTTTGTTAAAAATAGAACATAGGAAATTACGTTGCATACGCACATTGAGAAGACATAGTCAAAACAAAACATTTTTGCTTTAAATCACAATTAGTCATGACTGATACTGTCTGGAAGTGTCTGCATTTTTCGATAGTCATAATTAGTCATAATTAAACAACGAATATTTTTATATATTAATATATTATCATATCGTGTTTATATTATATTTTTGGAATTTTACAATGGCATGTGATGGTAAAATTTTAATAAGTTTAATAGAAAAAAGGCCATCAATATACGATTATAAAGACAAAGACCATAGTAATAGGGCAATACAAGACAAACTATGGGAAGAAATCAGCGAAGAAATGAATGTCAATGGTATGTTTAAATATTTCTTTATTTTACTCTTTTTAACTACCTATTATATTGTAACATAATAACACAATATGATATACCTATATGTATTAAAATAATAAAAAATTTTTTTCGGTATTATTATTATTATTATTATTTAAGTGAAAATTATTGTGCATGACATTAATAAATGTACTTATTATTTAGCAATATAATTAATAAATAATTAAATATTAACTTATTTTAAATAATATAAGTGTCTTGCCAAGGAACAGAATATCCTATTTCTGAATTAAAATAATATGTCATGAATTTTTCACGAATCTCGATAGCTTCTCGTGATGGTCTACGATTTGTGTTTAGGTCACTATCTTCCTGGTATAATTGCAAAGTAGTTGTTTCAATTTCATTATGAATATCGGTCAAATTTCTTTCTTTATCCATGATTATATTATGGAGAACACATGCAGCCTGCGTTATAACAGCAGCTTTATCGGGATGAACCAACATTTTATTTTCAACAAAATTGAATCTTTTTGTAAGAATACCGAAAGCACATTCAACGATTCTCATCCTTGCGCGAGATTGGCGATAGTTATAAATTCTCTTTATATTATTAAGCTGTCTTCGTGCAAATGGCCTCATCAAATTACTTTTTAAAGCGATATGCCTCATCTGCAACAAAAACAAAAGGAAATGTTTCCTCTAATTCTTCGTGTATTTTTCTTGGTGTAGCAGCTGGCAAATTTAATTTTTTTTTATCAAGTAGTTTTCCAAAATTGGATTCTTTTAAAATGCCTCCGTCGCTATTTCGACCATAATCACCGACATCAATAATTATTAACTTGGCGTTAGCGTTGACGACTGCCTGTAAAACGATGGTGTGGTGCCCTTTGTAATTAAAGTACGCAGATCCTGAATTTGGCGGACATTGAATTGCTATACGTTTACCGTCTATAGCTCCAAGGCAGTTATTGGGAAGTTCCAAGATTTTTCAAATTCGCATGCAATTTTTAACCAACCTTCGGTGGACGGTAAAGCATATATACTGTGGTGATAAAATTGTCCATACTGCTAAACATGTATCTTTCACAATTTTACCTACAGTAGTAGCTCCTATTCGAAGGTTAGTGTAGGCGTTGGAAACGTTCCCCAGAAGCCAGAAAACTAAAAAAATTAAATATATAAATGTTTATTACCTACATTAAAAAATATATATATATTATATTAACTCGTTGTTTTTATTACTATTAATGTATAATAGTCGATAGGCATATTATATA
Organism: Macrosiphum euphorbiae; assembly: GCA_949089665.1. NCBI lineage: Eukaryota > Metazoa > Arthropoda > Insecta > Hemiptera > Aphididae > Macrosiphum > Macrosiphum euphorbiae. The sequence continues at coordinate 12,007,214 of CARXXK010000003.1, read as the reverse complement.
ATAGTACATATCAATACATAATCGTTTAATAAATATTATTAGCAGGGAGTAAAAACGTGTCCAGAAATTTCGGGTTTCGGGTCTGAAAACTGTTTAAATTTTTTTCGGGTTACTTGGTTTTCAAAACCGTTTTTACTCCCTGATTATTATATATGTTATTAAAGATATTATTTATATATTATAAGAAAACAATTGAGGGTACGAGGGCTATTCAGCTTTATACCCCTCTGGGCTACGCAGGTACCTTCTTAAACAATTTCAAAGATTACCTTAGTTTTTAGTTTATTAATTAAATGAATTATTAATGCCGTTAAAATCCTTAAAAAATGCAATTGAAATCTCAAAGAATGCACTTAACATTTTACAAATTCAAAAATGTATCGTTAACTGACATTTATGGGTGATTAATAATCATGAATCATGATTGTTTATAATAGTTCTGAATCGGTTTAATTGTAGTTATCGACACTTGGTTTGAAGTTTGAACAAACGACATAAATTCATAATTATTAATACGTATAACTATGGCATTGGATGTGTTCAAAACATTAAATACCTAGTATTAATAATTCTTTTTCTTTTCCAGTATCAGTGTGCAAAACTAAATGGACTTCTCTTAGGAATTCATACGCAAGAGAGTTACGTGAAATAAAAAATAAAAAATCTGGATCAGCTGCATCAAAGAAAAGGAAATGGTATCTCTTTGAAAGCATGAGTTTTTTGTCAAATTTTATGTTACAACATAAACAAATGACTAGCAACGTAAGTGATAATTGTAACGAGTCTGATGAATGCAGTGAATCTAAGGAATACTCGTTTGATGATGGTACAGTATCAGATTGTGAACAACAACTAAATGAAACAGTATTAAAAAGACCGAAAAAACCTAAAACTCAGTTTAAAACAGCAAGTGAACAAGTAGCTGAGTCAATGATAGAATTTTTAAAGTCAAGGACAAAGCAAGTTAGCACTGAAGATTCATCAGAACTGTTATTTTTCAAAAGTTTAATTCCCGATTACAAAAAACTTAACGATAAAAATCAACGTCGATTTAAACAAGTTGTATTATCAACTTTAAACGATTTTATTGATGATCAAGAACAAAATACACAAGCACAAATGACTTCATTTCAAAATGGACAACAGCTATATTCTTTGCATGTAGGACAAGATGGAGGGAAAAATATGAATAACTTCTACAATGTTTTTGAGTCTGATGTTGCACCACCTATGACAGATAGTAGCAGTTCATATGATTAAGTTAACGAGAACACAATTTATATAAAATAATATCATACTATATCTTTTTATCTATTTGCATAAAATTTAATAAAAATGTACAACTAAATACAGTCAAATATCATACTAAAATATTAATCTTATCAAATCTTACCTTAGTGTAATTAAAAGCCTTTCCTCTGGAGAAATACTTCTTCTGAAATTAGTGTCTTTTCTAATTTTCTCTCCTATTTGCTGTATGATATAATCAAAAGTTGAAATACTAACACATATATAATTTTTACATTTTTTTTCATCAGATCGTAATTCACATATTAATGATACAATTACGTTGTGAGAGATATGTTTTTGGTTTAATGGGTGTACCCATAACTTTTTTTCCCCGTTGTTCTAAATTGTGTAGAGAGTACCAAATACAAATGGCAACCTCTTCGTCAGATGACATTTAATAGTTTTAAGCTAATGACAATAATTTTTTTTGCATTTAATATTTATCCTTATTGAAGTAATAAACTACATAAATGTTTTTCTTAATATTACATAAATTTCAATTTTTTTTTTGCATATTTTACGGTTTTTATTGCATCTTATTATTAAGATTGTTTAGTGCATAGGAATGTAAGCTCTACTTTTAAGTTATAATTAATCAACTAATTGTTTTAAACTTGACTTTTATTTATCAAAATACTCCAAAAATACTCTGCTTCATATTATGAAATTAAAAATGTAAATATTAACATTCCAAAAGTAAAAACATAAAATATGATGGTCTTGCATCTAAAAACCATCCTGTATATTGCCCATTTATAGCATAATAATATATAAGGCGACATAATAAGTATAGAAATCATGTAGTCCTAATAATTATGCCAGGCTGACAGTGATTTAATTATAATGTTTGTTTTATTTTAATACTAAAAAATGTACAAGGAAAATGGTCATAAGTTATAACTTATAAGTTTGAATAATTTGAATAAGCTAATTATCATCTTAATTAATAAAATATATTAGCTATACGCCTATACCTTATGATAACTACACCAAAATTTGGTGTACAATATTAAATTTATGTTTAATATTTTTATTGGAGTTATATTATGTCCTCAGTCATGATAAAAAAAAATATATATATATAATAAAATAAGGTTAAAAAGTGTTTCCATATAGGTATTTCAAGCTACATTTTATAAATATTTTTATTATGAACACTTAAATAAACAGATTTCTGTTAAATTTAAACTTAAAATACTTATTTGTCCTTTAGTAAGCTACAATTTCAATAAAAGAACTTTGGTTGAATTTGTTGGCAGTATTACATACAGACTCTTAGATAAAATATAACTAGAGTCTAAAGTATTTTCAATGATAAATTTTTCAAACGTTGTTACAATAAAGTAATAATAATTGGTGTAACGTTACTAAATGTATAAATATTCAAAATGTTGGTAAGCCGATGAAGTTAATTACCTAATTTTTACTTTTATGAATAAAAGGATCGTCGGTTATGTGAATATTGGGTTTATTGTCTTAAGTATCAACAATTTATTATTGTTTAACATCTATTAATAAGTGGATAACACAAGATATTCATTTGGAATATCATTATTAAGATAATAAGTTTTCAAACGGTAGCCTGAACATTTTGCAAAAATCCACTGTAATCTATTTTAGATGGCACAAGATAAAATGCTGGAGATACTTTGGCACCACATTGACATTGACATCCCATTGTCCAACTATATGAGCCAAGTTTAGATCGACATTTTGGACAGTTGATCTTTCCACTTTCAGATTGGCTCACTGACATCCAAGTCATTGGCTCAACAAATATTGTGTCTGAACATAGTTGAGAGCTTGAATCATCTGAAGATAATTTTGAATCTTTCCATGACAATTTTTCATTGATATAATGGGGTAATACATTTGATTGTAAAGCTAAAATCCTTCTAAAATAATAATAATAATAATAGTGAGAGGATGTAATACCCACATGTGTTGTCTCCGTCTTACAAGTGTGTAACATAACAAATTTTACGTTCAATAGAACACACATAGCTCCGTTAATTTAAAAATTAGAGTGAATAAAATGTATGAACTGACCTCTTATAAAATCTAAAGGTAAGATTATTAACTAGGCAACCTCGTGGGCTTTTTATTATATTTTAATTTTAAATTGAGTTATGAGTATTTTAAGATGTACAAACAATTAACAATTTTAAAACACTCATAACTCGCTTTAAAATTAAAATATAATAAAAAGCCTATTAGGTTGCCTAGAAAATAATTTTACCTTTAGATTTTATTAGAGGCAGTGCTCGAATTAGAAATATAAAAGAAGGGGTGGTAAATGACTTTTAAAAAATTAGCGTTCCACTCAAAGATTTAAATCAACCTATCCCGTGTGGGGCTTCGCCCCCCACACCCCTCAAGTAGTGTGAACAACAGCAATCAAACAATACAACCTATAACTATACACAATGTATACTATAAATAAATATTATTAAATTAGGTACAAACAAATCATTTTAATTTTATTTTAAAAATACAAAATTTAATTGCTTACATTTTTAGTATATTCCATAGTTCTACATATGAATGATTATTATCTTCATTATTTTGTCACTTAGGACAGTTAACTTCATCGATGGAGTACGATTGCGCGCAGTTCCGGAATAACAAAGAACATGATTTTGAATATTCAAAAGCGTATAATTGCATGTCAAATTGAATCCGACGTTGCAAAATTGTTTGTAACAAATTTTAGTTATTTCGTAATTAATTTTTATATTTAAATACAGATACAAGTTCATCCATTCAGGAAGGTTTTTAATACATTTACTTAAGTACTTATTATTATAAAAAAAAATATTGTTAAATATACGCAGTCCACGTCATAAAGGTAAATAATTATCGTTATAAAAAATAAATATTCATTAAAAATGGTTAAATATTCGAATAGATAAATAAATTAAAAAGTAAATAATTGAAAAAAGTTGACAAATTACATTTAATATTTTTAAGTTAAATTTTAAAGCCCCGATACTGATTTCCAACTAAGGCTAAAAAACTTAAGTATATTTTCTGTAATTAAAGTTTTATTTCGCACCTGTATATTTGGCAACGTTGCTAAGAAGTTAAAATAATTTAGAGTATGTCTAAAAAGGTACCGCTGATAAGCACCGCGCGCAATCGTATTGCACCCAACTTTATCAGCACATTGTTTGCCCTTTTGGATCCATAATACAACATAAGGCTCAGGTACAAACATGTACACTGGTGGCCCCCACACAATTAATCAGCATAAGAGAAGAAATACTTTTTGGGTTCAAAGCATTTCTTTTAGTAGGCACAATATTATTCATTGAACTGAACTATATTATATTCATTGAACTATATTATTTTGTTCAAATCATGGACTTCAAAACGAAATGGTCGACGGGGGTCGAGGGACGGCCACCAAAAGGTTCCACTATAGATTAACAAGTTTTTCAATAATAATTGACATGGGGGACGTACCGTCCAAATTAAAAATATAAGAAGGGGTACGCTAAAAAAAATTAAAATTAGAAGGGGAGCTCCGACTTATTAGAGGTAAGTTCATAAATTTTTAAACTAACGGAGCTACATGTGTTCTGATGAGCATAACATTTTCAATGTTAGGCACTTGTAAGACGGAGACGACAACACACATGGATATCATGTCCTCTTAAACAGTTGATTCATGTACAATAATAATTATTATAATAAAAATAATACCGGCATTTACGGCATCGATAAACTTTTGGATCTGGTCTAGCACATATTAGAGATGGGTCTCCTTTAATAACGTCAATACAGTCTTGTGGCAATATTTTAACTAGAACAAAAATATAAATTTAATTATATAAAATTTAATTTATCATTTTAGATTCCGAGACAAATTAATTAATTTTACAATGTGTATTTTTTTTTTTACACATTTTATAGTCAACATGATTTGATCTTAAACATCAAGGGGGGTTCTGGTAATACATTTAATCTATATAATTATAGTTGGTACATATGTAGGTCAAAAAAAAAATTCCAGTATTTATGAAAATAATCTGGGAAAACAAAAAATTAAAATTAAAGAAAACGGGAATATTAACACAACACCGTTTTTCAAAAACGAAGAACTGTAGACCTGATTTTTCTTCCTAAAATTTATATCATCAATGTTTAGATATGATGTATACATATTTAAGACGACGCTACACTCTTCATCTTACAAGTGCGTAACAACAAATTTACACTCAGGAGAACCCGTTTAGCTCTATTAGTTTAAAAATTAGAGTGAATTGACTTATTATGAAACTTGATGGTAACTGGTAAGTACACTATTTGTTTGTATGTGGGTTTTTACAATAGTTACATTTTTTAGTAAATCATGCGTATATAATATAGCGTAAATTAAATGCTTTTAACTCACTTAAAAACTGATTGTAAAAAATCCACATATTATAAACACAGATAATATTCTTACCATCAAGTTCTGGAATATTATGTTGATTCACTATAATTTTTAAACTAACAGAGTTCAACGTGATCTGCTACGAATTTGCTATGTTATGCACTACTGTAAAACAACAAACATCCGTGTAGCGCCCTCTTATAGGTAATTTTAGTTTTAGTTTTTTTTTTTATTTATGCACAAAAATTATATTAGTGGGTAAAAAACCATGAAAATATAATGTTTGATACTTCATAAGTTGTTCTTTTAGCAAATAAAATATATTAAAATACACAGTTTGTTTCACAATATTCATCAAAATCATGAAAATTTTAAAAAAATTTTGTTTATTTAATTTCATCATCTAAGTTTTAAAAATGTATTATTTTTAAATTTGATACAAGATCCCTTACAAGTTTTTATTACTGGAAATTATAAGTACCTAATAAACATTTTTATGACATTTTTAATTGTAGCGTAGGTAGATATTTATTAGTAGATATTGATTATTGTTTAGTAAAATATACAATTGTTATACTTCTACAATATGACATTATATTAAGCCCCGTGTCCAATTTTCAAATGATTATTTTTAAAAACAGTCTTATGTAATTATGTTGAAATAGGGACATAGGGGCCACATGACAACGAGAAAAAATTATGGGTCAGCTGACCCAAACACCAACCCCTGGGTCTACCTACTAGATTTAATTTGTATTATAGAAAAAACGACTAATTATTAAAATTTTGTCATGATTAATAATACATTTTAAATCTGATAGTACCTTTTTTAAACTTATGATTGTAACATTTTTTAGAACTCCATGCAAAATTCTGAAATGAAACCCCTGACAATGATATTTGTAAAGTATTTAGATTTTAGCTTAGATCATATACTAGTATAATATGATCTAAGGATTTTAGATTAACCTTTAACTATTGTTTATTTCCATTACAAACCAACCAACTCAGAGGCATTGGAGAAGGGCGGGCAGAGGGGGCAATTGACACCTCAAATATAATCCAAGGGGGGCAAAAGTATACTCTTTACTATACTATAAGTATAGTTTGTTCTATACACTTATAACACCAGGTATATAATAATTTATATAATTTTAATATTCGATAGAATTACAAACCTTTTTTTACTTTTCTAGCAGCTATTTTCAGTCTGAACAGTTTAAATTGCATATTGTTTTTGTCAATTTTCCATCCCAGAGTTTCATACAAACTAAGTTGTGCTTGAAAACCAATATTTGGCAATGCAGCTGCATTTTTAACTTTAACTCTAAAAAAAATCAATAGTTAATAGTTATTTTTGTTTATTTCTTTAAATAATTCTGTATTATGCCTAAATGTTTTTACAGAAATAAAATAAAATTAAGGATTGAAATCACTTATGACTTATCGGTATTTAATAACTAATGAAATAATTGTCTTGAAAAATGTTGGAATAAGTATTATAATATGCTCACTATCCAATTTAATGCCCTAACACAATGGTTAACAAATATTAGTCAATAGGCATAAATTTATACATATTAAATAATAATATTATATTATTAAATAGTTAACTTTAAAAAAAAATGGGGGGAAAATTTCCGCATCAAAAATATATCGGGGTGGAAATGTCCTACACTTCACCGAAAACCGTTGGGGGGAAATTGTCTGGGGAGAAAATGTCTGTGATTCATTATATATAACTATATAATATCGCATTTACTACAATATGCTAGACTATAGGTACTTACTGCCAAATCTAATTCTTGATAAATAACAATGATTATAATTATTTATATATAATATAACTACAAAATAAGAATTAATAAACAACTTTAAATAAGGTATGTAAAATTAAAAATCAAGACATAATTTGTTAGTAAAAATTAATTTTTTACATAATTTCAATAGAAATAAGTTAATGATTCTAAATTCAACAACAAAATATCTATAATAAGGCTGATCTGGTTGACAAGGTCAAAATTATTTGAGGGGGGTGTTTGTAACCCCACAAAAAAAAGCCTGGATACGCCACAGATAATAATAATAATTTTTTTTTTTAATCACACTCAAACACTTAAAAATTATTAAATATATTTAGTGCATAATATATCTTCTAAGGGTCAAAAAAAACTTTTAGGGCGGCATACTGGCCGTGGGTTGGACGCCCCTGTTATATTGAGTCATTGCGTAATAAATATTTGTCTACATACCTTTGGAAAGCGTCATCAAAACTAATTTTATACTTCTTCATAATATACGCTGTTATAATTGACGCACTTCTGGATATTCCATAATAGCTAAAAGTACATAAACACATTTTTTTTTCAATTTGATTTAATAAAATTTTAATAAGTTATAGAGTAGACTGATAGATATAAATATGGAATTTTAAACTAAATATTTATATCAAGATTACCTACGTGTTATATTTTTAAATTTCTATAAGTCGGATTATTTTTGTCTAAGCTAAATGCTTTGTAACGGTAAATAATTAACTACCTATATATTATAAAATAAATACTTAATTTAATAATTGTATACTCACCAATGCACAAGAACAGAACTTTTTTCTTGACCTTTTTTTATAAATTCATATGCACCATCAAAATGGCTTAAAAGATCTTCTCCATCCATATCGGTAACTATAAATATTTGTAATTTAAATGATTTAATTTTAAAACCTTATAATTAACTAAATAAATTATAAGTAGACATAATGAATACATCATCTAGGTTATTTGATATAGTAGGGATGCATTTTAATAACTAATTAAATACAAAATATAATATAATATATAAATAATTTTAACTAATGAATTAATTTTGAAAATGTATTTACCTTGTATATATTTAACATTAATGTCTCTCAAATCTAATATAATTTCTGGCAATGGACAAGAATCCACTGTTATTATATAGTTAATTCCGTTGCTTCGTAAAAACGTTAAATCTATGGCAGCTGTTAAGTTTCCTGAATTAAAACAATAGGTTAATCAGTTTATTTTATAACTAATTAAAATATAATATGAAAACAGATATATTTAAATATTAATAATGAAGAAAAAAAGTTTTCCAACATGAAATATTATAGCTTTAAAAGTTTGATTTTTTATAGCTAATACATAGCACATAGTAGCATTATTATTATTATTATTTGTTCTCATAAAAATGTGCATTAGAATGTGATTTAATTTTGTTGTTACCTAGCCATAGACCGTCTTCAATAGAAAATACATGTTTAGGACCCGAATCGAAATCGTCTCTACACAGATTTGACATTCTAATAGTTAATAACACAACATAACATAGGGCATCAAGTCAAATTATTATTGAAATACCGGGTTAATTTACAAACAGTAGAATGTTTATTGTAATATTGCATTAAACTTTTTATTTTCTAAATCAGGTAAATAAACAAAGTTAAATAAACCATGAAGGCATGAAAATTAAAAAAAATAGAGTCTTTTCAGAACTAGTGAGTAGTGACTTTGTAGACAGTAGTTAGTCAGACGTGAGTAGAGTGAGGAGAGACTTCAGACCTATCTTTTTTGTATGCTTCACAGTTCACACAAGAGAGTAGTGACTACTGACTCTGACTACCATAGACAAGTGTACTGGTACACAAGTGACTACTGACTAGTGATTACAGAGTATAGACTCAACACTCAATAGTCGTAGTCTGTAGATAAAAGATAAATGAGTGGTGGTGTTCATAAAACAAACAAACAAGTGTACTGGTATACAAGTGACTACTGACTATTGACTAATGACTACAGAGTACAGACTCAACACTCAATAGTCGTAGTCCGTAGATAAAAGATAAATGAGTGGTGGTGTTCATAAAACAAACAATGATAAGAAAATAATATTCCATATTTGACCAATGGTGACCAACACTGCAAATTACCATAATATTACCACCCATTACGTACATAATATTACATCTATTTACATTCCGTGTCTTTATCATTTTTGTTATCATACACTTTGCTACTGAAGTTAAAACCAATTTATCAATTGAATTGTTAATGAACAATAGGTTCGTAATTCGTATACTTATCTATAATATACTATGGTATAATATTATTATTTTCATTCAGTCTACAACTACCTACATAATATCATAGAATGTTTTTCTCCACTCTCCAGATTGTCAGTGTTGTGTTTACTTCTGCTAGGAAAGTTATAACAATGTGTTAATGTTTTTAAATTAATATCAATTGCACCGCGATGGCTGCAGGTGCTCATGGACCGTGTTCTATATTACGATTCGAACCAATAAATAATTAATATTGACATATAATATTGTACATATATATTATTTTTTACTTCTATCATAAAAAGTAGGTAACTAAATATTTTGTATTGCAAAATCACCTTGGATCATCCAAGGCTGTATTGGGTTTTGTTTTTCATGATTTTTGTGTAATATTTTACTGTAGGTATATAATATCTTATTACCTTGCTTAAAACAAATAACTATTTTTTTTGTTATTTATTTTTCAGTAATTATGGAAGAACGAAGAGTAGTTGATTATTTTGTAGTAGTTGGGGCATCCGATGAACAATCCCAAGATGATTCTAACTCTACCCATCTAAAGCAAAGTTTATGTTCTGATTTACCGCCAATTACCGATTTAGCTATAGTGTTTCCTTCACTCGGTGAAAAGGTACCTCCTGGTTATACGCTTATAGAGACAACTCCTACTGGTGAGTCTATGATTAAACCCTTAATTGTTTGAATCTACCTAACATTATTTCAATTTTAGGTCTAGTAGCAGATTTAAATCATGGAAGTCTAAGGAGTCCAGAAGTATTTTTATGTTACCAGCGTGGACGTAATAAGCCTCCCATCGTTGATATTGGGTAATTAAAGATGTAAATTAATATCATCATTACTTATATTTTAACTGTTATATTTTATATTATAAATATATTTGTTTCCTTATAATTTTAATGCAAGTTGAATTCTTAAAAACATTTTACTAGGTATCTTTATTGATAATTTATCCTACTCCTCTAATTACCCTTATTAAACAATTAGTATTTCTTCAATTTATGCGGTTATTTAATTAGCTTAACTCTTTCATTGTTACACTATTTATGCACTGCAACCTGTGTATGCTACTTAAAAGTAAATATTAATTTATTTAAATTTTAAATTTTTAAACCTATAAAATTTAATTATTTAACTTAAAAATAATGCAAGCCAAGTTTTCCTAAAGTTGTACGGTTACCAGCAAATGATAGTATTATATTTATTCATAGGAGGGGGGCTAGAGGGCTTTAGCCCCCCTTGAAGTTTCTATAGCCCCCCAAAAACTAATGATTTCACTAAGTAATTTAAAAGCATCATAAGAGTTTCAAGTATAGACCTGAGCTTCAGCCCCCCCAAATTTCAAACACTATTTTCGCCAATGTATTTATTTAATACAGGAACATAATAGTATGTCTAGAGCAGTTTGTAAATGTTTTGGATGTAATGGTATGTGAGCATTGAAAGGGTTAATGGAATCTTATACCACTATTTGAATAAAAATGTCAACTGGCACATTTGAAATTTAGGATAATATTTAAAATATTAAATATTTAAAGTCTATAATAAATAAATAAATAAATAAAGAATATTTCTTGCTTGAAATCTCATGTCTATTTGCATTACTTATTGAATAAATCGTATTATCTACAGATGTGAGGCATGATATCATTTCAGACAAACTTCATCTAATATATTGATAACATAACTGGTAACTACTCAAAATAATTTTACAATAATTAAAGAGGTGCTCGAGCATGTTGTGTACAAAGTTTGCCGTATGGCAAACACACATACATCTTCATATGCATTCCATCGTGCAATGATCACAACTGGGGGTCGGAGTGGACGAGTGAACTATGGTGTTGGTTGTAATGTCCACCGTCGCCGGTTTGAATCTCAGCCACGGGCGGCATCACTCTCTGAGTAGGCAACTGTCTGGACGGTGATACTGCCATCCCCCAACCGGGTATGGCAGAAACCTACAGGTGCCCAAATAGAAATACTGCCAAATAGGCGTCTGAACTAGGCCTTTGGGCCTACTCCAGGACATACGAAAAAAAAAAAAATTATCACAACTATAAACCCATACTTATATATATCTAATTTTAAATTCAAGCAAAACAATTGGCCTGAGTATAATAGTATAAAATATAAATTACAGTATAAAAGAATCAGATTTTTACATTTTTACTTTTATATTCTGTGTAAATGTGTGGGATTTTTTTTCAGTATTATGTATGATGGCAAAGAAAGGGTATTGCATGATGCTAAAGTTTTAAAAACAAGTGTTAGTGGTCAAATAGCAAATATCAATAACTCTACATCATCTCGTACTTTTATAACTTATCGAAGAGCATCACCTACTGCACCATGTAATATTTTAGCTGTATCACATGTATGCGTAGTTATAACCAGCCGAGGTGAAACACCACCTCATGCATTTTGTCTAATACACAAAAATCTCAATAAAGGTATGGTTGGATCAGATGTCTATTTATGCTATAAAAAGTCTGTTATGAAGCCCAAGTCTATTACCTATAAACCAGGTAAAAACTACTTCTTTTATACTTATTTCTAAATCTTAATTTAACAATAATTTGGTGATTTGTATAATGCTTTGTAGTTATTACTGATCGATATCCTAAGACAGATAGAAATTACTTCCATCTTCTGCCTTCAGTCGCTTTATTTTGTTTACCAATGGGAGCCACACTTGAAGCATGGCCTGATGAAGCATCTCAACCAGATCCTATATTTTCAACATTTGTTTTAACTGTTAGCGATGCCTCAGAAAAAGTATGCATTTAAAGATTATACAATAGTTTCTTTAAGAAGAAACCTTAAATATAATATTTAATAATAATTTGATTGTTCTAATTAGGTCTATGGCGCTGCAATTACTTTTTATGAAAAGTTTAATGGAAAACTTTCTATTGAACAACAAAAATTATTAGGTTTAAAAGATTCAAATGAGTTAAAAAAAGGAATCAGTTTACATGCTAATAAGAGTGTGTGCGTCTTGTCACACTGGCCTTTTTTCGATACTTTTCAAAAATTCTTAATGTTTTTATTAAATACTTCTCTCAATGAACAAATACCCATACCTATTGAAAGATATATAACACATCTGGTGGATGAAGTACCATTTCCATCCCCAGAAAGACCGCAGATACTTGTACAATTATCAACAGATACTCAGCTTATATTAACTCAACCAGAAGACCTACCCATTCCTAGAAGGTAATTTAATTGAGTATTTCAGACAGGTTAGACATTTTATTTTACTTTTTTATTGTAAGGTTGATTGTATGTATTACAGTAAAAAATGTATTTAACTCCTAATAACAGAAATATCTTGATTGCGTTTGTATCTTATACAGATCAAGTAAAATTACAACAATTATATTTTGTAATATAACACCTAAATAATAGAATTCTTTTATTAAACCTGTATGTTCCAATTTTAGTTTAAGAGTTTAAAAAAATATATAGTTTTGTTTTATTATTATTAATAGTTAAAAAATACTATATTCATTTATTGGTAATTTGTATATTAATATAAAATTCAATAATATATTTATAGTGGTGCCGGTTTTCATCAAATGATTATGAATTTACATCCTGATAATTGTCTTCTATTACTTTTGTGTGCTTTAACGGAACAGAAACTTCTCATTCATTCTTTAAGACCAAATGTACTTACGGCAGTAGCAGAAGCGGTTTCCACGGTAAATAAATTAAATTAAAATATTTTAATTTTAAATATTACAATAATTAACTATGTATTTTTGCTAACAAAAAATATGTAACAAATAATAATAGTCATAAATAAATTTCAGCTGATATTTCCGTTTAAATGGCAATGTCCATATATTCCATTATGTCCTCTTAGTTTGGCTGAAGTCTTACACGCTCCATTACCATTTCTGATTGGAGTTGATTCAAGGTTTTTTGATTTATATGAGCCACCCACAGATGTAACTTGTGTGGATCTGGATACTAACACTATTACACTGTAAGAATATTTTTTTAATTTTATTCAATTAATAACATACATTTTTTAATTTATTATTTTGCTTACAAAGTTGTGAAGATAAAAAACATTTAACAGCAAAACTACTTCCTAAAAAACCAACAAGGACATTAAAGAATACTTTAGAAAAACTCAACGAAAAACTTGATGATCTCCAAAGAACCTATAAGGCTACTTGCAACAAAAGTATTGAAGAAACTAATATTGATAGAGATTTTTTAAAAAAACGGAAAGAGGTAATAGTGTAATACATATTATTTGTTAATTTATTATTATTATTTACAATAGGATTGAATAAGAAATTACTATTTTTCAGTACTTAAAAATAAGTATCAAATAGCTTTAGTATTATAAATGTAAGTTTGACAACCACTAACTATCATACTATAAATTGTTGTACAAGGTGATCCATTTAATTCTCATCAAACATTATTTCAAAAGCTATTACAAGTATTGTAAGTTTTTATGATTAGAGTAGTAGCACTCTTAGTGAGTATTCCTTAAAATGTTGGTCAACCTCTCTGTTTATCTTAACTTTAAATACTTGTAACAATTTCTTGTTCAAAATGTTATGTATATGTATCTAAATATTCCCAAAAAATATTTTGCTTCAGAATATAAAATCAAAACTGTATGTTGTTGTTCTAAATAGCTATGTTTTTAACTTAACAGTTAACAAGGGTCTTGAAAATATGATAGTTGTAAAAAGTATCATTTTGTTTTATTTATGTTATTTTATAATACTATTAAATTATGTAAAAGAATTATTTTCTAATTAATTATTTTTTAAAAAGTTATAACTGAAATAATGATTAAAGACACTCAAATGGATCACCTAGTGTCCTAGTATACTGTCTCATTTCATTATGTATGTATTTCTTATTTAATGGCCCACAAAGATTATTTTTTTATAACATTCTTTTTCAGATATGCAACCGTGATAATACCCACTGCATTCTCCTTTCCATCAGAAATATTTCATTATATTTCTGTACATAAATAGGTTAATCTATTAAGTATTTAACAATATTTTATTAAAAAAAAAAAAATCATGTGTGCAAGGTCATTAAGTATGAACACAGAACTGATAATTTATGAATATGATATGAATATACTTATACAGAATGACTTTTTTTTTCATAAAATATTCATTATTTCAAAAACTATTAATACTTATGAAAATATGTTTTTTCCTTTTTTTGATAAGAAAACATGCATTACTTTTTGTATTATTATAGTATTTTAATTTCATATTACAAAACAGAATATATTTTGATATCCTGATGTAAAAAATTAAATTTTTAAAAGAGTAGTTAATTAGTTATAACTAGGATTTGTAAGTTGATGACATAAAAAAAAATTTATGTTGCCCTCTAAGAAATTTGAAAACTACAAATTTCATGATAAATAACACTTTTTCTAATTAAAACTAACAAATCAAAATGTGTTTTTTTAGATTTGTATGATTTTGAATTACATTTTTAATTTGGAAATTATCTTCTAAGAGTTAGACGTACTATAAGAAAAAAATTAATATACATCAAAATACTTAGCAAAACTGTTTTACTTTGAAAAATGAAGTTCAAAAGTTTAAAATGTATGCTGTCATTCATAAAAATATTAAACTTTCTAATGACTTTAAATTGTGTTGGTGAAAAAAAAAATTTTAAAAACTAATACCCTTCAAGATAATGGACGATAACTATTAGACTAATCACCCTGTTCACATACATAGTAATACAATTTGTAATAAAAAAAAATGGCATTTTGGTTAAAATATGTTTGAATGTAGAATATTCTCGGTGGATAAAACTCATATCAAATTACAAGTGAAATAATGATATTTTCATGGAGATTTAACACTAAAGAAATACATATTTATTTATGTATGTAATGTTGACAATATGTGATTATATTTAATGTGACTATTACCTTATTGATATTGAATGATAGTTGTATTTATCTATATACTGGGTGATTCTTTTATCAAACAACACTCATTATTTCAAAAAGTGTAAATTTTTTTGAAGATATTTTTTTACATAGTTTCAAGTCGCTTATAAAACAACATTTTTATTAAAAAAATATTTTTTTAACTATTTTTTATCCTTATAATTTTTTAAGTTTTTTACTTTTTTGAATGACAACATAGGGTTTTAATTTTATATTCTAAAGTAGAATATTTTTCTTAGTATTTTGATACATGAAAATTGAATGTGGGGCGAGTAGTTTATGAGTTATAAGTATTTAAAGTTTAGACGAGCGGAGTGGAGTGGTTCGGGGTTACCCCGCGAAATGTTTGTCCACTTCACCGCTCGTCTAAACTTTAAATACTTATAACTCATAAACTACTCGCCCCAAATTCAATTTTCATGTATCCAAATACTAAGAAAAATATTCTACTTTAGAATATAAAATTAAAACCCTATGTTGTCATTCAAAAAAGTAAAAAACTTAAAAAATTATAAGGATAAAAAATAATTAAAAATATAATTTTTTAATAAAAACGTTGTTTTATAAGCGACTTGAAACTATGTAAAAAAATATCTTCAAAATAATTTACACTTTTTGAAATAATGAGTGTTGTTTGATAAAAGAATCACACGGTATATATATACAGGGTGTCCCGTGAGGATTTACTCATTAGCCGTAGAGGGGGACTCGCCGCCCAGCCAAAAACCAGTTTATTGACGTTTTACTAATAAACTAAAAAAATTATTAAAAATCATGAGATTAATGAAAATAAAATGTTAAAAGCTCAAAATGTTCACAAAAATATACTCTATAGAATGGCTATCTTCAATTTTTTCAAAAATAAAAAAATAATTTTTTTAACTTTTTTACTAAAAAATTTAATTTAATTAAAAAATAAAATATTTGTAGTGCTTACCTCTGCGAGTCTTAATAAAAAAACATAATTACGATATCTCCATTATTTCAGGAGATATCGCAATGAGTAAATCCTCACGGGACACCCTGTATATATATATATTATACAACTAATTACATGCCTATAAGGAATATTTAGTACTATTTGGATAATAACATTTACAAAATAAACATCTTAATTGAGAATGGTTATATCGTTTTATAACTTTTTTCTACTAAAATTATAAATGTTTGAAGTATTTTACTAAACTATGATTTATATATTGAAAATAACAATTGTTTTTATTAAATATACTAACCATTTAATATTTATATTTAGCATGAATTAGAATTAGAGATTCAGGAAGCTTTTCTTCGTTTTATGGGGTCTGTACTAAAAGGATATCGATGGTATCTAAGGCCTATTACTAAAGCACCTACTGTTGGGGCAACAGATACAAGTTCATTATTTGATTTGCAAGGTAATTATAGCGCAAACATTATTGTGACATAAAATAATATTTGGTATTCCATAAATGAAAGAATATATTGTCGAAGAATCAAATCATAATCATGGACATTATTATTTACTAACGCTTGTTGTTCTGTTGAATGTTTAGGTTTTTTAAAATCCAGAGAAAAGACAAATGTGAAATTTTATTCCCTTTTAACAAAAACTCAAATGTTTATAAGATTTATTGAAGAACGATCATTTGTATCCAACATGGATGCTGCTTTAGAATTTTTTGATGAGTGTTCAGAAAAAGTATTATTTAACCCAATAATTTATCTTTCTCAATAACTAGGTTTTTCAAAATTATATTTCAGATTGATTTAGAAAACTATGATACAAGACTGATAGAGCTTGACACATGTGGCGAAAGTGAAAGAACTGTGTTCATAATGCCTCCAGAAATGAATGATTTACCATTTGATACTCTGTATACTTATGAAGTAAAATACAATAATATATATTAAGTTAAAATCAGTTGTTAATTTACTAAAAAATTATTTTTATTTTTAGAATGGGTTTATCCTAAATTCTGAATTATTAAAGTGTAAAGAGTCAAAAAATTATTTGAAAGTAAAAAATGATGAACATCTACCAATTCCGGGCAGTCCAATGGCTAGACGTACTAAACATGAGGTTAAATCAGCTCAAAAACTAGCCCGTAAATATTCTACATCTCCTAGTCTTTGGGCTAAATTTATACTGGGAACTTGCTATAGGTAATATTATGATCTTAAAATATTTTATCATAATTATGTTAATTACTCTTAGATGTATTACAATATTTATTTAGCATATATTTATTGAAAGATAATTGTTTTATTATATTTTATATTTCTAGGTTTGCCATTCATAATATTCACAGACCCTACATAACTTTTAGATTCTGAGCGTAGAGATTTTAGTATTTTAAAATGATGTGTGTGTTGTTTATTATTTAATTTTTGTGTCGGTCATCACTATTTGGGGCAGTAAAACTGCTTTGATTTTCTTCAACAGTATCTTATTTGATGGGAAAGTGAATTTAGTTGGTGTATTCGGGAGGTCAAAATTAAAATTCCCAATAGTTTTAAAAAGCACAAAAAAACAACATAAAAATTGGTGTAACTAAAAAAATTACTGTATATACATGACATTTTCACTGGTTGTTTATATTAACATTTTCTACACTTGATAAAATTTAAAAAAAATATTGATTTGTTTTGAACTTTTTACGACCATTTCAGTTTTTAATATTTTTTTTCTATAATTGTCAATAAAATTGTATTTGTTGTGTAAAAATGCTTGAAAATTTATTACAAGGCTCCTGGTGTATTGTTACTTCATCAGTTGAAGAATATTAAAAATACACAGTCACAATTTTTTTTTTTCAAGTTTCCACTTAAATAATTTATTCCCAATAATATCATCAAATATACTTAGTAATATCATAGGTTGACGGTCAGTCAAACAAAGTTTGAATCATATAGAGTTGGTATATAATATTTTAACGAGCAACGAAATGAACGGGATCAGCTATAATTTATATACAATTAATGAGTTTTTGAGTCCTTGAACTTTTACTTATAACTTATAAGTTATAATATTGTCAATGTATTTCATTTGAAGTAACTTTTGCCCGGGCAACGCCGGGTGCGACAGCTAATAACAATATAAAAATAATATAAAATATCCACACTGACAAACCGTCACCTCTCAGAATTGTTTTTCTTATATAATGATATTATTTCATTGAATTCAAATTTAACACCATCCATTATAGTGACCCACGTGTAACCTACTGTTAGACTTGTCCCTTAACTAGGGACACCCACCTGCCCACCTTTTTTCTTTAATATACAATTTAATTTCATGCTTACTTAACTTTAGAATATTTTTTATAAATATATAATTATCCAATAATGTTATTCATAAATAAAGTAAGCTGTTTTATAGTAAATCTTAATTGGGATTTATTTTTTCTAGTTTGTGGTTTATTCATTTACCAAGTCATATTCTTCAATCAGAAGACCGTGCCACATCTACTCTACGTTCAGCATATGAGTTATTAAATAAATTTCAAAAAACTGGCGTACATTTATTGACCGATGAGGTTTGTCTTTAAGTATTTTACATAAAAATAAAATATTTATTGATCCTTATGGTAAAAAAGAAACAACTAATTTTGAATAACAATATTAATAACTTATTAGGTATTTTGATTAATTCTGGATAATATAAAAATCCATTATTGATTTTTTAATGAGAAATAATTTCAAATGTGATAAATTATCATAAGCATAACATATCTGTTAAGATTTCTGTTTTGACAGATGTGGATATCGAAAACTTTATTAAGCCTTGAAAACTAATAAGCTCATTTTTTTTTGTGTTATATCTTTTATTGTATTTGTGTTTTGTTATTTAGGTTTGCTACAGGGTTATGATGCAGTTATGCGGGATTTACAATCAACCCATGCTGGCTGTAAAACTATTACTTGTAATGAAACGTTGTGGACTTCATCCTAATGCAATAACATATGGTTTTTATAACAGAGCTTTGTTAGAATCTACTTGGCCATCTGATTTAAGAACACCTAGTCAATTACTATGGAAAAAACTTAGGCAAGGATCTGTGTTTACTAATGTTAATAATTCATTTTTGATTTTAAAATTACCTTAATTAAAGGTATATTAAATACTAAATTACAATATGTATATATATATCAATATTAACTCTAATCTTTATAATATAATTATACCATTTATATTTTATTATAGAAATGTGGTATTAAGTGCAGCATTATTTAAGAAAGCCGGGGCCCAGAATAAAAAAAGGAGACATTTGGAAGAGGATAGAAATTCCCATACCTCTTTAGAAAGCTTGTCTACAACAGAAAAGCATCCTTCAATATCAAATAGTGAGTTATTACTTAGTAAATTTTTATTAGTATTTCTTACTAAGAAATATTATTTTAAATAGTTAATTTTATATATTTATATCTTGCTGATGTACTGCTAATTCTATATTAGTATATTTTTTTTTATTGTAACTGTGAAGTTAGGTATCTTAGTTTTATATTAGTGGCTTTAAAAAAAAAAAATAATAAATAAATAAAATATCTTGTTAGTATTTCTGAAATTGATAAAAATAGTGTTGAATTTTTAAAGTTGCCATTATTAATGGATTTTATTTTTTTCTCTGTATTAATAAAAAAGAAAATAATTACATTATATGAATTATATTAAATATTAAGAGGACGTCACACCCGCATGTGTTGTCTCCGTCGTCTTACATACTTACGACATAGACAAAACGACTTTACAACTGTCTTACACAATCACTCATATCAAACTCTACTACAGCAGTCGTACTTTACTCAAAAGCACGGCGGCGAAATTAAATAACAACATATTATGTTGCATCAGCACAATTTGATTCTGAGGCCCTACCTACTTATGTTAGGTTATGACATATATGAAATATAACATATATGGCAATTTCAATGATAAATTATTGCATATGAAAAATGATTCTGAGCAGAGATGGTTTGTCAGTCTATCATATAATATATATATATATATTGCAAGGTAATAGATATTAATTATTAAAATAGAAAGTATAAACCAGGGTTGACAAACCTTTTTCGAGTCAGGTGCCAACTTTTTCTAATCATATTTTGAAGAAAAATTCATGTTCCAATATTATGTGTTCATAGGTACCTATAAATAATTTTTTCTCATTGTAATGGAGGTCTTAAAAAGTTAACTGAAATTATTTTAATATATATTGTGTTTATTGTTTTTCTTAATGTTTTAATGAAATAATCAGCATTAGCTTCATTCAATAATATATTATTGCTATGTTTTGATTTAAAATATTGAATTGTTGAAAATAAACTCCTATGCATGTTGACGCAAATATTGAGTTTATTTGAAATGAGCCACTTTTTTTTCGAAGCACCAAATATATTATGTCTGAAAGCAGTGACTTCCTAACTTTTATAATTGATGACTTTATGTTATAGAAATAATAGATCATTTTGTGAATAAAAAATTAAATAAAAATATTTTTTCGTGCCATGAAAATTTGGTCAACGTGCACGGGTCCATAAATTAGCCACCCCTGGTATAAACAATAACATATGTATAGTAAACATTTTTTATACAAAACACCACATAATATACATATTTACATACATAAAAAGCAAACATTAATATATTATGAAAAATAATGTAATTTATAAATAATTACTTTGATTCAAAATGTATTATTTAAACTTTAAATTTTAAATTTCAGCACCTAGAAAATTATCCATAAATGTAGAATCAAATTTTGGGTTGAGGAGTCGTCCTACTAATATTGTCAAACAAATATCCTTATCTACTGAAGATGAACAATCATGGAGTTCACAACAATGTAAGTATTAAATATTAAAAAGTTATACTATCATACATTAAAATTCTTGGTACAGAATTTAATAACAATACTATAATACTAATGCAGTATCGATAAAAAACTTAATTATTTTATACTATTTGATTTTGAAGTTCTCGGAGTTTAAGGTATACAAAAGTTCATTAAATTCAAGAACCCATCCCAAAAATTAACTAATAAACATTATTAAAACATAAAATTAAACATATATTAAATACATTTTTACATACAAGTTTAATTAAATATCTAAGAACTTTCTAGTTATATTTATGTAAATATTAAAATATTTAATTTAATTAACCCTAGAGCACACGCTTCACGGTCAAAAAGACCGGGATTTAAGAATTTTGTTCATTGTTTCAAAAATATGAAATATTAAAATAATCCAACCTAGGTAACTTCTTATTAGGCGATAAACTAAAATTAAATACAACTCCCAAATGTATACGATCTGATGTCAGTAATATAGAAGTGTTCAAAGTTCATTACCAGGCATCACGTATTAATATACGGTCAAAAAGACCGTGTGCGTGATCGTAAAAAATCAAGTATGGGTTATTTTTAAACTGTGTTTCTAACAATTGCTGCTCGATAAACAAAATTGATTGTTTATTATGTTTTCATTGTGACTGGTTAGTTGACCATGGTTTGCGCCATACTGTGTGTGACTAAAAAGACCGTGTGCGTGTATTCTCGTGAATATTGTAAATGCGTGTGATCTAGGGTTAAATTTAATATAGTGGAAGAGTATAGTTTAAACTTAAGTCTATATTTATAACTATATTTTCCATGTATTTTATTTCATTATTATCACTTCATGTTAATCTACTTATTGTACAATGTATCTATAAATTGCCGTTTGGCGTTAAATAAATAAAATAAAAAAAAAAAAAGAGTAAATACATATATTAACAATAGTAAAACCTGCTATTTCTACCTACTATAATATTCAATTTTGTTTGCTCAGTTAAATGTATTTTTTTAGTTGAAAGTAGCGCTGGTCTCTTGATGACTACTACTTGTTCAAGACCAAGTTCAGCTTGTTCAAAACAAAATAGTGATTCAATATCTATTGAAAGTGAATCTGATTTAAAAAGGTATTTAAGAATTATTTTTTAATATTTTTTTTATCCATTATCAGCAGTATTTTTGATTATATTTAAGTGCGAATAATCAGGTAATCTTTTTTTATCAAGTAGTTTTTTACAGTAGATGTTTGAGAATTGGTTATTATTTATAAACGTTGGTAGTCTAGTTAAAAGTAAAATGTAGGGTTTTTTTGTAAATATTAAAAAGTTAAGGTTTGATGTTATTAATAATTTTTTTTATTTCATAGAATATATTAATTTAAATTTTTTTTTTTTTTGTATTCATGCTTAATTTGTTTCTTTTATAAATTCAAAATTCAAAATATTTAAGATTCAACAAATAAAATTTAAAACATTGATTTATGTGCATATAATATTTAAAACTCAATCGTCAGTTGCTTAATTAGAGAAGCAAAATAGTTAAATATTTTTTTTCAGAGGCCGTAGTGGGTCTCTAACAGATGAAGTTCGTCTTCAAATTTCACCAAGAAGACATCATCATTATCATCATACACTTCACAATTCATCCAATGACAAATCATCTGAATTACTGAAATTATTAAAACGGTAAGTTAGTAGTTGATCAGTTGCTCACAACTGAATTTAATCAGTAGACATATTTTGTAAATAAATCTAGTTTTTATAAATATATATTGTACATATATTTTTTTAGTTCTAAAAGTTTTGGTAATGATGCTCAAATTCTGAAAAATCTTAATGATCTTAAATACCAAACTGAATTTAAAAAGTCAAATGGCATATCTAAGAAGCTTGTATTTGATGGTCTGAAGTCTTTTGAGTCTTCACTAGAAAATCTAAATGAAGAAAGTACTCCTAATCGATTTGCTGAACCAGCCCAGCGAACTCCAGTATTTGAAAATGATCCTTTGGGGGCATTTCAAGAACCATCAGAACCTATTCCGAATATATCAGTTACGGTTCCAAGGGTAAGGTCTGGTATTGAGCTAGACCGTAGTGGCTCGCCTGTATTATTTCGTGAGTGGAGTAATATGCATCGTAGTGCTACATACAGTGAAGATGTAGGTAATGTCGAAAAGCATATACAAAGATCTTCCACTATGCCAGCTCATAGTGCTAACGAACAAGATTACCAACAAAGTCCAATCAAGTCTGCTTTAGGATCAGCATTTAAAATACCCTTTACGTAAGTAACAAAATACTGATACAGAATAACTTAATTTGCAAGATAAAACTTATATATATATAAATATATATTAATCAACTAATTAAAAAATAACAATCTATGTAATATAAAATTTTTCCAAACTAAATGCTTACAATCAATTGAGTAAAAATAAAAAAAATGTTTGTGTAACACTTATATTTATACTTATTCTTATTTGATTTTCTTTTAACTAAATATTTATAATATAAGAAAATTAAAATTGTGTACAACTAAGTGACGAAATCATCATATTAAGACAATGTGCTGATCAAAAACATTTAGTTGTAATTTTGAAATCTCTTCGGGCGCATAACTATACAATACTCAAATTCAGAAGTTTAAGCTAATATACTAATGTTAAGCATGTATACATTTTCCGTTAATTGATTTTTAGTTTTTTTTACATAATTTTAGTTATTAATTAGAAATTAGTCAATAGCAGAATATTATATATTATTTTATTTTTATTTTTAGTTGGTAGATTTTTTTTTGTGTAGTAGTTTTAGTTATTGTTTACATTTACAGTCAGTATACTCCGACTAAATTTTCGTTACCGCGTAAGTCCGACTTCCGTATGGGTACCAACATTATTGAAAATGCATTCACCAATCTAAGGTAAAGTATCAATTGTCGTAATATTTCACATTAATATTTAATTATAGATTGGTCACGAATTGTAACTCACATATTATGTAGAAAATCTACGCAACACTAAATTGCGCATTATGTAATATATCCTGTAAAATATACAAAATATTTTTCATATTATTCATAATGGTAAAATTGTTTTATACTATAAACTACATTAGGAAATTACTTTAATCATGGACAAAAATTGTACTTACAATTTAAAAATGACTTATTATGTTTTCAGTTCATCAAGTTTTTCTGGAAAAAAATCAAATGAGCTTCTAATGGGCGGGTTAACTAGTTTGAAAAGTGCCGCTAATACAATGGTGAAAAAATTTGATGAAATCAAAGAAGCAATATCTACGAATAATACCCCCATAAAAGACTATGTTCAGTTTAGTATAACTTTTTTTTTATTGGATTAAATAGATTAACTTTAATTTAACACTAACAATGTATCCATATTTAAACAAAATTTCTACAACTGTGGAAACTCAAATAATGATATTTAATACTCATCATTATTTGATTAAATTGTTTTAATTACATTAATTTTTAGATGTCAAAGAGAAGAAGACAATTGGAATGGAGATGACAATGATCAACAGTCAAATGAGCCAAGTGTTAGACGTAAAATATCTAGTGAGATATCTTCTCTTGCTGTTGCCCAACATTTAGATTCTTGGAGTTCTAATTTAATTGACCTTTTTACTGATGGCAACAGGAAAAGTAGTTCTACAAATATGAATTCTGGTACAAAAATGTTTCACTTCAAAAACATAATAATTACTTAAATTACATACTGTATTGTATATTTGTATATAATATGTATACATAATTTATATTAAATTAGGTTGTGCAACAATGGATTCATCACAATTAAGTTTATTCCAAGAAAAGCTTTATAGGCGTTCTAGTCATACGCCTGAATTGGTTG
The DNA here is from genome assembly GCA_949089665.1 of Macrosiphum euphorbiae. Lineage (NCBI taxonomy): Eukaryota > Metazoa > Arthropoda > Insecta > Hemiptera > Aphididae > Macrosiphum > Macrosiphum euphorbiae. The sequence goes on along the minus strand of CARXXK010000003.1, from coordinate 11,981,795 downwards.
CTTTAGAAATTGTTATGACCACATGTTCAAAATGTCACAACTGTGGATGTTTAATGTTTGACGAAGAAATAATGTCTGGTTGGGTTCCAGATGATTCTAATTTAAATACAAAGTAATAATCCAATCAACCGTTAATTGTGTTCAAAATGATTAAGATTTTTTCATACATTTTATAACAGATGCAGGCTATGTATCAAGGAAGTAGTACCATTTTTAACTGTAGATGTGATTGACTATCGATCAAAAAATAGCAATGTAACAGACGAAAACGTCAAAAATAATCGAGAAAATTTAGATTTACTAACAGAAAACAATACAAGAGGTATTTTATGGAATTTGTTTATTGAACTTATAGATTTGTTTATTTGAATAATTGTGATTAGTGATAAATGATTATATAATTGTAATTAGTTTATTCCATAACTAATAAAGCAATTAAATATTTTATCAATTTAATATTTCTTATTTGTGAATAATTTATTTACAGAAATAACAAATAATGAGTATAAAGCGGACACAATCACAGTTCCTTATTTAAATCCACTTGTTTTGCGCAAAGAACTAGAGTCAATTCTTGTGGCCGAAGGTGATATTTCATTAATACACTCCAAGTTTGCTGATGAACATCCTATAATATATTGGAATCTAGTAAATGATTTTAATTAATTAACTCATTTAATTGTAATATAATCTTAATTCGATCGCATTTCATTTCTAAGGTTTGGGTATTTGAAAGAATAGCAGTACCATCCCATATTTCTGGTTTATGTCTAAACGCAAATTGCGTACTTGGCGATCGAGATATCATTGATTTTCATGATATTTGGTCAGCTTGTGATTCATCCAATGTGTTAATAACAACTCTGTGGGACAATCCCAAACTGTACGACGATTTAGGTTCTCCAATGTATGCATTCTGGTCTGATGAAGAGTCGAAAGAGAGTTGTTTGATTAGTGCATTGGTCACTGATCGCAATACAGTACCTAAGAAGTGAGTAATATCTTAGTACAACAATTTCAAAATAAAAATTATGTACTTTATTTTTTTGAATTTATATTCAAACCAAGAGGCGTTGATTAAATAATGTTAATTTTACATATTAAGTAACAATTTTATTATGATTTTTGTCAAAACCCTCATTGATCATTATCCTTGCAAATAAAATCAGTGTCAAGAAAATACTACCTAATCTCTAACAATAATTTTAATATAAAATAATAATTTTCAATTTTGTTTCAGTGTTATGTCAAAAATTATAGCAAATATTCGGCGTAATAATCTAATAGATCCACTCAAAAAGTTAGCTCACGAGAGGAACAAATTGCGCGGCAATGATTTGACGCATAGTCATTCGTTATACAGGGACATACTATTTTTAACGATTACAGCTATTGGTCGTGAGAACATTGATATAAGTTAGTATCAAATTAATAATTAAAAACTTTTTTTATATAATAATAAAAAAAAATATATTCTTAGTACAGATTTTTTAATTATCTGTGTTATATTTGGAAGTGATTTTTCACAAAAGCAATATCTTGAAATCGCTGTCTGGAATTCCTTACCTAACTTAACTTCTAAGTTCTGGTATTTTAACTTTGTGTGTTCAAAAAACTTTAATTTGGCTTATTGTGTTTTTGAAATGGTATCATATACTGTTGATGTGCTATGTTCTACCCAATGTACATAAATATTATTTATTATTGAAATTTACTTAGTTAAAATATTTGTTATTTCAGGTGCTTTTGATCAAGAGTATTTAATAGCTTTTGAAACTGTATCAGAGAGTGATTCTAAATTGTTATTAAAATGTGATTACCCATTATCAGTTGGAAGTCAGTATTGTCGTCATCTGTTCAAGGAACTTGAACTTTCAAATTACAAGTGATAATTCAACTACTTTATTTACAACACTTATAAATTATGTATTTTGTGTACTAATGTTATCTGCTCATATTAAATTATTGAAGTTATAATAACAGATGTAGGCATCTACAACTCTATTAAGAATAGTCAGTTATTTGACTTTTAATTGTTAGTTTTTGAATTATTTGTTAATAATTGTATCATGTTTTTTATTACTTAGACATGGTATCATTTTTTTACAAGATGTATATAATTATTGTATGTTAAATGTTGCTATTTATATGTAACAATAAAATAACTCTATCAATTATTTGTTTTTGTTAATTCTGTATTTATTAATTAGTTGATGAATTATTAATATATAATATAATATATCAATTAATAATTTATTTATTTATTTAGGTGTTCACGTTTTTTATAATCAATATTCGTGAAATATCTCTTCTATACATAGACCTCAAAACTTAGAATAGCCGTCTCTCTTCCTTAATGGGGTTCTATGTATATCTGTGGACCATGACATCAATAGTAATATTGAGGTACTAGCCAGTTTACTTTCTTTATGCAAGCCAAAAAAAGGTTTCAACGGAAACTTCCCGATTTAAGAGACAAATTGGACCGACAATTTTCAATTGTTTCATTCTGATATTCTATATAAATTCCAGTGCTTAAAGGAATGAGTTAAATATAAAATAATTTATTATAAAAAAATATATTTCTATCTAGTATCTGATGTGCATAAACAACAAATAGATATAATAATATAGATAAATAATTTGTTGTATACAGGTATACTTAAGTATAAGGTCTATGGTTTTACAGTAATAAACTGAATAAATACATGAAAAGGTGGCCATTCAGTAACAGAATTTCAGAATATCAAGTCCTTGGACTATTTTCTTTTAATACAACGGGGTAATAAGAAAGATGAAATATTATTAATGATATGGTTGCAGTGTATCTTTGCAAACTTTACTGATTGCAGCTTTAAATTGCTGCGGAGGAGACCGTCTGTCAAAATCAAATGCCATGTACCACGGGGCACATGTGAAACCTAACCGTCATGGTAGAAATGTTCTACTTGAAAAAAACCACCGTAAAAACATGCAATGATTGCTGGTATTATTTGCAATGGCACCCAGGCATCACGTTAAACCATAAAATTTGAATAATTTATTATATATAACATCGTTAGAAAGCAAAATAAACAACCAATCACGGGCAAAGCTGTGACGGGTCGCCTAGTAGGTATATTAATATATAATATAAACATTTTTTTATATAAGGGGCCTCACTACCACTTGTCATTTGTTTTAAAGTTACACCAAAAACCTAAGTCGATTTTGCTTGAAAATTCCCGTTTTTCCTTAATTTTTATTTTGTTTTTTACTACTCTTTTGAAAACTACTGGGAAATTTTTACTTTTGACCCCCCCAAAGTACCAACTAGATTCACTTTCCTATTAGAAAAGATACTGTTGAAGAAAATCCAAGCACTATTACTGTCCTAAAAGGTGATGACAAACACAACAAAAAAAAAAAAAAAAAAACACATCATTGTAAAATCAATACATTCATCGTTCCACTCAGAATCTAAAATAAAATATATGTGGCCTAGTGGCCTGGTAAGGCGCGGTGGTTGACCTCAGTCACTAACGTGTAACGTGTTCTGAGGTCAGTCATCAGCCGGTGTCGCTAATTCCCGGACGGGTGACCACTCAAGTTTTAGTGACAAATCCACGCACATATACACGTGTTCTAACCAATCTACCCTCCCCCAACAGTTAAAAACCTACTAAAAACCCTTCAAGCTAATGCCCTTATAGATTTTGAAGCCTAAATAACTAAATAAATATATATATGTATATATATTATAATATGTATCGCATATAATTGAATAACTTGTATACGGACGATCGAAAACGTACCTATAACATTATATAAAGTCATGAAGACACTTTTCATCTATTTTCTATCGTTACCAACAGCAATGGAAAAAAAAATTAAATAATATCCGTCCTGAGACGCCTGCATATGAGAAATCTTGGGATTGATGGTTATTGAAAGAATTTATAATTAAAGAAAGCCAATAAATAAATAATATGGAGTAAACAAACAAAAACGTTTGTTAAGGGTCCCGATGCCAGTTTTTCAAATTGTCCACAATTCCATAAAATTTGAAAATTAAATTTTATATTTTAGCTTCCACCTCAATTATAAGACTTTTCCACTAATCTACCCATTGCCTATTTAGGGGGAGTTGATAGGGTGTATTCTATCGAAAAAAATGACTTTACTGGAATAACTCTCAGGCTTTGTAGAATTGTCGGATTTTGATGACTATTATTTTATCTGAAAGGAGACTTTCTACAGCTCGCATCGATCTCTGATTTTGTATTTTATTTCAAACAATTGTATTAAAAAAAATTGTAAAAAAATGCTTTTTATCTTGTATATTTTTAGACATATTATAAAGCTTGAGAGTAAAATATTGAAAGACAGAGATCGATGCGGGCTGTAGAATATTTCCCCCTAGCAATTAAAACAAAAATTATGAAATTTGGTTGATTCTACAAGGCGGTATCGTTATTCCCACAGTGTATTTTCAGGACAAAATGGTATCGGCACCAGGCGCGGGCGCCTTAATACTTAAGCAATTTTTTAAGGTTCGAGCTCTTGTGCGAAATTGTGTCCACCAAGCACATTATGATTTATTATACTAAGGTTTAGCCACTACGGCGGCACCGGAATAGGTGAGAATTTGTCTAATGATAATTGTCGCACATCTTAGACGGTGCTGCGCGTGCGTTATGATAAGGTAGGGATTACCGATTAACAAAGACAATAATATGTCAATATGACACAACACACAAGCATCTTTTTTTTTGACAATTTATACAATTTATACATTTTTTCATATCTATTATGAGGAATTTCCTTAATTCTAAATAGTTGCCTAATACAAATGAGTCTATGTCTGTCGACAGGATGAGCCATGACCGATAAACCTAAAAAAAAAAAACGTCCCTACGATTACAAGCGGCCCACCAAAAAACAACCGGTATCCCACCCGCCCAGTCCGGCCCTGCTGAGTACCAATAGGTGTTTATGATGTGCATGTGTAAGTTCCCAATTAGCGGTATTAATACTATTTTTACTAGTTATACACTTATACGGTTTTTACCAAATATACAATACAGGTATAATATAAATTATATTCAATCATAAGAACTATTTAATTTTTTTCAACTACTGATAATAATAATAAGCAAAAAATATAATTTTTGCTGATTGCACTGTTCTATTTTGGCCATCCAAATTTTCTACTTTTCCGGAGAATTTTCTATTATAAAAACCTTATCCTGACCGAAGACAATTAAAAAAAAAATCAGCCAAATTTGTCAAGACGTTTTTTAGTTTTAGTCAGAATAACGAACAGCTTTTCATTTTTGTATATTTAGTATATATATTTAGAGATAATACCTATTCAATACAATGTAATCTATATTAAACTGGATTTCATTATATTAATGTGGATGTTCCACTTAATGCAATAATATCTGTTCCGAAAATTAATTTTCCATTTAATGTATGTTCCATTGCTTATTTTTCATAAAAATTATATTTCTAATAAATAAATGTTTTATTACATATTTGTTCCAAAATTAAAATGTTTAAAAAATGTATAGTACATTAGATATTTGCTCCGAAATTTGATATTCCAATAAATGTATGTTCCATTCCATGATTGGTTCGAAAATTGTTTTTCCCGGTTGTAGTTTATTCCATACAATTGTATTCCAAAAAATACCATTCCATAAAACTAAATTTTCCATTAATCATTTGATCAAATTTTTATCTTTTAGGGGCTTGATTTTACAGATAAAGAATGTTCAATTATAAATAATTCCTAGCATCGATAGGCCACCACCAATCATTTACAACTAACACAGATCTCGGGTAGCGACGGGATAAGAAATTGCCTATATGATTCTCCTTAAATCATCAAGGCATTATTTAAGGGGCAAAATTTCTAATGTTGTGTCATAACCGCCAGGCATCTATGTGTTAGTTGTAAACGATTATTAGTATGAGTGAAATTAAATGCGGGTATCCTCTCCTCCCTCGTACACGCATGCACATGTCAATAACCATACCAATTTCACTACACGAATTTTACAAAACCATACATTTGTTTTGAAAAAATTAAAGTTTGTTAACGTCGTCTGACTTAGATTCTGGAAAAATATTTGAATTCAGCAAAAAAATGTCAAATATTTTTCGTTTTAGATTCTGAGCGGAGCGATGAATGTATTGGTTTTACAATGATGTATGTTTTTATATTTTTATATTTTTATATTTTTTTTTGTGTCTGTCATCACGTTTTGGGACAGTAAAAGTGCTTCGATTTTCTTCAATAGTACCTTTTATGATAGGAAAGTGAATCTAGTTGGTACTTTGGGGGGTCAAAAGTAAACATTTTCCAGTAGTTTTCACAAGCGCCGGGAAAAACAACATAAAAATTAAGGAAAAACGGGAATTTTTACGCAAAATCGATTTTCCAAAAAATCGAATTTGGTTTTTGGTGTAACTTTAAAACAAATGACCGTAAATACATGAAATTTTCACTGGTTGTTTATATTTGCATTTTCTATACACGATAACATTTTCAAAATATTTTGATTTATTTTGAACTGTTTAGGGACATTTTCATTTTTCATTTTTTTTTAGTTTTTTTTCTAGAAATATCAATAAAATTTAATTTGTTGGTTGCGAAAGCTTGAAAATTTAATAGAAGGCTCCTAATATGTTGTTTCAAAGGCAGATGAAAAATATTAAAAATCCTTAGTCACAATTTTTTTTTATAAGCATTTAAAGTTCAAAAATTTACAAAATATGGAAAAATCACGAAAATTAGCAAATTATTTTGAGTTAAGAATTCGTAAAAATTTTTCTTTTTAAATCTAAGATTTGAAAATGAAACACAAGATTCCTTATAAGATTATCTACCTTTATCAATAAAAAAATCTCTACCGGACAGTCAAGTTAAATTTTTATGAGCGTTTGAAATTCAAATTTTTACAACATTGGATATTCACTCGATTACTCATGTAGCGATTTCCTTATTTTGTTGCAATTCAAAGACGAACAACTGTAGATACATGAAAATTTCACCGAATGTTTAAATTAGCATTTTCTATACACCATACAATTTTGAAAATATTTTGACTCTTTTTGAGCTGTTTATGGACATTTACAACTTTCAATTTTTTTTAGTTTTTTTTTCTATAAATATCAATAAAGTTTAATCTGTTGGGCCAAAAAGTGTAAAAATGTAATACAAGGCTCCTGATATATTGTTACAATAGCAGTTGAAAAATATTAAAAATACATAGGCACAGTTTTTTTTTATAAGCATTTAAAGATCAAATTTTGACAAAATTTATCAAAATCTCGAAAATTATCAATCATTGTAATTAATAAATTATAAAATGTTCAGTTTTTATAGCTAAGGATTGCAAATTCAACACAAAGGTTCTCGTAAATAGTTCATACTGTAACCAAAAAATCTAAAAAATATATGAACACACTTATTTTTTACAGACATTTTAAATTCAAATTTGGACGAAATTACATATTAAAAAACCTAGAATAACTATTTTAGTTATTTTGTTGTGATTGAATAATATTATTCGTGGGTACTTGAAACTTCTAAAGTGTACTATTATATATCTATGATAGTATCACGGTTTTTGTTGATGTATAACGCGTTATAAGTACCTAATGGATATTTTGATATGATTAATTTGGAATTTATTATAGGTACCTATTATAGGTCAATTTTTTGTTTAATACCATAGATATGTATATAATATGTCTTATACATAGACTGACATACCGTCACCGCTCAGAATCGTTTTTCTTATGCAATGATATTATATCATTGAATTCAAATTTAATACCATCCATTATACAGTGACCCACTTGTAACCTACTGTACAGCAGAGCGACACCCACTTGCCCACCTTTTTTAATATTAATTTTAATTCGAAAAATATATTTTCAAGTTTTCAATTACACAAAGACCTAGGTATAAAAAAAGTACAGGAAGAAGCTGCTATTTTCTATAAACGATTCTATTATAAATTAGAAAACCATGTAAATCCTCTAATAAAAGGCTTACATATCCCGTCACTTCCTGGAAATCCCCGCCGTAGGCTAAAAAGAAAATGGTGTAGGGATCTTCTAACTTAATCCTAATAAATTGTAAATAATCATATAATAAATAAGCTAAGTACTACCGATGGGTGGCTTCTTATTTACGTAACCCCTTAATGTTCTGTACCCCAATATCACATATACTTATTGTGCTTAGTTAAGTGTAGATTGTATATTTTTTGTAAAAATAAAAAAAAAAGGTTTCAATTACAGTTTACAATAATATAAAATTTAGCTTTTACAAAGTGCTTGGTAGGATGTATAGACAATTTTCTGGAGATTAAATTTTTTTCAGAATCAAAATCGGACAACATTAACTAACTTTAATTTTGTCAATACTTTAGGTTTTTTCAGCTAAAATTGACGGCAATAGCGAGGCCCCTTTATTGAAGTACCTTCAATCTAACTAGTACGCAGTCAATATTTTCAATATCAAATATTTCATGCATGGGACGCTTACGTTAGCCTATATTATCAACCAACTAATAAGTAAATGTATCATCATGATAAAAAAACTATAGTGTACATTTAACATAATTTATCACCAGTTTTTTTGTTTGTTACTATTTATTAATAGCCAATAGGCATAAAATAGCATTATTACCAACAATTTGGTAGTGTATTATAATATTTAAATTAATAGATTTTTTAACATAAATATCTTTTTTAGGATGGGTACAGCTATAGTTTGATTTTCTAATCGATTTTGTGAAACGCTTTGTATAACACCATAGGTAATTTTTACATTTTGTTAATTTCTAATTTCCCTAAGTATATATACAATTAATGGTTACTTATTAATACATATTTAAGATTCATATATTTTTTTTCGATGTGGAAAATATTGAGTAACAATCATGTAGTGTTAATGTCACACGATCACAAGGTTTTTTTTTTTGCCATGGATGTATATTAATATTTATATTTATACTGCACTACCAAAATGGAAGATTTCTCAGATTAGAGTAAAAAATAACAACAAAGCTATGATTAAAAAAAAATTGTTTTATTTAACCATTTCTATTTTTTACTGCTCTTTGTGCCAGAACTAGAAACAGATGATTGAGACATAGTACGTTTACGGCTCTGTTCAGCACGTTTCTTTGCTAACTTTTCCTTTTGTCTGTGTGCAAGAAGCTTGGCATATTCAGTAGCTTGTTCTTTACGTTTCAAGCAACGTTTCTTCTTTAATGACAAATTATGACGTTTACGCTAGAAATTAAAATGTAATAAAATTATTATTAAGTAATAATTGTATATTTGTAAATAATTGAAAAGTTATGTATTTCGATTTTAGTACCTGAAGACGAACAGGAGTAATGAGCCGTTGGATTTTCGGGGCCTTGAAATGCTGCTTTGTCTTTCCTTCCTTAAGTGGCAAAGGTCTTTTAATGACATACTTACGTACATCATCTTCTTTTTGCAAGTTGAACAACTTACGGATCTTGTTAGCACGCTTAGGTCCAAGTCGTCTCGGGACATTTGTGTCTGTTAATCCAGCAATATCCTAAAAAATGGCAATAATTAATTTCTATTAAGATATAAGAATACCTCATTATAAAGTATCAAATAATACAATCAAGTGTTTAAATTAAAATACAATTAATAATGTAACGCTCTAACACTAAAAATGATCAACAATAATCATTCTTAAAACATTAAACGGATATTAATTTCCCGTCATTCCGATGTCAAAATATTATTTAAAATATATCAACAGGAAAATGTCGGGTTCAGAAGAAAATGTATAAATGATAAAACTTGGTTAAAAATTAACACATTAACAAACGCATGTCAATATAAATTGACATGTGGGTGTCTTAAAAATAAGATATGTCAACACTGTACATAACATGCGGCTATATAATAATAGGGTTCCTGGTTTTTTTCAAAATTAAATTAATAATACGGATTAATTCAACATATTTTGACTAATCCACTAGATCGCTTTTTTTAAATTTATATTTTAGTCTCTTGTAGACCAGAAGGTAACACAATTTGATAGTTGGTCGTAAACATGTCAACACTCATAAATATGGTTTATTTTTTAAAAAATCTATCAATTTTATGTTACAAAGAATAGTCTACTTAAATAGGCACTATAGAACTTAACTTTAAATGTAACGCTTATACACTAACAATGATTAATAAAGTAGGTAATCATTCTTAAAACATTAAACGAAAATTAATTTCCCGCCATTCCGATGTTAAAATATTATTTTAAATAAATCAACAGGAAAATGTCGGGTTCTACAGAAATCGTATACGTAATGTAAATTAGTTAACATTGAACAGTAAAGGTAAGGTTTTTCCTTTTTAGAAATAAATAAATTGTGTATTACAAGTAATAGTAGATTTAAACACGAGAAAGATTAACATAGAAAACTACATATAAATAAATCACACAGCAGAATTTAACTTAAAATGTAACGTTTATACACTAACAATGATTAATAGAGTAGGTAATCATTCTTAAAACTTTAAACGAAAATTAATTTCCCGTCATTCCGATGTCAAAATATTATTTAAAATAAATCAACAGGAAAATGTCGGGTACTAGAAAAATAGTATAGGCAATGTAAATTAGTTAAGATTGAACAGTAAAGGTAATGTTTTTTATTTTTAGAAATATATAATCGATGTGTTACTAGTAAAAGCAGATTTAAACACGAGAAAGATAAACATAGAAAACTCCATATAAATAAATAAACCATACAGCAGAATTTAACTTTAAATGTAACGCTTATACACTAACAATGATTAATAGAGTAATCATTCTTAAAACATTAAACGAATATTAATTTTCCGTCATTCCGATGTCAAAATATTATTTTAAACAAATCAACAGGAAAATGTCGGGTCATAAAGAGTACTTTTATGTACCATTTGCTTGATAATGCAACCATTCATTAAAAATATAAACTTGTGTCTAGTGCAATGTATTGTTCACAACTGATCCACAAAACAGAATAATTGGGATATTTATACTCCATTCCACAAGATAAGTCGACCGGGTGGCAACCAAAACTCGCCTTTTCCGAGCATTTCCACTACTTGATCAGCCCAAGTGCTGTCGGCAAGAACATGCGTATGGTGGCTGCGGGTGCATGATTTACCTTGTGTGGCAACTGTCACATAGTGGGGGAACAGAATGGCCACTACCGTCAGTCTACATGAGCAACACTTCTCTACTACTACGTCTAATAGTCCCCTAAGTGCTTTAGGCGTCTTGTTCAGACCTCATTTATCAACAATCAAGAAAAAGTAATAAACAAAGTTCTACCACTTTTTTGTTTCCAAAAATTAAATAAATATGTATTTTTTTTTATAAAAAGTAGGTATGTATTCCTTTTTGTAATAAAAATATTATAACATTAACAAACTCTTTGGGACAAAATAACACACAACAGATGTGTCCCAATAAACCAGATCCTACTGCACATATTAAGAACAATCAACAATAACCATTCATAAACTATAAATCAATGTAAAAATAATAATAATGAATTTATAGGAAATTGTCTGACTAATTTTCTTTTAAGTTATATCAATGATAAAAAGATAATGATAATAATAATAAATACCTTTTCTCCTTTTTTGACAACAACTAATGACAGAACACTAAGATTGGAATCAACAATACATCCACGAACTGATTTCCTCTTGCGTTCACCATCCCTTCTAGGACGGTAACACGAATGTCCCTTAGATAACAACAAGCGCACTCGAACATTAGAGAGAACTCCTTGTTTCATGGGAAAACCTTGCTTGTCATTGCCTCCAGATATTTTTAGCACGTAACCTTTCCATTCATCACCAAGTATATCAACTTCAACTTCGGTTCCGATACGTTTTTCATAGAATACACGCAGCTTGTGCTCATCTACGATTTCAAACAGCTTTTGACTGCCTGTGGCTGGATATGATACGTTTAACTGTTAAAATAAAATAAAAATAATATTAATAAATCTACTTTATAGACAAATAAATATCAATAATAAGTATAGACTATAGGTGCCAAACTTAAATTATATTAATTTTGTAAGTTTTAATACTTTAATGCTTAGTATTACTGGTTAGGTTAAACTAGGTGCATATACTACTGTAAATTGAAATAAATTAAATGTTTTGCTAATCCCATACCGGTTTATAAATACTTATAGTTGTACAGACATACATTTAGGTAGGAATAATACATTAACAAATTTTAGATAGTACTCAAATTTAAAATATTAAACACCAGTACTTTATAAAAAAAATTGTTGAAATTTGTCAATTCGTTCTGGTGAACACATCCTAATTGTTTATTCGATTATTTGACGACGTCGCGTCAACGAAATCAAGAACAAAAAGTTTGCAGCCATCACTTTTAAGTGACTTTATAATAATATATCTAATGCAAATAATATTGAAACAAATGTAACGAACGCAATAGGCACAATAATAAAATACAAAATATAAATAACACTCGACCAATTTTTTTTTCGTCGATGTGAGATTTGTCGGTACTCGGTAGGTACCATGTTGTTAAACAATTTTTACGACTTTATCCAATTGCATCTCAAAAAATATCAATTTTGTTAAAATAAAAACTAGCATAATCGATAAACAATATATTAAAGAGTTAGCATTACCTTCATGTTGAATCCTGGTTAATGGACGAAAACAATCCAAAAATTAAATACCATAAAACATATTCACAAATGACACTGAGAGCGAAAAGGTAAGCAAAAACTTTTCAGAGACCGTCGACGGACGACGGATAATATTGATAAGTGAGGTTAGGCCATAGTGGACAGTTACACCAAAACACAGTGTAGCCAACTATTATTTTAATGATACGGCAGATTGATAAGGATAATAAACATTCATCATAATATTAACTGCCAGGCGGCATATTATAGAAACTAGAAAGGTAAAGAATATTAAATAATAATCCAACCAAACTCATAGATATTAAAATAATAGATATTGAAATTTTAAATCTTTGACCAAAGTTGCCTCATTTAGCTCTACATCAATATTCAATAGTCATAGCCGCATTACCTCAACTTTACTCACATAGATGAAATCTATTTATGACACCGACCTAAACCTAATAATAACAAATCAATAAAAGAAGATACTTTATTTCCGAATTTATATAGCAGGGGTCACCAACTAGTCATCCGGACCTCAGACACTAGGCTTATACATATAATCTACTAATCCATGCTCGGGCACATTTTTTACTAATGGCTGCTTAATTATAAAATATATAATATAGTTTTTACATTGCATTTTTATAATAAAATGACGAATAAAAATATTTTATATATTGTGAGACTCATACAATTCATTCGTAGACATTTTTATATTTTATTATATAAGTGTCTCCTTCACAGATCGCTATGTTGAAAGCCCACAGCCGGGCCACAGGCGTCCGCAGGATTTTTCAATGGGGGGGGGGGCTTGAAAATTAGTTACAAATTTATTTTTATTTTGTCCAGTCCAATAATTTCAGACGTTGTTTTGAGGTTTTTTGGAACGAAGTTCCTTATGGGGCGTTAGGTGGATGGGAGTCGCTGGAAAAAAATCGCAACACCGAAAAGCGTAACACCGAAAAGCGTAACACTGAAAAACGCAACATTTAGAGTGGGGGGCTGTGCCTGCCTGCTCGGCTGCCGGCAACACTGCGGTTCCATTCGCGTAGGCTACCCAACATCGGTCGTCACGCGCGTAGACGTCGGGCGGAGTGGGGGGGACCCATTAAACGAGTAATTATTTTTGACGAAGCATAACTTAGCCGGTATTCGACTTAAAGACCCCGGACCAATGGGCATCTCAATTTTTTAGGCCCCAGATGAATTTTCAACCTTAGGGAACCAAACCCCCACCCCCCCCACATTTTGAGTTGAGTGTAACTCGGCCGGAATTCAAGTTAAAGACCTCGGATCAAGGGGGAACCCATTCTTATTATGAAGACTACAGTTTTCCGCTTTAGGGAACGGGGGCACCTTCTCCCCCCCTTTTGGATTTTGATTTTTTGATGGATTTTGGTCCGGGAGAGTACTAACACCCACCTCGCCAAGGGGAAACTCGGGGTTTTGAGTTTTTGATGGGATTTATTGGGATTTTCATAAATATTGTTTTTATTGATAAGGAAAGTGATAAGAATTTTATTTTCAAAATAATTTTTGCCCCTTAAATTTATAAATTTATAAATTCCATTGTGATTTCCATTTACCTTCTTCTCTAATACAAATCTATTAAACAAATGAAATTAAAATTTACTTTTGAAAAACGATAATCGAGTACAACTGTACAAGCTGTATCAACCGTATCATTATTAAAATTTCTTTCAGTAGAATTTGACTTAACAGTTAACCATCAATAATAATCCGTCGGAATCTACAACAAGATACAATACCACTATCGATGCAGTTTTTTCGAGATATATAGAAAAAATTCAATCACAAACATACGTGACATATTTCAGCTACCACAAACCAATAGTTACTGTTATTGAGAATACTGATTAATTTCATAATTATTGCTTTGTACTTTTATAATGATTATAAAATAAAATACCATTTTTTCATAATACTCAGAAAAAATTTATTATAATTTTATTACCATGCGCGCGATATATTTATACAAGCATTCATTTCTCTCTCTGTCTCTCTCTCTCTCTCTCTCTCTCTCTCTCTCTCTCTATCTCTATTTTTCTAACTATATATGTTTCCGCGTCTCGCATCACATGCACTGAACTTCGTTCCTGTCGAGTGTTCAACAACACTCACTGTTTTTTTAAATGTTTGTAACTTTTCAACTTTTCTTGTAGAAAATATGCTCTTATCATAAGCTTCGATGCCCAGTGTATGTTTTTGGAAGCAAATTGGATCTAGTTGGTACTTTTAGGAGGTCGAAATTGAATCTGCTCCGTGCTTTTAAAAGTACCTAATTGGAACTTATTTAAATTGTTTGGTAACAGTAGCTTGGTTACAGTGACGTATTTATGGGGGGGATATGGGGGATAGATCCCCTCCCTTAACCATTTTTTTCCATGTATAAAGTACAAACTGCTGCAGTACTGTTGTTATTTATAATTTTGTTATTCTGTGGGCATGTGAGTGACATTACACAACATTTATTATTATTATATACCTTACATGGAGTAACTAACAAAAAGTTGCAACAGCACTAAACAAATTTTGATATCCCCCTCCTCAAGAATATCCTACATACGCCCCTGCTTGGTTATACCGTCCTCACTTGGATTGTATTTGATTAATTAAAATTTTTTTTTATAAATGTCAATAAAAAATTATTTATTCGGTCAAAAAGCTTAGAAATGTAATACGTAGGTAAGTTTTTTTATTATAGCTAAAATATTAACGATACATAATATGCATTTAAAGTTCAAAACAATTTAACCACAGTTAATTTGTAGTTCAAAACTTATAAAATATAAAATATGTACAGCTAAGGCTAGACAATTTAATACAAGGTCTTTCGTACAAGTAGTTCATTCTTTTACCGAAAAATTACAGATAATTTATTAAAATTGGTATGCAAATACAATGTTTTTTTTCAAAAATGAATTCATTCTGGTAAGTCATATATGAAATCTACGCCTTGCTTACTATAGTTGACAGTTTAAACTTGATTAATATTTTTTTTTAAAGTAATAATAATACGGGCAATGGGGGGGGGGCTTCAGCCCGTTAGCCCCCCCCTGCGGACGCCACTGCGGCCATAGGTACAAAAAAACAACTTCGTTTCAATAATTCCGAGAAGTTGACTGATAGGTTAGTGACGTTCACAGAATATAATATCTATAATCTATACAGTACTATAATATAGATATCTGTGGTAACGTTAGATGCTCGCTCCGCTCCGTTATCTTAAATTTGTCAGGGGCGGACTGAGGTAAAAAATCGGCCAGGGTGATCATAGGTAAAAGCCCAAAAATTACACAAATGTACATATTTAATGGCAATAGCTTAGACAGAAGGAATTAGTACCTAGCTACAGTTTTATAGATTGCATAAAGTAGGTACCTACTGACAAAATAAGCACTGTCCACTGGCCCAATACACTTGTGAGGACTGAGGGCCCGCAATCATAACAGCCCAGGGGGCGATCCATAGGCGCAATTTCAACTTTTGGCTTGGAGGGGCTAAATATATTAAAGGTAAGCAGACCATTGCAATATAGCATATTAAAATTGTATGCCCTAGATTTTTTTTTTGGGGGGGGCTACGCCTAAGTTTGGAGGGGCTCAGCACCCTCCAAGAACCCCACCAATTTGCGCCTATGGGGCGATCACCCTCTTGCTCTTCGGCCCAGTCCACCTCTGATATTTGTATGTCAAAAAAAGGTGGGTAAGTGGATGTCGCTCTGCTGTACAGTAGGTTACAAGTGGGTCACTATATAATGGATGGTATTAAATTTGAATTCAATGATACAATATCATTGTATAAGAAAAACGATTCTGAGCGAAGACGGTATGTCAGTCTAGGTTTAAGACATTATATATATAAATATATATATGGTATTAAATTATATGGAATTTATGAATAAATTCCTTAAAATATTCACATAGTCTCATCTTGAGAATACTTCTTATTCCTTATAGTATGGTAGATTGTATGGATAGGCCATAATATTTTGATTTTTCAGTTTCATATATCCCCGAATAATATTTTTAAATTGCAACAAAAACAAAGATCGTTAATATTGATTTTAATATGTAAATTCGTCCAAATTTGAATTTAAAATGTCTGTAAAAAATAACTGTGTTCATATATTTTTTAGATTTTTTGGTTACAGTATGAACTATTTATGAGAACCTTTGTGTTGAATTTGCAATCCTTAGCTATAAAAACTGAACATTTTATAATTTATTAATTACAATAATTGATAATTTTCGAGATTTTGATAAATTTTGTCAAAATTCGATGTTAAAATGCTTATAAAAAAAAATTGTGCCTATGTATTTTTAATATTTTTCAACTGATATTGTAACAATATATCAGGAGCCTTGTATTAAATTTTTACACTTTTTGGCCCAACAGATAAAACTTTATTGATATTTATAGAAAAAAAAAACTAAAAAAATTGAAAACTGAAAATGTCCGTAAACGGCTCAAAAAGAGTCAAAATATTTTCAAAATTGTATGGTGTATAGGAAATGCTAATATAAACATTCAGTGAAATTTTCATGTATCTACAGTAATTCGTTTTTTAATTACAACAAAAAAAGTAAATTGCCACATGAGAAATCGAGTGAATATCCAATGTTGTAAAAATTTGAATTTCAAACGCTCATAAAAATTTAATTTGACTTTCCGATAGAGATTTTTTTATTGATAAAGGTAGACAATCTTATGAGTAATCTTGTATTAGATTTTCAATCTTTTTGAAAATGTTATCGTGTATAGAAGATGCAAATATAAACAACCAGTGAAAATTTCATGTATCTACGGTCATTTGTTTTAAAGTTACACCAAAAACCAGAATCGATTTTTTGGAAAACCGATTTTGCGTAAAAATTCCCGTTTTTCCTTAATTTTTATGTTGTTTTTCCCGGCGCTCTTGAAAACTACTGGGAAATTTAAATTTTTACCTCCCCAATGCACCAACGATATTCACTTTCCAATCGAACAAGATACTGAAGTCGAAAATCGAAGCATTATTTCGACTACTTATCGTGTACACAGACACAAAAATAAAAAAATAAAAAAATAAAAAAATAAAAAAAAAAAGGTGGGCAAGTGGGTGTCGCTCTGCTGTACAGTAGGTTACAAGTGGGTCACTGTATAATGGATGATATTAAATTTGAATTCAACGATATAATATCATTGTATAAGAAAAACGATTCTGAGCGGAGACAGTATGTCAGTCTAGGTATAAGACATATTATATACATTATACATATCTATGGTACTAAACCAAAATTTGACCTATAATAGGTAGGTACCTATAATAAATTCCAAAATTAATCATATCAAAATATCCATTAAGTACTTATAACGCGTTATACATCAACAAAAACCGTGATACTATCATAGATATATAATAGTACACTTTAGAAGTTTCAAGTACCCACGAATAATATTATTCAATCACAACAAAATAACTAAAATAGTTATTCTAGGTTTTTTAATATGTAATTTCGTCCAAATTTGAAATTAAAATGTCTGTAAAAAATAAGTGTGTTTATATATTTTTTAGATTTTTTGGTTACAGTATGAATTATTTAAGAGAATCTTTGTTTTAAATTTTCAACTCTTAGTTATAAAAACTGAACATTTTATAATTTTTTAATTCCAACGATTGATTATTTTCGAGATTTTGATGAATTTTGTCAAAATTCCAACTTTAAATGCTTATAAAAAAAAATCGTGCCTATGTATTTTTAAAATTTTTCAACTGATATTGTAACAATATATAAGAAAGCTTGTATTCAATTTTCAGACTTTTTGGCCCACCAAATAAAATTTTATTGACAATTATAAAAAAAAAAACTAAAAAAATTGAAAACTGAAAATGTCCCTAAACAGCTCAAAAAGAGTCAAAATATTTTCAAAATTGTATGATGTATAGAAAATGCTAATTTAAACATTCAGTGAAATTTTCATGTATCTACAGTTGTTCGTTTTTGAATTACAACAAAATTAGGAAATCGCTACATGAGAAATCGAGTGAATATCCAATGTTGTAAAAATTTTAATTTCAAACGCTCATAAAAATTTAACTTGACTGTCCGGTAGAGATTTTTTTATTGATAAAGGTAGATAATCTTATAAGGAATCTTGTGTTTCATTTTCAAATCTTAGATTTAAAAAGAAAAATTTTTACGAATTCTTAACTCAAAATAATTTGCTAATTTTCGTGATTTTTCCATATTTTGTAAATTTTTGAACTTTAAATGCTTATAAAAAAAAATTGTGACTAAGGATTTTTAATATTTTTCATCTGCCTTTGAAACAACATATTAGGAGCCTTCTATTAAATTTTCAAGCTTTCGCAACCAACAAATAAAATTTTATTGATATTTCTAGAAAAAAAACTAAAAAAAAATGAAAAATGAAAATGTCCCTAAACAGTTCAAAATAAATCAAAATATTTTGAAAATGTTATCGTGTATAGAAAATGCAAATATAAACAACCAGTGAAAATTTCATGTATCTACGGTCATTTGTTTTAAAGTTACACCAAAAACCAAATTCGATTTTTTGGAAAATCGATTTTGCGTAAAAATTCCCGTTTTTCCTTAATTTTTATGTTGTTTTTCCCGGCGCTTGTGAAAACTACTGGAAAATGTTTACTTTTGACCCCCCAAAGTACCAACTAGATTCACTTTCCTATCAGAAAAGGTACTATTGAAGAAAATCGAAGCACTTTTACTGTCCCAAAACGTGATGACAGACACAAAAATATAAAAATATAAAAATATAAATAAAAAAAAACATACATCATTGTAAAACCAATACATTCATCGCTCCGCTCAGAATCTAAAACACACATCATTGTAAAATCAATACATTCATCGTTTCACTCAGAATCTAAAACGATATCTAAGAATTTCCAAAGTACGTTTTATTACAATTAATTATATATGTCTCTAACTAGCAGTTAAATATGACTGACAAACCGGGCCTTGGATTGTTATTAATAGGTAGTTAATGTGTGAAAAAAGTCATTGAGTATTTAAATGTGTTTTGGACATTGGGAAGTTTTGTAAGTTTCAAAACGGACCCCCTTAGAAATTAGTTTGTGACCCGCCTTGTTATATAGTAATTCAAAAACACAAAATTTATCATTTTTGAAATGCAATTAGGTAATAAATTTAAATATTATATGTATTTATGTATGAGTATGATATATTAATATAATATAAATTCACGAATCCACGAAGTAGGTACCTATATGCAGGTTAATAAGGCTAATATGTACCAGGTTATATTAACATGTTTTCCGCTTGTAGGCCTGTGGACAATTGTCGCCCTAAATAACCATAAAATAATAATATAATAATACAATATACTGCACTAACTGAATTATCATTTAATTAAAAATTGAAGATCGATTTTGTGTAAAAATTCCCGTTTTTCCTTAATTTTTATATTGTTTTCCCCGGCGCTTATGAAAACAATAAAATTTTGAATTAAAAAATTTGACCTCCCCAATGCAACAACGATATTCACTTTCCAAACGAACAAGATACTGAAGTTGAAAATCGAGGCATTATTTCGACTACTTATCGCGTGTACACAGATACAAAAATAAATAAAACACACATCATTGTAAAATCAATACATTCATCGTTCCACTCAGAATCTAAAATTTTCCGCTGTAGGCACGTGCCTAAATCTAAGATAAAAAAAGCTACGGATTTATTTTTGTGTTAAAACTCCTAAAACAATAAATTGAATACAATGTAGTATTATTTATTTTAAAATTTAATACAATTAATATAATTTAAAAAGGTTAAAGCTAAAAGTGAAATATATTGAAAATTAAACAATGTGAAGAAAATACTAAAATATGTCTTTTCATTTTTTTAATAAAAAATATTACAAATTTTAAATCCCCCTACTATTATTAGTAGACTACCTTTTCTAAATAAACTAAATCGTCTGATAGGTGTTTATCATGTGGAAAATAATTTGGAACGTAAATGTTTGGACGGCAATCATTTATAGGGGAAGGGTCAATGGGGGACTATTGCCCCCAGCAGCAAGTTTGTGTGGGAGCTTTTATTTTTAAAACAGATTTACAATGATTTAGGCAGTTAGGCAAATCGATGTGAACAAAACGTTCAATTAATATTTAAATATAAAAAAAGCCTATTTGTGCAATCTCTCTCCACTTCTGATAATAAGTGCGCGTATTGGTTTGTCGTCGAACCTATTGTTCTGTGCCTGAGCTCTAAATTAAACATTTATTATGGCCTATGGCCTATGATGTTAGTAACATCGTACTGTTAGTACAAAAATGTCGTATATCAAAAATGGTATATTGTACAGGAGAGCGTTTTTAATATTTAATACCTTATATAGACTACTGACTAGGTAGGTATACAGTAATTATGCAAGTTTATCTGTAACCACATATAACTATATAAGTATAACATATTGTATTCGAACATTTCTTGTAACCTGTAGAAATATTTACGGAAAACGTATCTAATATACATGTTAGAGTTGTCTTTTAATATTATTGTATCTATATCACGGTTATAAATAACCGTGATCTATATACATTGTTCTATTATATCTTTATATATAAAAATGAATTGCTGTTCGTTTGTCTCGCTAAAACTCGAGAACGGCTGGTCCGATTTGGCTCAATTTTTTTTTAAGATGTTTGTAATTGCCAGGAGAAGATTTAAAATTTTAGGAAAATCAACCGGAAAAGAAGGAAATCTGGATGAAAAAAATACAACAGTGTATTATAATTTATATTGGTTGCTATTAACTAATCGGGCATGTTTGTTGATTTGTATTTTGTTTTTTGTCAATAAATATATAAATAAATAAATGTTTGTGTGTAGATATTAGACCTCTGGGAAGAAGACAGGCTAATTTAAAAATGATTAAATTTAATATTCAAACCTCTATTAAAATGTTTTTTTTAACATTTCATTATATAACTATATTCTATAGCTCATTAGTCATTACGTTCTTTGACGACATTTCTCAATCATCATCTTTTACTGTATCATCAACATAATAATATTATATTATTATGTACTTATGTATACGTATACTAATCAACTATCAAGTACTGAAGTACCTTAAAATGGTGTGACTTCGGACACATGGGGGAGGGTCGAGGGTGATTCCGCACAATAGTGCAATACCATGTTTTTGTAGTTACCTTATCATTTTAGAATACAGGTTTAAATGTTTAATACAAGTTGGAAACTGATACTCCACGTTAATATTATCAATCATGAACTACTACCGTCTAGCGTCTACTGCTGTAGTAGTTCATGATATCCATTATAATCACGGTTTATAATATTTAATATCTGTTTGTATATCTTAAATTGTGATTATAACCTACATTAACTTCCATAGATAATATTAAATAAATTATGTTGTATTCACGATAAATGTGTGGGGTTTTTTTTATTTAAATTTATTACATTTTTTTAAACAAATACCTATATTGTCCGAAGTCGTCCATTGTAATTATAACATCGGTTTTTAATGAAATCTTATACGTGTCCGAAGTTACTCAATTTTGCAGGTCACTCCGGACAAAGTTCTACTTTAAAAATAAATGTGAACTTTAATGATCTTAATGATTATTCTTCTGGTATATGATTTCAACATACTTAAAGAACATTGTATATTTTTTACAAAATTCTTATTGAGGTTCATTTTTTGAAAAACGTTCAAAACTCTCTTAAGATTGAGTCACTCCATTTTACGGTAGATATCAATATTTATCAGTTTATGCTTGACCAATCTAATAAGTAATAAGTAATAAATTGTTAGCCCAAAAGCTAATCAAAATAACACAATTATTCATAAAAAATTAAATAATATATTAATTGTAAACCATAATGTATATAAATATAATGAACAATTTATTAATGTAATAGTTAAAAAAAAAACGTAAAAAAAAACATAATAACATAGGTAAGATTTATATATGGGTTTCAGTATGATCTAGTTCTAAAGCAGGATTTGTTGCTGACCACATTTGTTTTTCTTTAATTTTATCACTCCTTTCAATTTTCATAACAAATGTTTTAGTTTTATCCGCAAAATGATTTTGAATGTCTTCTAAAGGTACACCTTCTGTTTCTGGCATCATGGTGTACAACATTAGACATCCAATGAGACTTACTATGGCGTATAAAAGAAATGTTCCGGATAAGTTAATACAATCAAGTACCATGAAATATGACTTATTCGCAATAAAAGAAAATATGTAGGAACTAGAACCGCTGGCACCACTGGCTTGCCCACGAATATTCGGTGGATATACCTAGACATTTAATAGTTATTAGTTCAGGCCATTAAGTTGTATCACTATATTTAAAAATTTTAAATCTCTATTATATTTATAATAATATAATCGAGTTTAATTACCTCTCCGATTAACATCCATGGTAATAGTCTAATAGAAATATGTGTCATAAAAGCAGCGGTATTCAAAAACACTAACGGTATCCAAGTAACGTTAAGAATTATTTCCTCATTGTATTGTTTTATGAATACGTATGCTGACACAACGAAAAAACAAAAAGATGATCCCAGCGTAGAAACAATTGCTAAAGGACGTTTACCAGTCCAGTGAATTAATGATACACCAAGAATGCCTCCCATCAATTGTAAAATTCCGAGAACTAATGTGGATGTATAACCGTTGATCGGAGACCCCAACGTTTCAAAAATCTGAACCTGTTTTGCACACAATCATTATTGTTAAGAATATAATATATTACAACAATTAGTTATTTATAGGTACATTCTAATTCAATATTTCAATATATTGTACAATTTATTTATTATGTATTATTGAAACTTACTGCATAGACTTGCAATGTACTCGTTCCACCAAAGCTTCCAAAAAAGAAACTAGCTGTTATGATGAAGTAAGGTAGTAAAAATGTTCGTCTCATATAAAATGAATAAAATTTTTTGTTTTTTTTCATTCTTACTTTCTCTTCATTTAATGCTATTGATTTACTTAACATTGATAGTTCATATTGTACTGCATCTGGTTGAACCCAACCACGAAGCCAACATAGAGACTTTTCAGCTTCGGCGATACGACCTTTGGCTAAATGGAATAAATATATAATATATGTATAATTAATATAATGAATATTTCTAATAATGTATGTAAAGTATAAAAATCTAAATCCAATTCAATCGAAAACAATATAGGTATACCTATACCTAGGCACAATTTTAAAATCATTTTTTTTAGATATTTAGCCAAATTTTGTAATTTGTTGTATTATCTTACTTATAAGCCAATGTGGACTTTCTGGTATAAATAATAATGAAATAAATGCCACTACGGGTACAATAGTATTGAAGAGTACAACTTTTCTCCAGTGAAAAAAGTTTCCTAAGATAAATTGTGATATAGATCCAAGTATGACTGTAGTCGATGACAGAGCAGCAAGCACACCTCGGATATGAGGTTCTGTAATTTCAGCAACGTAGGTCAACACCTAGCAATTAATTAGTTATATTATTATAGATAATTCATATTATTCTAAATAAATGTATACTGACTGGAGCTTCTAGCAAACCACCACAAAGTCCACACAGCGCTAAAGCTAAGTAGAGCTGAGTTACTGTCGATGCATAGTGAAATAACAACCAAGCCAGAATGAATGGCAAAGTAAGCGCAATCATGCTGGGTTTTCGTCCAAAGGGTTGAGTGATAGTTCCAGATATCATACATCCGAGTGGAACACATATTAAATTTATGCTGCCTAGAAACATTTTAACAAAAATTGTATTAAGACGCATATATTTCAAGAGCTTAAACGTACTAATATATATATAGGTATAAGTAATAATAACAGTCTCTACTAACTGAACCACGATATTTGTTCTTTGTTCAATTGGAGCAAATCGTCATGTCTTACACTAGTGATATTTGATACTGAATTAGAATACAATGCTGGAATAGCTATTGTTGGTAGTCCTAACGTCATTCCATATGTTAAGAGCAAACAGTTCTTAGCTGATACAGCCAATATCTAAATAGAAAAAAAAACTTATTAGTAGGTGTTCAAACATTCTTGAACTACCTATTAGATTTAAATTTGCTTATAAACTATATAATGTGAATTATTTTAAAAGGTCTTGCACTCGTTCTGTGTTAACAGAAACATTTCTGAGCCAATATATATGTTTATGATACTTACATATAAATTAGAAATTTAATATCCGATAAAAAAATGTTTATTTTATTTAAACATTTTTAAAATTACTCGTTAAAACCTGATAGGTTATATTTAGATACACATGTTACAGTAATAATAATTAATATCTGACCATTTATTATTAATTTTAGATTCTGTATAGGACGTAGGTATTGGTTTAAAAATGATCCGTGGTTATCCTTATGTAAAATAATCGTATACCTACACGAAAACAACTCCCCCCACCAGCTAAACCCCCAAATACCTCCACTGTAAAAGTGTAAACATGCCTGTTATATAATACTAGCTGGTCCCGTTCACTTCGTCGCTTGTAAAAAATTACAACTTTTAAAAATAAATTGTGATTGTTCAACTCCTTTTGGGTGCAACTCAGCTTTTCCGGTAGACAATATACCTACCAGCTACCAAATTACCAACGTTGTAATGATATAGTTTTGCTCTATCATCTATTATTGAAAATATGGCAAACACTTAAACTATTATTCGTTTCAGGGGACTGTTTAGGCTTTGATGATACAGATAAACTAAAAAATGAGTTCAACCTTACTGTATTACTAATAAAAAATTAAAAACTAATAGCAATAATGCAATTATATACATTATAAATATATAATAAAATATTCATAAACATCATTTTTCGTGTGTAATAGTTTATCAATGGATTCAAAATTAACATATCCATTACAGTGACGTACTCAAATTAGGTAGGTACACTTGACGCCTATACAGTACACCAGAATGGTTATCTTTCTTACTTTTTTTAATTTTAACTCACACTTAGTACTCACTTAATACTACATTTTTATTAGTATGGGTTAATTATTATTATTCTTATCTGCTTGTATTACATCTACACATGTTATCGTTTTTGTTGAAATTTTAAAAATGTTATTAGCATTGTTTTCATTATGATAGGTCACATACCAGATTCAAATAAATTTATATAAAATTATGTCCGTTGTCATATCATTAAAATTACTTAAATAATTTTTACATGAAAAATAGATAATTATATATTTTTATTATTTATAAACTCTATAATAAGTATTTAGGTAGATACTACAATGTATTGATGTTTATTTAACTATGATTTTATAATTGTATTTTCTTTATATATTTATATACTCGTAGATTTATTGCTTTAAATAATAATGCGTCGTACGTTGCCCACTGTTTAGGAACATTTCCAGTTTCCAATTTTATTAGTTTTTGTTTTCTATGAATGTCAATAAAACTTTATTTGTTGGGTAAAAAAGCTTGAAAATTTAATACAAGGTTCCTATTAAATTGTTACAATAGCAGTTGAAAAATATTAAAAATCCTTTAGCATTTTTTAGCGAAAATTAGCAAAATTATTTTGAGTTAAGAATTCGTTAAGATTTTAAAATGTAATACAAGATTCCTTATAAGATTATCTACCTTTATCAAAAAAAAATGTCTATAAGAAAGTCAAATTAAATTTTTATGAGCGTTTGAAATTATTTAAACATTGGATATTCATTATTTCACTCGATTTCACATGCAGTGATTTTCTTATTTTGTTGTAATTCAAAAACGAATAACTGATACATGAAAATTTCACTGAATAATGTTTATTTTATCAATTCTTATACTTGATAAAATTTTTAAAATATTTTAACTTCTTTTAAGCTGTTTACGGACATATTACATTTTCAGTTTTTTAGTTTTTTTTCTAGGATTGCCAATAAAATTGTATTTGTTGTTATTGTAAAAATGCTTGAAAATTTAATACAAGGCTCCTGATATATTGTTACAATAGCAATTGTAAAATATTAAAAATACATAGGCACACATTTTTTTTATAAGCATTTGAAGTTCTAATTTTGATAAAATTTATCATAATCTCGAAAATTATCAATCACTGTAATTCAAAAATTATAAAATGTTCAGTTTTAGATTCTGAGTGAAACAATGAATGTATTGATTTTACAATGATGTGTGTTTTTTTAAAAATTTTTTTTTTGTGTCTGCCATCCGCTTTTGGGACAGTAAAAGTGCTTAGATTTTCTTCAATAATATCTTTTCTAAAAGGAAAGTGAATCTAGTTGGTACTTTGGAGTATCAAAAGTAAAATTTTTCCAGTAGTTTTCAAAAGCGACGGGAAAAACAAAAGAAAAATTAATGAAAAACTGGAATTTTTACTCTAAATCTGTTTTCAAAAAAATCAATTTTGGTTTATGGAGCAACTCTTAAATAAATGACCATAAGTACAGACATTATGACTGAATGTTTATATTAGCATTTTCAAAACAACATAACATTTCTAAACATTTTGACTTATTTTGAGCGGTTTACGGATATTTTCAGTTTCCATATTTTAGTTTTTTTTCTTCTATAAATATCAATACAATTTTATTTGTTGGATAAAAATTTTGCAAATTTAATAGAAGGCTCCTAGTATATTGTTTCAAATTCAGATGAAAAAAATTAAAAATCCATAGTCATAATTTTTTTTTATAAGCATTTAAAGTAGAAATATTGACAAAATACGTAAAAATGACGAAAATTAGCAAATTATTTGAGTTAGAAATTCATAAAATTTAAGATTTTTAAATGTAATACAAGATTCCTCATAAGTTTATCTACCTTTATCAAAAAAAAAAAAAAATTTTAGAAGAAACTCACATTAAATTTTTATGAGAGTTTGAAATTCTTATTTTTACAACATTTGATATTCACTCGATTTCTCATGTGGTAACGATTTTCTTATTTTGTTGTAATTGAAAAACGAATGACTGTAGATACTTGAAAATTTCACTGAATGTTTATATTAGCATTTTCTTTACACCATACTTTTTTTATAATAATTTCTCTCTTTTTG
This sequence comes from Macrosiphum euphorbiae, assembly GCA_949089665.1. Classification (NCBI taxonomy): domain Eukaryota; kingdom Metazoa; phylum Arthropoda; class Insecta; order Hemiptera; family Aphididae; genus Macrosiphum; species Macrosiphum euphorbiae. The sequence goes on along the minus strand of CARXXK010000003.1, from coordinate 11,953,956 downwards.
AACTGTTTACGGACATTGTCAGTTTTCAATTTTTTTAATTTTTTTATTCTATAAATATCAATAAAAATTTTTTTTTTGGGTAAAAAGCGTGAAATTTTAATGCAAGGCTTCTTATATATTATAATAGCAGTTAAAAAATATTAAAAATACATAGGCACAATTTTTTTTTATAAGCATTTAAAGATTATCAACTGGAAAGTCAAATTAAATTTTTACATCATTGAGTATTCTCTCGATTTCTCATGTAGGAATGTTGCGATTTTCTTATTTTGTTGTAATTCAAACACGAATAACTGTAGATACTTGAATTTTACACCATATAACAACTTATCAATTCCCATACTTGATAAAATTTACAAAAAATGTTGACTTGTTTTGAGCTGTTTACGGACATTTAAAATTTTTTTTGTTTTGTTTATTGACAATTGTCAATGAAATGTAATTTTTTGTTGGGTCAAAATGCGTCAACATTTGATACAAGGCTCCTGCTATATTTTTACTTTACCAGTTGAAAATTTTTTAAAATACATAAAGGCAAAATTTTTTTATAAGCATTTAAAGTTCAAAAGTTGACAAAATGTATCTAATTTTGAATTTTTGATTATTTGATTTTTTTAAATTAGTAATATTATAGCCTGACTGACTGTCTTCGCTCAGAATCGTTATTCTTATACAATGATATTATATCATTGAATTTTATTCAAATTTAATACCTTCCATTATAGACTACAGTGATCCAATTGTAACCTACTGTACAGCAGAGAGACACCCACTTGCCAACCTTTTTTTGATGGAGCATCCCCTGTTTAAATCTTCTAGATCCGAGCCAGCCCCCGCGGTAATTATACAATACAAATTGGAATACGACTTTTAACAACTTACTGGACACGCAGATCATACAAAAGAAATGTCATTATTGAACTCAAGAAACCCAAGTTATTATGATACTTTCAGACTTTCTATAATTTTTACATTAATAAGTTATAATTAATTATAAAATTACATAAATACTTATTGTAAAACGAATATTATAAGCTTTCAACCCCCAGGTGGTGAGGTTTAACCTCAGTAAATCTCCAATAGGTACTTCAACTTCTTCATATGATTTTATCAGGGACGATCGCAGGGTTGAGGGGGTCAAAAATTCACCCCCCCCCCACAACAAAAATCGTGGAACAGGGGGTAGGACAGAAACAAAAAATAAATTACCTGACCTACAAAATGTTAATGTACCTATTGGCTATTACTAATAAATAATTTATTATTTTTCAACCCCCTCTCCCGCTGAAATTTTTACCTGTATCCACCCCTTTTTTATTGTTAAAAGTAAATAAGTAATTAATTCAAATTATAATATATTATAAATTATAATATATTATATAGGTAGCTATAAGTGAATAGTTATTTACACGAATTCAAAGTAACGATTATAATTTTACGTTGTTTATTATTTGTATTCACTTTTATTATAAACAATTTTATACTACAACTCATAGTTATATTATATAGGTTAGGTAAGTACCTATAAATATTTCATTTAACAATAATTATATAATTTTCAAGGTCTTACATTGTAAAAATTCCGGAAAATGTATCTTCAATATTGTGATTGTATTGTATTATTTAAATACAGGATGAGCCCCATGACCTTCAACTTCCATCATAATAATATCTAATAATAGTTTTTCAGAATAATTTGAATCAAGTTTATTTTATTACTGCAGTTTAAAATTATTTAAAATGGATATTAAAACTGGGAACTCGCTCTGCTGTATGTATTATTATTTATTATAGTAGACGTGACTGTACCACATTTAATCGTTATTGAGTAGGGCTCTGTATAATGTATGTATTTAACTTTCAATGATATTGATATTCAAGACGCCGATATTAAAATTGAACATTTTATAAATATTAAAAACCAAAAAACGAATTTTAAATATTTTGAATATTTGACTGTGAGTATAATTTCCAACCAATTTCGTAATAACTTGAATTTAAAATGTTCATAAAAAAATTAAGTGACTATTAAAAATTTTATTTTTTAGTACCAGTAAGAACAACTTATGACTTATGAGGAATCTTTTATTAAACTATAAAGTTTTTCCAAACCAAGAAATGTTTTATGAACATTTATAATATATAAAAAAAAGAATCTAAATATTATAATTTATAACTGTTTATTAATCCCAGTGACCCAGTCACAATATAATTTGTATTATTGTTATAAGTTATAACTTTTATTAGTTTATACAAAAATACCTACATTTATTTGAATTACAATAATATTATAATTTAAAGGCATTAAATATCTACTACTTAGTAATATTTGATTAATTGAAAATTGAATCATTGATATCTAATTAGATAACTATATAAATAATAAATATATAATTACATAGATTATAGATAGGTATTAAATTTGTTTATTTATGGGTTTAGTAAACTCTTAAAACCAATAACTGTACCTGTGGTAAAGCATTTTTGAATGTTTTCTTCGATTTAGTTCTGAATGCTTCAATTTCGTTATTATTGTTGTTATTTTGATTTGTAGGTTCTTTAATTGGAGCAATACGGCAGTTAACGGATACAGTAGAATGATCGTTTGGCAAATCACTTGTTAATACTGGTTCGGTTCTCTCTCTAAAAAAATAAACATTGTAAATCATTAATATATAATATATATCATATGAAACATAATATTATAAACTATATTAGTAGTATAAATAGCATACCTACCTAATAAATAATAATAACAAAATAAATGATTTTATTAAATCGTGTAACTTTATCTCTATATTTATGAAAAAATACATATAATATGTATGACAATAATATTATATGTGCCACTTTCATATAGATAGTAGGTACCTACTTTATAATTTTTATAGACTTGGGAATAGAAGTTCAGAGTTCCATACTTTCTCTTGAATAATCACTATAAAGTGTATAGTGTGCACATAATGGTACACCATACACATTATTTTCAATCGTGAGTAGAAATGCAAATTATAGGTATCTATTAAATTTAATTAATCTCTACTCGATAATCAATATTTTTACCTCACATCTTTAAGAAGTTGAAACTTTGAACCTTTATCTTACCTTTAAAACCATAGGTACATAGGAAATAGGAAGTGGGAATGGAATTAACTGCAGTTATACCGTACATGTTGGATGTGTGTGGAATTAAAAGCACAATATATAATAGACTTTTATATATTATTACACATATATTATATTTTTTCTTTTAGCTACTATTCCAACCCTGCAGTACAATATTAATGGTAGGTATTCGTACAACTTTTAAAGTGTACACTGTACACCTAATAATTTCAAAAACCATTATTTTGAAGTATTGAAATAGTAAATAGTAAATACTAACTAGGCCGTATCTGAGGGGGGTCCAGACCCTCTGCACCATTCACCACGAAATTTTTTTAATATGTCTTATTTTTAACCAAATATCAAAACCTAAATTCAATAAAATAACAATAGCTATACATGTTTTGAAACCCCCCGGAAAACATTTCTGGATACGACCTTGTATCTAATCATTTAAATGCTTATTATTCAATTTTATAAATGTGATATATATTAATAATATATTATAATATATAACATATTTTTTTTTTTATTTATTAAACATTTTATTTACCGTATTCTATAAAATACAATTAGTACAATGGATAAATTTGATACAAGGTTATTAACGGGAGGTAGTGTTTATGGCAGTGCCACCCGACCAAGTACTTTTTAGGTATTACCTATTGTTTTATTTTTATTTTTGAGTAGGCCACTGTCTTTTGAGTCTCCTACGTAAATTACAGGGAACTGAGATGAAGTATAGTTGTTTGATTAATAAGTTTCTGTGATAGTTTAATTTAGTATGAAATTTAAAGTAATATAATTTTGTTAATTGATTAAGGGTATAGGAATGTTTGGTCTTCGTGAAGATTATTGTTTGTGAAATACCAAGGAGAAGACGTTTCATAGTCGTAAGCATATGGATTGAAACGCTTGGATGGCTTTGTAGAACTCCATAACTGAATACTGTATGTACAAACTGGTAAAATTATTGACATATAATATATAGTATGTGTATTGGATAGTGAGAGTTTGGAATTCAATAATGGTCTTAGGAGGTGAAGTCTAGAGTTAACAGTTTTAAGCTTAAGTTGTATGTGTGGGCTCCAGGTTTATCGAAGGTAAGTGCAAGATATTTAATACCCAACATATATATAAGTGATATATGCCATAGGCTGTGTCATCAATCATCAATCTATTTAATTCGCAAATCTATTAATTGGTATACAGTAGCCTAAAGTCCTCAATGACTTATGATAAATTACTAATTGAATAGCTTATAAGAAAATTAGAAAACATTGTTAATTTGGTGTTTAAAAACTTAAATTGCGACTATACTATACTATACTATAGTATTCACTATTCTTAAAATTACTTTCCTATTAATTATTATACCTATACCTACTAGTTCTCAAAGGTTAATCCCAAAATATTAGCTGTTTCGCCATAGTTCATACAGTCAACTCGCGATATAACGAACTTCAAGGGACCGAGAAAAAAATTCGTTATATCGAAAGTTCGTTACATCGAAATTATATTATACCGCGATATTTTCAAGGGACCGGTAGTTTTATTCGTTATATCAAGATTTTCGTTATATCGATATTCGTTATATCGCGAGTTGACTGTATTATGATAAATTATAATTTTAAATCATTAACAATAAGATGCAAAGATTCAAATGGTACTTATATATTATTTTAGAAATTTAATTTTGTTCGTAGAATTATGATTATCATGCAGATTGTGTTTTTGTATACAATATATATGAGAGGTGTTAAGGTCAATGTGGGGCGAGTCTTAAATTTAGCACGTCATTCGCAATACGTGAACTACGCTTGTCGTTTGTTGTACTTCGATGGGTTCATATTAAAAACTATTCTATTAGAAAGCTTAGACAAACCGGTTGTGTTAGAAATATACCTATAACAACCCGTAATTTAAAGTATTAAATAGTAATGCATAATAATTACAATATGCCGTTACAAACTCGTTAGGTTGCTTATAAGTATTAGCCACTATAGGTGTGCATTTTGTATCAATAAGAACTTTAAAAAGGTTGAAACACAAATATTTTTACAAGTATACTCTTTAAGGCCTTGATTCATAATTTCATGCTTAGAAGTTAGAATGTAAACTTGGAAGTTGGAACGAATCTCAAACAATCGTAATGTATATAATGGCTTGTACCTACCTATATTATTATTTATTATATTACAACTGTCAGAGAAACTGTTTAGTAAACACAGTTAAAGTTGACATGCAAACAACTATTTTCTATTTAATTATGTAGAATATAATAGGCATTATATTATAGTCATATAGACTTCATGGAAATTAAGAAAATGAAAGTTACAACCACGAATAGTACCTATAAGGTTATGTATAAATTATGTTAATGTTTCGGTGTTGGCATTTAACTATTATTGTACTAAAATATTTTACTTTACAATAGTAAAATTATACAAAAAATGCATTTCATCGCCATGAATACTTGTAAACCTTCTTAACCGAAAACTAACATTTGACAATAGAAATTATTTATTACAAATTATCTTATAACTGCGTTTACATTTAAAATTTTTTAAATATTCTTATAAAATATTTTATTGTTTGACGATTAATATATAGTTACTCTTAAACTTTATAATACTAAAACTAAGATTAAAAAAAGTTTAAGATAGAAGCCATTAGTCCGCTTTGTCAGGAAATGGGTAGTGGATGCTATTAAGTGCTCTGGTTAATGATGATGAAAACGTTTTATTAAATTTATTTTAGGGAGCACTAAAAGTGTTCTACTTTGGCACACGGTTTTGGTTTATTTTTAATATAGGAAATCATTATTCAAATGACTATAGGACTTTAGGTAGACTATTGGAGTATTAGTGAGAATTGTATGATTGTCATTGACGCAATAATTAATCACAGGTAACAGCAGTGGTGTAAATGCGGACAAACATTTCTGGGGAGGGCTATTCAATCCCTGATATTTTTAAAGACTAATAATTAGCAGAGTGCAACACTTCATATAGGAGAAAGTTACTAGTTAGTATTAACTACTGACTATTAACTATATACAAATTTACTGCAGTATATCGATCGTGTATTATTAAAATGGGAGCTTGTTAAGATTTTGGAGACCTTAGCCCATAAGCCCCTACCAAATATTTTAGCCTTTGGGCTTTGGAACAACGTAATAAACAACGATCATAACAGATCCATGCATTATTAAATCGTTATTTATTTTAATATTCAGAATAATGTTATGAATAATATTATGATCAATAATTTTACGTTTATGAACAGTATGGTGCCGAAGTCCATATGTTTATATGGTTATATAATCTTTTTCGTTCGAAGAATCATGGTCTTCAAAGAGTAAAGACCAACAATTTGATAGCGATTAATGACTAATTAGGACAATTAGGTAGTACCAATCAATTAAATTAAATATAATTTAATTACATATTTAAAATCATGTATTCAATAGCAACGTAATACATATTTTACAGTCGCAGTAAATCTGCTTTCGCTGGTTAGGTCCAAACAGGTCACGAGGTAGGTATATCAAATGACAAACAATATTTACAATAAAATAAAGACAGTACTAATAAAATAATTAATATCGGGTATAAGGATATACCAAAATGTGAGGATGACTGATGACTGAACATAAGTTATCTGTGATCGTGTTTAAGTTTTAAAGATAATAAGAATAACTGACAGGGAATGATGAACCGAGTTACCTGCGTATTGGAATTAAAAAATTTAATTAAAAACGCCCATACTTATAAAATTAAATTTAATGAGCTCGAGATAATTGAATTTTGGATATTCTCAAAAAAAAAAAAATTCTAGTTAAATTTCATTGATTTGCATGGATATTTTATTTATTTGAAATAAATTCACGATAACAATTTAAAATGAATATAAAGATTTTTAAGCAGGCCATACCGTGTTGAAGTCGAACTATTATTTATCATAACATCAATATTCAACGTTGATTTTAAATTTTCAGGTACATGATATTTTATATTTTTTCTTGCATTTATAAGAACGTTTATTTAAAGTGAAATAAATGAACCATTCTATTTAATACATTGTTGCAAGAAGTATAAATAGTGTATACTAATCAAAATACGTACTAAAATCACTATTATAATGCCTACATATCTATGGTACCTACCTGCCTAACTATAACCTAATCTTCTACTGGCAATTCCAAAACCGTATTCATACAATTATTAACTTATCATTATACTATATTTTTAGATCTATTTTTATTTTAAGAATATTTGTGTTATATTTAGTCTCAACTGTTAAAATATTAAATTTAAGAGGATGTTACACTGACATTTGTTGCCTCCGTCTTACAAGTGCGTAACATACCAAATCGTACGCTCAGCAGAACACGTTTAGCTCCGTTAGTTTAAAAATTAGAGTGAATTGACCTCTTATAAAATTTTAAGGTAAGATTATTACCTAGGCAATCTCATGGGCTTTTCATCATATTTTAATTTTAAAGCGAGTTATGAGTACTATACGATGTACAAACAATTTACAATTTTGAAATACTTTTAACTCGCTTTAAAATTAAAATATAATAAAAAGCCTATGAGATTGCCAAGATAATAATCTTATCTTTAATTTTTATAAGAGGTCAATTCACTATAATTTTTAAACTAACGGAGCTAAACGTGTTTGTTGAGCGTACAATTTTCTGTGTTACGCATTCGTAAGAAGGAGACATCAAACGTCGGTGTAACGTCCATAACATTATATAGGTATAATAGGTCACGAGTAATCTTAATACCTACCTATATATTATACCAGGCATGGCTGGCCCACTGGGTACCTATATAAAATTACTATTTACATTTTTATGTTACATATAATATCTATTATAATTTATACAATAATATTAATGACTGATATCACTTAATATTAATTCTTTAATAACTAGACATATTTTATTTGGTTTTTACTTTTTACATTATTTCAATAAAAATTGAGAGTATCAAGGCATTTATAGCTTCGATACATGAAGTAATAGACCCACATTTTCTGGGTTAGGTTAGGTTACTCCGTCCATCAAAACTTTAAATACTTATTAGATATACCTTATACCTCTTTAATTAGCTTCACTTGTTCGAAATTAAATTTTTATACTACAAAACTCTTAGAAAAACATTGGGCTTAGAAATATTATTTTATTTTTAATTTAATTTTGTTGAATAAACGCCATAAAGATTTTTGAGTAGAATGTATAAAGAACATAGCAATAAAAGAGTAAATACATATTTAAGTAGTAGCTTAAATTACACAAATTTAACTGAAATATGAAATTAAAAACTTATTTCATCATCCAAAAAAGTAAAAAAACTTAAAAAATTGTGTTTTTATAAATATATGTATATATTTAAAAAAAAATATGTTTTGTTATGATTTTAAATTATGTAAAAAAAATATTTTCAAAAACGTTAATAGTTTTCGAGATAACGAATATTCATTTTTAAAATAATTATAGGTACATAGCGTTATATGATTTAATAAAAAATATTATCTTGATAAAAATACGTTTGGTCGTACCTATTATTGTTGGTTGATATAACATAGAAGTCAGACTAAATTACATGTAAAATTAAGATATATTCATTATTTTTGTTGATCGCATGGAGGTACATATACCTATATCTCTATAAAAACATACATATTTTTTATATAACAGTAAAGTAGATAAAATACAATATCTGATATTATGTGACTATAAGACCGTATTCATAATTAATGATAATACTTTTTATATGTATATATATATATATAAATATTTAAAATATTATAACGTACGATAGTTTTTGAGTAGTTCAGATGATAATATTATGTATATTATATAAATATATAATTTTTTATACTTTATAGAAAATACGATTGTTTAAACTGTACTTAAAATTTGGAAATATACCTATTATATTGGTCCTCGGATAATAATATGTATTATGTATATCATATCTAAATGTTACCTTTAGTCATATACTCTTACATTACCTATATATACACGAACAAACGAAGGTACCTATAATATATACTATGTATGCCTGCTGTTAATTTATAAATGTAGTATTATATACCTTGTATCCGGGTTCATGATTTTCAAAGTGATCACATTAATATTACAAATACTTATTTTTTAAATATAAAAATTAATACTAAAAAAATATTAGAAGCATTTACACAACTGCACTGAAAATGTTGACGGCGTATACTGACCATATGCATACCAACCTGCATGGTACCTACCTACCTCTAGATTATTTAGTAGGTATAGGTAACACTATAACCTACCTACTACACCTACCAACTACGGCTTTCTATGATCACTGATCAGTCTCTGTTGTTTTAAAAAAATCTCGAATAACTGTAAAACAATATTGGCAAGACTCTTAGTCAACATAACAATACAGAGTGTGTGCTTATAACTAATGTTAATGTTACTATAGTTGTACATATATTATTGTACAACGTAGGTACTTATTGTTAAGCGAAAAACAATGGCATGATATTATGATAGTGTAGCCGTGTAGGTATTACAATTAATTAATTAATATACTATTATTTACAATTGACGTCTATCAAAATTAATGAATATAAATTATATAAAATTATTATCAAATTATAAAGCATAATAAAGAAATGGGTAAAATATTTTAATGAACAACTATGTAAAATAGCTTGTTACTATTTTTTATATTATTCAGTGGTGGATAGGGATAATAGTTTATGTTAACGATAACTAAATTTAAGAGCATCTAAACAAAAGGGCTGTCAACAATAGGTTAGGTTATGATCTCATTTTAGATTCTGAACGGAGCAATGAATGTATTGATTTTATAAGGATATGTGATTATTTTTTGTGTGTCTGTTGTTTGTAAAAGTAGTCGAAATAATACTTTGATTTTCAACTTCAATACCTACCTTTCAGATGGGAAAGTGAATCTAGTTGTCGCTTTTGAGAAGTCAAAACTGAAAATTCCTAGTAGTTATCAAAAGCATCGAGGAAAACCCAAACAATTAATGAAAAAATAGGAATTTTTATGCAAAATCAGTTTTTGAAAAATTAGATTTCATTGGTTTACTGTAACTCATAAAAACATGAAAGTTCAATCACCAGATATAGGTAGGTACGTGAAATGTTCACTGAATTTTTATATTAAAATTTTTCATACACTGTATGCTTTTCTAAATAATAGGTAAGTAATATGTTGACTCTTTTCATAGGCGCAATTTCAATAAAAAAACTGAGGGTGCTTAAGCTCTGCATATTCTGGGCATATAAATTAAATTATAACTATAAGGCATTTATGAATTTTTTAAGCAAAAACGTTTTATGACAATTTAACATTGAATACTTATAGTGTATTAGGTACATTTTATAAAAAATAATACAATAGTCAATTTTAATTTATTAAAAATTGAAAACTACTTTTTTATATTTTATTCAAAAAATACTAGTAAAATAAATATTAGTATACAAGGTGTAACAGAAAGACTTGACGAAAAAAAAATGACGCTACTTAAACGTATGACAAAAATTGTTAAAATTATATGATTAGAAAATAATTTAAGAATTAATATACTAGTAAAATAAATATTTTGAAAAAAGTTATTATAATAACTTACGTACCTATACGTTCCAAATTCATTTAATCAAAAAAATATTGATATTTCAAAAATTCTAAAAAATAAACTATTGTTGACTTAGATAAATGTTTTTACTATCAAAATTGTTTTTACAATCAGATCCACAAATTGGCTATATTGAATATATCCAAACAAATTTAAATCAAATTTTAAATTTTTTATTTTCAATGTTAAAAAAAAAAATAATTTTTAGCATAATATATGTGTAGAGCAAGTGACTATAAATTGGATATAAAAAAACATTATAAATATTGATAACAAAAGTTATTCCAAAAGTCAGTTCTATGTGTTACAGTCTGTATAGGATATTATAGTATGTATAATACCATACGGCATACACAATCACACAGGCTGTCGGAAACTTGTAATTCATAAGTAACACTAACTGACAAATGATTCGTAGGTATATCGTAAATCGTAATTAGGGTTTTGTCCGAATTATATGTGGGCACGGGATTGTTTATATTAGTAAATACTATATTGTCGTATCGCCGATTCGCTGCTGAACGTGATAACTGATAATAATATAACCTAACCTAACCTAACCACAAAGACCGGGTGTAGTAGAAACATTGGGAAATAATGATTAATGTAGGTACTAAATAGATTTGAATTCGATAAAATTACAATTGCAGTCGAGTTCATTGTTTCATTCATTATACTCTGATACCCTCATGTCTGATGATAAACTGTTTTTTATTTTTTTTTTTTATTGTAAGGAAAAGTTTTGATACATAAACACATAAATTATTAGAGGGGGCTAATTTAAAAATTGGGGATGCTAATACCCCCTACGTCCCCCCCTGGCCCCCTATTTGCGCCTATGAGTAGATACATGAACATTTCACTGAATGTTTATAATATATTCTCATTTCCTACACACCATAAAATGTTGAAAATATTTTGACTCGTTTTGAGCTGTTTACGGACAATTTCAAATTTGAATTTTTTTTTGTTTTTTTTTTTTCTATAAATATAAATAAAACTTTGTGGGCCAAAACGCGTGAACATTTAATACAAGGCTCCTGATAAATTGATACAATAGCAGTTGGAAAATATTAAAAATATATAGGCACAATTTTTTTTGAAAGCATTTAAAGTTTGATTTTAATAATTTTGTTATTAAAAATGTATAAAATGTACAACTTTTATGCATAAGGATTGAGTATTTTAAGCAAGGTTCCACGTAAATAGGTTACTTATATATAAATTACTTTCACAATAATATCATCTAATATTATATACGTACTTAGTAATATCATAAACTGACTGACCGTTATATCATTGAATTAAAATTTAACACAATCCATTACAGTGACCCACTTGTAACCTACGGTACAGCAGAGCGACATCCACTTTTTTTTAGTTTTTTTTATATATATATATATATATATATATCAATAAAAATGTCCGCTGGGTCAAAATGCTTGAAATATAAGTTGTTACATTAACGGTTTAAAAATATTAAAGATATTATGTACATACTACATACTATTCATAATCATTTAAAATTCAAATGTTCATAACATTTACCAAAATCACAAAAATTCGCAAATTATTTTGTGTTAGAAATTCATAAACGGGAGGGACGGAGTGGCCAAGCGGACTTAAGGTCCCCACACACTGCAGCGGTGGCGGTGGCGATGAATTGCTGTAGGACACATTTCACCGCTCACCGCGACGGTGAAGCCAAGACAATAGAATTTAACGCCACCGCCACCGCTGCAGTGTGTGGGGACCTTAAGGCGTCGGTTGCGACGAGCACCGACGCCGGTTCGATCCCGGCTACGGGAGGCATTTTTCTTCGGTGTCCGGAGAGAAAGGCCGCCATCACTCACCAGGGCATGGCAGATACCTACGGGTGCCCACATACAAATTCTGCCAAACACAAACACTCACGTGTAAAAACTCACTCCAAACACTACCACCACCACAATACAACCCTACAAACAGCTAATGGCCATAGATGCCGGGATTGAGGATCAATAATAAAAAAAAAAATTCATAAACATTTTCTGTTTATATCTGGGATTTTAGAAAGTAACACAAGATTATTCATAACTCAGAAGTTTTTCAACGATTTCTTATGGAACGATCTTATTTTGTTATAATTCAAAAACGAATAACCGTAGATACTTGAAATTTTCACCAAATATTTATATTAGCTTTATACCTATTCATGTCATAATAATTTAAAAATATTTTGAGTTTTCTCCACGGGAGTGGAGTTGGATCGGTGGTACCCGATTAAACACCGTCTATATTTTTTAACAGCCCGATTGAGCACAAAAAGTATGCAACATTGTCAATTTTTCGGGCAAACAGTCTGTCTATAGGCTATAGGCCCGAAAACGGAAATCGTATACAACCAGTATTAACATATTGTATCATATGTATTCATCTTTTGTATGATTATTATTTGTTATCTACATTTTACACATATGACATATAAATATATAATACAATATATTCTATTTTTGTGGTTTTTGAGATAAAGTAGTACCTACCTAGTTGAGCTAATTTGGGTTTTCAGTCAGTCTTAGTGATGGCATTATATTATGTACCTACTAACATAATACCTGTAACAGCCGGCCATAATACAGTACATATTATAGAAAGGTCAGTCGCTCCTCTTAAAAAGTATAGAAACTATTTAACAGTGCTGTGAAAACAATAGGCGACAACAAGGTAGATATAGCATGTCTTTCAATAGTCGGTGGCTCGGTGCATTGAACATTGAATTAATATATATTTATATAGTACGTACACGTAGATTTAAGTGTCTATGTATGCATTATGCATGTTATAACATATAATAATAAATAGCTTACCCATTAATTGTTTTGTTTTGTTTTTTTGACACGACAAGATTTTCCGGAACCTCTAATTAATCATAAATTATAAATTATATTTTATGTGTACATATAACTGTCTGTACCTATCGTAGGTAAATACATTAGACGCCGCTTATAAGACTCACTTTGGGACCAGCACAAAGTGAGTCTTATAACCGAATGAATCTTATAGGCGAAGTGGAAAAAAAAAATTAATTACGTATTTATAAATTTTATTTTACTACATATTTTGCTTTGATTTTAATACTTTAACACATATTATATATTACATACTTTATTATTGAATAAATTTAATAATCCTGATAAAAAAAAAACTAAAATTATAATAGGTAAATATTACATTATAAAAATATTATAAAAATTATACATTAATAAAAAATTATAAAGGATGTATGAACATATTATAATGTATTTATTATTTATTTTTATTATACGTTATAAGGTACCACCAGAAACTAGAAATAATCAACACGAATATTATTTAATTTTGTAATACCAATTTATTTCTAAATTATAACCAAAAAAGTTTATTTTCTACTATTTATTTTACGAAATAAATAAAACCTAACCTAACCTGTACCTACATATCTATTTCGTATACAGCCGAGTAATTTGGTCATGTTTGGGGTTGGATGAAATTTATGTTCATTTAGCCAATTACCCCCCCCCCCCCCTCCTCAACATTTTTTTTAATCATATAAGCAATTAGCACCTCTCAATATAAGTATACAACCATTATGATCTGAATGTAATATTGTATACACTATACATTAAAATAAATAATAATATAATATTTAGATATTCACATTTAGGTACATTTAAACATTAACTTTATTGATACCTAGGTCCTAGATACTAGCTAGTTGATACAGTTACATCATAAATCACAATAAAAGATTCACTCTACGCGGCGATGTTGGCAAAAGTTGTATGTCCCAAACACTAAATTTTACAGAAGAGCAGTTTTAAGATTTTAAATTATTCTACACCAAATAATTTGTGTTGTAGATTTTTGTTTTTGGGTGTTGCAACTGATTTATTTGTAAAATATTCTGTAGATTACATAAATTATTACTTTTAGGTCTTAGAATTTTTTTTAAACGTAATTATAATGTTTCTTTTAAATTTAAATGGGACTTGTTATGAATTGCCATTCATTATAATATTTTTTTTACCGTTGACATATAAGGTTTTGATGGACATATTAAAAGTTGTTAATTGAATATAAACTCTAATTAATTTATTATATAAATAGTTAAAATGTACATAAGACTAATTTAAACTATTAAAAACTATTGGAATTTTTTATTGAATGTGAAAAATAATAAAGTAGCATTTTTCATCAAATTTTTAGTCAAATAAAACCCGTGTTTAATGATATTTTATGCAAATTGAAGATATCATATTATTTAGTGTAATTTAAAATTAAAAATGTTTATTATTTAAAATAATACGTCCGAACATATTAATTTTTTATAAATAACACTATCTACCTACTATTTTGTCTAGATAGCATGATCTTTGATCACACCTGCATAAATTATATATATTTTTTTTTATGATAATTTAAAACATCAACGACAAAGGTAATTATTTTACAATTTACATTTTACAAGCTAGTACAATAATTACAGTTTTATAGTTGTGTTACAATGATTACATATAGTAAAAATAACGGTTTAAATTCTGAGCGGAGCGGCCTTTGATTTTCTTCAACGGTATCTTGTTTGATGGGAAAGTAAAACCTATAGTTGGTGCATAGGTGCATTCAGGGGTCATCATTTAAAATTCCCAAACAACATAACAATTAAGGAAAAACGGGAAATTGTAAGCAAAATCGGTTTTCAACAAAATCGATTTTGGTTTTTTGGGTAACTCTAAAACAAATGACCGTAGATACATGAAATTTTCACTTAACATTTATATTAGCATTTTCTATTTACACGAAAACATTTACAAAATATTTTGATTTGTTTTGAACTGTTTACGAACATTTTCAGTTTCCAATTTTTTTAGTTTTGTTTCTATAATTGCTAATACAATTTTATTTGTTGGATAAAAAAGCTTGAAAATGTAATACAAGGTTCTTAATATATTATTGTTACAATGACATTTGAAAAATATTAAAAATACATAGTCAAATAATTGTTTTTATAATTATTTTGGGTTAGATATTCATAAAAATTTTTCTTTTTAAATCTAAGATTTGAAAATGTAATACAAGATTCTACAGAAGTTTGTCTACCCTTATCAAAAAAAAAAAAAAAAATGTCTACAAGCAAATCAATTTAAATTTTTATGAGCGTTTAAACTTTAAAGTTCATATTTTTACAACAGAGGATATTCACTGGATTTCTCATGTGGAAATTTTGTTATTTTGTTGTAATTCAAAAACAAATAACTGTAGATACATGAAAATTTCACTCAATGTTTATATTTTATTTTCTATACTTGAAAATATTTTGACTCTTTTTGGGTTGTTTTCGGAAATTATTAGTTTTCAATTTTTTTTTTTTTTTCTATAATTGTCAATAAAATAGATTGGAATGAATCTAAGGATTTGAAATTTAAAACAAGGTTCCACGTAAATAGGTTATATATAAATTACTTTATTCACAATGATATCATCAAATATACTAAGTAATATCATAGGCTGACTTCTTCGCTGAGCTAAACCGTCTTCGCTCAGAATCGTTTTTCTTATACAATGATATTATATCATTGAATTCAAATTTAACACCATCCATTACAGGGACCCACTTGTAGCCTACTGTACAGCAGAACGACACTCACTTGCCCCCATTTTTGTTTTATTTAAACCACTAATATAAACTAAGATAACTCAATATTAACTATAAATAAACCAATATAAATAAGAATCCTTTACGACTTAGTGTCGTAATTTGGATCGTGTGTCCGTGTATGGTATATAATTGTTTAGGTACCTATTTAAAATCCAATTTTATTTTGAATTACCCATTTCTTAAATTGGTTGGTATAAAAAAATTCCATAATTTCTAAAATACAGGGTTTTTGAACTGCATTAAAATATGCGTAAAAAAAATAATAATTGAAATGACGCCACTATTACACGTTTGTTATACAGAGACACAGAGTCAATTTATACGGGCACAACCACTGCTCAATTTACACCCTATTAATTCTCAAAAAAAAAACTTTTATATGATTTTTAGGATTTTCATATATACTACAATAGTACAACAATTAACAATATCAAGGTATTTAATGATTATTGCGTTGATTTGGAGAACCATCCAGATGCAAATATTCATGATTATTTTTACCTGTAAATGTAGAACACGTTTGGGCACACAAACACATAGCACGTTTGGGTACATACGATAATTGCCAATAGGTTGTCTCGAAAAAGCGATTTTATGTTTATAAGATATGGTTTATGAAACTAACTAAATGTTTCAAGTGGTAGGTTGTCGTTTTCACTTAAGGGAAGCCTGGTTTCGTCGTATTAAAAATGACAAAGAATTAAATAAGCACAATGCTGGAAAAACAGTTGTGTACCACTGTACCAGTGTCTTCAAAGTTTGTCGGTCCAAGTTATTTACCTTCTAATGAGGTGAATGATGGTTTTATATCTCTCATGAGTCATGGCCAATGCGCCACCCAATGTTGAACATTTCACGGATTATATTGTAAACACGTTTATTGATGAAAATAGTTTATTCCCGCCTCATTTTAGGCGAGCCATCTATGAATCCTAGGATAACAAACGGACCTGAAGCTTTTCATAGAGATTTGAACAGCCAATTTTATACTAGCCATCCTAATTGTTTTGTAATAATAAATATTTTATTAGAAGTTCAAGAAGAATCGTATTAAAAATAGCCAATAGGTAGCGTTAAACGAAATGTGCAAAACAAAAAAAGAAAAGAATACATGGATAATATCACGTATGTATTATACAAATTTGAGGAATACAAAGTCGACAAAGATGTTGCAAAATATTTATCCCTAATTGGTCCGATATTTATCGGTAAAAACATTATATAATTGTAATACATACAAAGAGTTAATAATAAATACTAAATAATAATGGTATAATATAGTATATACAATGATATAATAAATAATAATTTATAAACCATGACAAGTAGGTAATTAAACATTATACTAAAATATTTTTGGGAGACTAAATAGAGCCAACCTCCTCGTGGTGTCTCCTGGATAACGCTAATGGGTTTTAAAAATTAAAAATGAACGATTAAGTATTAAAATGTTATTTTTCTAGGTGTTTCTAAATGTTATATTAATACCTGCAGAGACGGATTTACACAATTGCCGCCCCTAGGCAATTTTTTTTTTGCCGCCCCATTAAACGAATTTTTAAATACTCATTTAACAATTATTAACATAAGTACTAAAAAAATGAATCATAAAGACTGATACTAAACAATAATTAATGGCAGTTATGTTAATAAACTGTTCTAATAAAATGTGTTTATAAAATATAGTGTTTATTTACCAGTAATTTAAGTAGTATACTAATAACCAAATATGAAGTCTATCCGCCTTGAATGTTGTGTTGAAAATAATCGAATGTCTAATCAGAATAAACCTATTTTTTACTCGGCCGCCCTCTATTTCATAGTTCCGAAGAAAAATAAACAATTATTACATAATTTTATCTTTTGGATAGAAAAAGTTTTATTTTTGTACACATAATGCATAGTACGTACGAGTATATTATATGAAAATATTCACAGTGACTGGTTTATAATTAGACTATCGTCACCCTTATTCGTATTAAATATATCATATCTGTATGTATTGTGCGTGTAGTGTTTAGTATTTAGATAATAGATCTACGTTCCGGCAGTCGTTCGATAATTTACTTGGACGTTTATTGTTATGTATTATAAAATAAAGAAGAAATTATATTAACAAGAATATTATTATACTTAAATATTAAACTTTTTTTTTCCATCCTTCAGAGTAATCACCGTACATTAGAAAATCAAAAAGAAACTTAGAGTATTCTCAATAAAATATTGGCCTAAAATTGCCGCCCCTAAAAATTTGCCGCCCTAGGCAACTGCCTACTTTGCCTGACGCTAAATCCGCCACTGAATACCTGTGTCCTATGTACCCAAACGTGTTATTTTTCTAGAGATATGGTGTACCCAAACGATGTATTTATTTGTACCCAAACGTGTTACGGCCGTTAGTTCTGTACCATAGAGTAATCACTAATCAGTATTACTAAGTACCTACTTGTATGTTCCGTACTTCAGCGACGTAATGACAGAGGTGACGTTTGCCAACCGGCAATTCCCACGACTGCGGAGGCACAGAGCGAAAAACGCAGGTGATAATATATATAATTTATAACATTAATTACTAAATCACGGACGTTTCGTCCCCGGCAATTATTGAGATAGGACATTTCGTCACGGAGAGTTATTAGCCATAGCACGTTTGGTCTCCGGCATATTATTTTCATTAGGTAAGGACATTCGGTTCTCAAGTTATTAATTACTTCAAAGTTCATTATTTTACCAACATTTTACTACATTTATTTTTAATGAACAATTCTGTTATGTATAATATGGTAGTCAGAAAAAAAAGCCTCGGAAAAAAAATCCAAATTTTATAATAATTATAAATTAATAATTTTTAAAACATTTTTTTTTAAATGTTTAACATACCGTAGATCGGGGTGACTGATACATTTTGTTAATTTTTTATTGTTGTTTTACTTGTAATTTCTTTAATACTTATGTCACAGATCTAAAAATAGTGTTGTTGCCTCAAGTCTGTTTTTACCAGTTCCTCAAATTGTAATTTAATTTTTTCAACTATTGGTTTTTTTAAAATTATATTTTGAAAATAGCTATCAAAGTTATACCGCCTTCGGGGTGACTTTGAAACCACTATTTTTTTTAATTTTAAATTAATGGAAAGGTTATGAAACCTATCAATCTCGAACCATTTAAAATTTGGTCAAATTGTTTTCGAGATATAATTTAAAATGTATTGTGGGGTTACTTTGATACAGGAATATGATTTTTTTTAAATGTAGGTTCCTACATGCCGCACTGTTGCAGTATGAACTACAATTAATATTAAGTTATACTATACCTCTATAAACTTTGTTTTACATTTTTTTTTATTATTATATACTTTGTACAGGGTGATTTTTTTCAAAAGTACATGTTGCAATATGAACCAATATTAAGTTATATTATTATATAGTATAAAATTTGTATTTAAATATTTTCCCACCAGAAAAGTAGAAGTTAAAAATATTAAATAAGTAAATTTATTAAATTTATAATAAAAAAAAAAATACACGTTGTAAAATCAATACATTCATTACCTACTATTATTTTCGTGGATTTTTTTTCTTGGCTTTTTTTTCCGTGGCTTTTTTTTCGGTGGCTTTTTTTTCTTACATTCGTATAATATACAGTGTTGTAAAGTATTTAAGTAAAAGTATTCAAATACTTTTTTCCGTATTGAATACTTTATTTTTATTCTTAATTTTTTTCTACTTAAAATTATTCTTGTTAAATAAAAATACCATGCAGTCGTGGTTTTACTTTAACATTATAACAATGTAATATTATATATTTATTTAACTACTTTATTTTAATAGTATTTGATACAGAGAGTATTCAATACAGATGTGCAATGCGTCTGCAACGACTGCATTGGTACAAAACCAAAATGAAATAATAAATACAACGAAAATAGTTAGTTTTAAGGAAAAGAAATTGCAATCATAATATTGTAAGGGATTTCAATATAATGACGATAGTTACATTTTATACTACTTAAAAAACATAAGTCAGTTGACCTAAAAATAAATATATAATTTATCTTAAAATTATAGTATTTAATTTTAATTTATTAATTTTTACTACAATTTGTGTTGACTTAATACAATTGTGATTTATTTAAATCTTGACTATTTGTCATTGTATTGTATGAATATTGATTATGTTACATAATTTATGTATTTGCATATTTTGTAGTACTGTCATTTAAAGATTAAATTGTTCATTAAAAATTAATGTATTTAGATTATCAAAGTATACCGGGGACCAAACGTCCTATGGCTAATAACTCTCAGGGACGAAACGTCCTATATCTCAATAATTGCCGGGGACGAAATGTCAGTGTACTTCCTGGTTTTTTTGACGGGGACGAAACGGCGGGGGCGAAACGTCCGTTTACCATATTTAGTATATATTACCATGGTTATCAACATTAATATCTTCAAAAACCAATAACAAAAATTCCTTTTGAAAACAATAATAATTTATTTATAAATTAAATTTAGAAACGCTTAAGTTCATCAATCATAAAATATGATTTGCAAATATTTCTCTTTGGAGGCGATTGCCCCCATCGCCGACCCTCCCTCAAATACGCCACTGTGAACAAACTTTTTTATTCTGCTTTTACTTGAACTTTATCATCTAATCTTTAGATACAAACTCTTCATCTTCTAGTACAAGTTTATTCTTCATTGCATTGTGTATTTCATTACTTAATGTCATCAACCTGGATATTTTACGCTTATTTAATTCCCAATACAAGATCTGGACGATTGCTAATAAGAGTAAGTATACCATTTTAAATTCTATATTTCTCAATATATTGAAATATAATAATATTTAAAAAACTTTTGTTTTGCTTCTTTGTGGCAGTATTTATTAAAGATTTTTATTCACATAACTATATTAAGGTTAAGTTAAGTCATTGCTTCTGATATTATAGGAAGGACCGGTCTATAAGTAAAAAGTCTATAGTGAATGTTATTATTATACAAATTGTAATTATTTTTTAATAACATTAACTTAGTGAAAGTGAATAGTGACTACATTTCAGTGAACTTGAAGTATGACTGCTTCATTATTTAAAAAATAAATTATACCATATATTTTTAAAAATAATTACAACTTTTAAATGTAGTTAGGGGACTGGCTTTATCCACTGTTTATATGATAATTAAATATTGTTGTTTATTCAGCATCGACCAGTGGCGCCGAACCTATAACCCAAGAGGGGCGACCGCCCCCCCTTTTTTCGGTGGGTGGGGTCTTGGGGCTCCGTGGGTACCCCAGCAAACTACTTATGAATTATGTTCCTAATAAGCTATTAATGTATACATATGCAGCACTAAAGCAAGCGTAAATGGAGGTGGTGGTCTACATAACTTTTTACTTGCCCCCCCTTTTAAAATATAGTTCGGCGCCACTGGCATCGACCAAATGCGGGGTTGGGGAAATTGAGAAACTCGCTAAACAGCTGTTACCATTGATATGTAAAAAGAAACAAGTAATGAGTAATGACATCATCCAAATAACTGTCAACAAAAAGGTACCTTTATTTAAAAATAATATAACTTATTAATTATATTATATAACATTTTTTTTTTGCATTTACAGTGTTGGGAGTTTTCTGGTTGAAGCTATAAATAATACGGAATATTAAATTGATAATATAAAAACATCCTCCAGGGTGATTTTTTTTTTTTTAGCCCACCTTTCCAAAACCTTTTATCCGCTTGAGGACATCCATATTCCGCAACATATTATCGATGTTGAAAATTATTTACATTCTACCTTTACCTTACCAAGTGCACGCCCAGAAAAATACTTTACACTTAATGAAGTTAAAAGTATGATCTCAAATTGTTCTCGAAATAAATCTCCAGGGTTTGATTTAATAACGGCTAATGTTGCTAATTGTTTACCGAACAAAACATTCATACTACCTACTTACTTATATCTACAATGCTATTTTGAGACTTTCATACTTCCCTACTCTTTGGAAGTTTTCACAAATCATTATGTTTGCTAAGCCGGATAAACCTCCTGACCTCCCAACATCCTATAGACCTATAAGTCTATTGCCATACTTCTCAGAAGTTTGCAAAAGACTGATTCTCAAACATATTTATCCGCACATAATAGCAAAAAATGTACTCCCGTCCTCACAATTTGGTTTTAGAGCCAAACACAGCACAGTACACCAGGTCTATAGAGTAATTTATGTAATCTCTACCTCTCTTGAAAACAAATGCTACTGTACTTGTGCATTTTTAGACATCTCCCAGGCATTTGACAAAGTCTGGCATGAAAGTCTTCAGTTTAAACTTCGTAAATTTCTTCCTCCTACATTATTTCTACTAATGGAGTCATATATTACAGACCGACATTTTCAAATACGTAAAGGTTCCGCCACCTCAAATATAGCCTCAATTAGTGCAGGAGTACCCCAAGGAGGTGTACTTTCTCCTATCTTATTTAATATTTATGCTGCCGATCAACCTTCCACACAAAATACTATTGTTGCTGATTATGCTGACGATAAAGTCATATTGTCAGTACATAATGATCCACTAATTGTTTCAAGAAATTTACAATCCCACCTAAATCTACTCTCAGAATGGTATGCCAAATGGAAAATTAAATTAAACAACAACAAATCCATTCACACAACTTTCACCCTAAGACACGGCCATTGCCCTAACGTAATTGTAAATAAATTACCTATCCCTGATCTAGACACTGTCAAATATTTAGGACTAAACCTCGATAAAAGACTAACATGGCAAAATCATATAAGAAAAAAAAGATTAATTGTTAATTCCCGCTCCCGTTCTCTAAAATTATTACTTTCTAAAAATGAATTCTTATCTTTAAAAACAAAACTTCAAATATAAAAATCACTTCTGAAACCCATATGGACGTATGGAATACAACTATGGGGATCGGCAAAAAAATAAAATTTAAATAAAATTTAGAACTTCCAAAATATTACCCTTCGTAAAATCACAAATGCCTCACCCTTCGTCACAACATGACCCTCCACAAAGACCTAGGTATAAAAACACTATATACTTATTGTTCTTAATTGCACAGATTGTATATTTCTTGTAAAAATATAAAAAAAGGGTAATTTTTGAAAATAACTAAGTTTTTAGTGAAAATATGAATTATTAATAATATATATAGATATTTTATTACTCTAAGAAAAATTACCGTAGATACATGCAATTTTCACTAAATATTTATATTAGGATTTTCTATACAAGATAAAATTTTTTGAGAAATATTGATTTATTTGTTGTTAAAAATGCTTTAACATTTAATACAAGGGTCTTATGAATAAGATTGTGAGTTCAATCCAGTCACAATTTTTTTTACAAGTATTTAAAGTTCGAACTTTGACAAAAGGCGTAAAAATCACGAAAATGTTTCTTTTTAAATCTAAGATTTTAAAATGTAATACAAGATTCCTTATAAGGTTATCTACCTTTATAAAAAAAAATTTCCATAAGACAGTCAAATTAAATTTTTATGAGCGTTTGAAATTCAAATTTTTACAACATTGGATATTCAGTCGATTTCTCATGTAGCGATTTTCTTCTTTTGTTGTAATTCAACTTTAACCGTAGGCACTTATACGTTTCCAATGAATTTACTCCAAAAAAAATTGATATTTTAAAAAAATGAAAAATAAACCATACTAGACTTTAATTAACGTTTTTACCATGAAAAATTATAGATTTACTGTTTGGCCATTTTGAATATTTAAAAAAAATGTATTAAAATTTTAAATTTTTTATTTTCAGTATTAAAAAATAAAAAATTTTTAAACATTGATTAGGACAAATGTTATTTCATTTGTGGGGTCTTTTTGTTATACAGCTTGCATACCTATACCGGTGTTTGCCAGTTGCCACAATACCAGTACAATGTGAACCACACGCAGTGTTGTAAAAAATACTTTTAAAAAGTATTTAAGGCGGCTCTTAGTGGCTATTATTTAAGGGGAACAATTTAGGCAATTTCTAATCTTGTCGTCGCCGCCCGTAATCTATGTGTTAGTCGTAAATGATTATTAGTGTGAAATTCGAAGAAATTCGAACTCGATAACAATAGATTTTATATCGCCCGGCTGCGGGCACACGGTTCAATAGCACACGTACGCGCATGCACAAGTCAACGTAATCAATCTCGAAAAATATTTTTGTACACTCACAACAGTGAAAAATGCTAATAAGCTGGCGAAAAATACACATACTTCTAGTAGTCCAATTTCAATTTTGAAAAATTATTTGAATTCGTTAGCCTCTTTTCTATGATTTGTAGGAAACCGATTTTGGATATTTTAGATAATTTACGTATATTACGGTTCCAAATGACTGCTTGATTTCTCAAATTTAACTTGCACTTTTAAGTGCTAACTAGACAAAAAGATGAAAAAGTGTTTCCTACAGATCATAGAAAAGAGGCTAGCGAATCCAAATAAGTATTCAAAATTGAAATTGGACTACTAGAAGTATGTGTATTTTTCGCCAGCTTATTGGTCTAAATGCATGAAAAATCCAATCGTTTAGAGCCGCCTTAAGTAATTACCTACTCAAATACTTTTAAATTCCACCCTAAATACTATAAATACTTTTTAAAAGTATTTGAAATAATCTTTAAATACAAAAAAAAATCTATTGAGTCCGATATAATTTGTTATACCTAATTAAAAATTTGTTTATTGAATTTTAAAAACATGATTCATTCAGTAGGTAATCAAAATGCTGACCAGTCATGTTAGTTATTTTTTAGTGATAGTTGCACCATAACTCATAAGTCATAACAATGAACTTTTCTCTACAGAGGTATATAGTTTAAAGCTGTATAAATGTATAATGTGTATTTGGACATCCCATACCGTCATCGATCGTCGTCGACGATAAACGATAATAATAATAATATTGATAACCATTTTCTTGGTAAATAGGTTGTAATAAAAATTGGTAATACTATTTTCGTATTGTTAAATTATAAAGTAAAATAGCGGTTAAGCAAAAGCTTATTGCATAATATATATTTTGTTATTGACTTAATAAGCTTATTCTAGTAGCAAAGTACCGTTTCGAGTCGTCGTCGACGACTGGCAAAAAAAACATTTAATTAAGCTATTAATATATTTATTTACATACATATTGCAACCTCCTTGCATGACGAGTAAACATTTTTTTGTCAAGCCTGCACCAAAAGTTTATTTTTCAATGACGGTTGAAGAGTTCGAAAGCGACGTTTTTCCGGGAGGTAAAGTGGAAATCCCCAAGAGTACTGAGCTCACATATCACGCCATTCACGCGTATCCTCTGCACAAACCGACACTAAAATCTATACTACGGTCCCTACAAAACGTAAACTTTTGGTTACATCTTATATTCATATTATAACCACCTTGCATCTATCATACTTAAACATTTTTCTTTCTCTCCATGCCTTCATCGTGATACCTTTGCCGTGATTACATTTTTTGTACTTCGCGTTTGGTATAGAAAATATAGGTAATTAAAAACGGGTACAACCCGTCCCGAGGACTTTAAACGGTGTAATAAGGTATATAAGCATAATATATGTAACGGAAATGCTGCCCGCGTCCGGGAAATATGATGGGGTTCGTTCTGCAGTGGTGTTATTGGAAAGCGGCCGGCGAACCCGACGAGAAAGCCAGGCTGAGCAGATCGAGGTGAATATATTATATTATGTTGGTGTCGGAACACTCGGAACAGGAGATGGTCGTGGAACAACAGACGGGAAGTGACGGTGAAATTGAGGAGTGTAAGGAGCTACGTGGCAGTTCCATGAGAAGCGCGACAAGAAAGTATGAAACGATTCGACCACACGACAGATTAACCTAACCCATATAAATATAATAACATACCGTAAGTTATATAAATATTCAGTATTTCTGAACTAACAGTGTTACAACTTACAACTTATTATAGACCATATTATGACGATTTCAAAAAATAGTAAACAATTTGTGGAACAAATGCAATTTACCACGCTCCTCACGAATTTCGAAATTTCTTTTTTTAAAAGACGTGTTTTTCAACGCTGATTTCGAAACTGTTTGAATTTTTGTGCGGAAACCATTATTTTGGAAGTTATAGCCTTCCAAAGTTTGCGATTTTACGTTTATACGCATGCGTGCAATACTACTTTAATGCCCCGCGGAGGACGTCGATATTTTTATATTAAAAGTTACGAGTCCGTAGTATGCATAGTTAATTTGTGTTTTCACTCCTTGACCTGTTTACATAAGTATATAGTGACTCCCTTCGCCTTTCGGCTCCGGTCGCCAGTTAGAGTAACATAAGTCCATAGAAGCTCACTACGAATGCCGGCTCCGGTCGCCAAACTCGAGGTCCTGCGGACCTCTCGCTAGATTTGCTATTTAAGCCCCGGGGGGTTGGGGTGGCG
Source organism: Macrosiphum euphorbiae (assembly GCA_949089665.1). Lineage (NCBI taxonomy): Eukaryota > Metazoa > Arthropoda > Insecta > Hemiptera > Aphididae > Macrosiphum > Macrosiphum euphorbiae. The sequence goes on along the minus strand of CARXXK010000003.1, from coordinate 11,927,045 downwards.
ACCCCTTCGGGGTCTCGGGGGGAGAGCATACCTGCCCTTCGGGCAGACGGATGACCTAACAAGTCAATTTTTTTTTGAAACATAGATAAATCAACGTTTTACAAATGATGGCACCAATGTAAATGGCTAATTTACCTAATCTAAGTTTTCAGTTTATATTATAATCCATAAACACACTGTATTCAGACAAATAAAGTTATGTTGTATAGTATGTATAGTAGTGATAACACGTCTTGCGGCACTCGTCGCTGCACTTATAATAGTGGTGTTGCGCGCATTCGTATAAACGTAAAATTGAAAACTTTGGAAGGCTGTAACTTCCAAAATAATCATTTCCGCAAATTAATTTTTACACCACCGTTTAAAACCTCGCTGAAATACACGGATTTCCGACAAAAAAATCGAAAAATTCGCGTAGGCGCTAAACTAGAATTATGCCAAAACCAACAAAATTACACATTTTAATTGGTCTTCGTTCTATATTTATACCAATTTCTCTATTTTATAACTATCTCATTATAAATTGTATAATATTATTACTAATATTGTTATATTCAATATTATCTTGATGATAATTATATCAGGTAGATAGGCTAATTAGTATATTGTAGACATTTGTAGTACCTACCTACTATACGTCTATACCTATATTGTACTCAAACTCGAGTTGCCATCGTTGCCACTCGCTCGCCGCACTGCTTTTTTACGCATATCCACAGCGCTATAATTAAAGTATAGGGAGCTCGTCCACCGTAGGTAAGTGACCTAACAAGTAAACTAATAAGTAACACAAATGACTCATGTCTTTAAACTCATTGTAACACGACCAGGGCACCAGGCTTGATGGCCAGTTAAAGTATACGCACTTGTTATAGTGGCTCCCTTCGCCTGTATGGGCATCATAGTATATGGGCAGTGCTTACACAGTTTGAGGCACTCGTCGCTGCGCTCCTCAAATCGAAAATATCCCTCGACTTGCTATGCAACACCACCTTAAGTTAGGTCACAGGGTAATTACTATTTTTTTTTTATAGTCGGGTAACGAGCATAGGTGCCGAGACCATCCACAGAACGCTAATATGCCTCCAGGAGCCAGTTGAAGTATAATAAGTGTACCAATAGTGGCTCCATTCGCCAAACTCGAGTACCTCCGGGCTGCATTAAAGTAGTGTTGCACGCATGCGTATAAACGTAAAATCGCAAACTTTGGAAGGCTATAACTTCCAAAATAATGGTTTCCGCACAAAAATTCAAACGGTTTCGAAATCAGCGTTGAAAAACACGTCTTTTAAAAAAAGAAATTTCGAAATTCGTGTGGGGCGTGGTAAAGTGCATTTCAGCCCAATTTGTTAATTTTTAGTAAAATTATAATTCCAGCATACCTATTACCTATCCACGATTAACCGGTGTTCAAAATGTATTTTTTGTTTTGTAACTTTTCTGTTATATAATAATAAAAATTCTGATTCGCAGCAGTATATTATCATTTATCAGGTAGGCAATCTACCTGTGGTAGATCGCGGACCCAGTGCTGTTTGTACGTATGTCGTATGTGTATGATTTAACTCTAAAGTATCAAAGTTAATAAGTTATACCAAGTTCATTTTGATATAATACGGTAGATTAATATAATCAATTAATACATAATCCTAACCTAAACTAACCGTACTAAAATCCAATGAATAAAACAAACCAAATGTAACCCTTTTAAATTAGCCTATCTATTCTTCCCAGAGATCTGCACACAAACATTCATTTATATATAATATAGCTGATCCTGCGTTCAACTCCTTTTTGGTGTAACTCAACCACACTGGTGGGCAATGTGAGAAAATTTGCTTTGATGCATGCTTGTACCTGATCTGCCCGATTAACCAATAGCAACCATTTATAAACAAATATGTCCATCTCTGTTTGAGCACTTAGGACTTTGAGGACTATCCAACACAAAAATAATTTTTCAATTCGAACCAGTAGTTCCTGAGATTAGCGCGTTCAAACAAACAAACTCAGATTGTACATCAGATAATCACTATTGACGGATATGAAAAACTACCCTTTGGGTATACCAAGAGAATGCATGGCAGTTGTTGAAAATAAGTATATGTAAGTATAAAAAACTATACACACCTAAATTCGTCTCGGACGAAACTACACATGCGTACACATCCAATACAGTGATACAATGACATACTTGACAAATATAGTATAGGAGAGTTGTATCCACTTGGCCACCTTCTTTATTTTACCATTCATATTTCTATAATTTATAAAAACATTTTAATCAGATACTGAGATAAATAAGCATATTGAATATACTATTCGGTTATGCAATTTAAGTACAAAAGTGATGATATATATAAAAAAGAGCACTTGACAATTTCTAAACAAATATGAATGGAGGTATTTCATAATATATTTTGCTTTAATCTATCTATCCTTTTTCACAAAGCTATTAATAATAATAAACATTTTTGTTTCAAGTGAACAGACAAAATTGGATTACTTTATTAACTTAGTTAACATATTAAAATTATAATACATTTTAAGGTACATAATGTCCTCTGACTTTATGATAGCTTTTTATTTTTTCAATGTCTACAGAAGGATATTGTTGTTTGACAGCTTCCATGTCCATATTTGGATAACGCTTCATCAGATGCATCACATGGTTACGATCCCGACTTAAAAAAAATATATACATACAAATTAATATATAAAATTACCATAAAATTATTTTGAAATGATTTAGCTAAACCTTCTCTAATTATATATTTTAATAAATTACAATTTAGTTTGCTAATAATAGATAATTATCACATAATCACATAAGTACATAGAGCTTACTACAATTTATTGAAAATAAATAAAATTACTGTAGAACATTGATTATCCACAATAATTGGGACCAATAGAGTTGCAGATCATCAATTTATGCAGAGAATCAAACAATAATTAAAAATTAATGGGAAAAAAAATGTATTTTTTGAATTATTTTAACGATTTTCAACATAATCCTGTATCCTGTATAATGTTGTTTATCTCAAAGTTTATAATATAAATGATGAACTGGAATCTATGTTAGTATTAAAAATAACACAAAAATGTAGATGTGTGGATAGTATGTATCGAACTGTGTATAAAATATAAATAGAAGAACATATTTTTGAGCACTAAAAATATTAATTTTAGTATTTCAGTATTATATTTCTATTTTACCTTCCTATCTTAATCTCCTTAAAAAAATTGATGATGTTTTTCTAAACTTTTGTCGTTATTCAGATTTATGAATCCAACAAGTATATTAATTCCAAATATAGTGAAATACATATGAATAGGTACATTATTAATTATAATTGAGACTTTGTAAAAATAATATGTTTAGTAACCATTATCACAACTTTTTTATAATCAAATACAAAGTAGAAAATACTAGAAATAAAATTGATTCAAGGATCTTAAGTACCTATATGATTTAAGTAAATAACTTTTGACAAGGCTGTATTTATTTTAATCATTTAATAACCAATATGGTAATATAAGTACTTACTTTCTACTTTTTCTATTAGCATTATGTAATTTTTCTCTATATAACCTTTGGAATTTCTCAATGTTTCCATTAACAACATTAAACGTATGTTTATCTCTCCATTGTTTATTCAAAAATTTTGGTATTAAATGTTCAAATTTACGATAAAAAAAGTTCAACCCTGAAATTATAATAAAATACATAATTAATTTTACAAACACGATATGCCTACTCAAATGGTATCCTACTATTATAAACTCAAAAGTTTGTAAGTATGTTTGTTACTCTTTCACATAAAAACTACTGAATGGATTTTAATGAAACTTTACAATAATATATCTTATGCATTAGAATAACATAGGCTACAAATCACCCCCTTAGGTCCAACCAGGGTATGTGCTCAAACGGGGATTTAGAGATTTACGGTGGAAATTTTTGTTTATAAATGGTCGCCATGGGTTTTAAGTAAAGTTATGTACATCTTCGTAGATGAGGAAGAAATGTTGGCATTCACAATTAGTCCAGACGTTTAGGAGGAGTTCAGTGACATACTTGGTATAACTTTGATACTTATTAGTTAAATTATAAAGCGATCTACAGCAGGTAGATTGCCAACCTGATAACTACTGCTGTGAATCAGAATTGTTATCCCAGGCAACAGAAGAATTAAGATAAATTATGAACACCATACACCAAATATTAAATAACGAATTGAACAAAGTTTGAGTCATATAGAGTTGTCGCATTTAAAGGGAAACAAAGTGCATGGGATCAGCTAGTTATAAAATATGGTCATTGATAAATATAGCCTAAATTATTTTTCAACTTTATACTAAGCAACTAAAAAATTATTAAAAATTAATAATTATATAAAAATACATAAAGTAAACTAACTTTGATAACTAAATAAAATATTTTTTCTACCTTATAAATTCTTCAAATTTGAAGTCATTATTAAGTATTTTCTAAAAAGCAATAATTTACCCAATAAATTAGTAACTAATTGTCCAGGTCTTTCTGCAGATTCTCCAACTTCTAATTTGTAATAAGCTTCATTACGTTCACGTACAACAGTTTCTAAATTATTCATACTTTCTTCAACCTTTTAATAATATAAATAAATGTTAATTATAGGTTCCATGGATAATAAATAAAATGCTTCATTGATATAATGATATTATAATTAAAGAATACCTTATCAATACGTTCGGGATTTGGGAATAATTCAAATTGAGCTTTGCATTCGTGTTCCATTGTTAATAACATATTGCGTTCTTTAAGTAATACATACCTGCACAATATATAAGAAAAATAATAATACAAGATTATGTAAAGCAGTAACACATAAGTATAACATTATAAATTATAATACATTTAGATTGTTGGTATTTTAATTAAAAAAAACTATACAAGATACAAATATTTGTTTGTCTCAACTACTACGACATAACATGTTGGGGAGGCACAAATAGAACAGACATTAATACATTGCATTATTTAAAAAACAGCAATAAATAGAGCTTGACAAATCTGAGTTAGTTACGAGCTATTCAATATTTTTAATAGTTGATAATAGTTTTTTTACACTTAGATAACATCTAAAATGATCTTTACAAAGAACTTAACTTAAGTTCTAATCTTATTGATTATAAGGTTACTTGAAACTATCTAAGTTGTTTCATTACCATAGAACAAAAAATAATAGTCATATTATATTATAATTAGTACATTCATAAATACATTTCTCAGAATTTAAAATCTAAAATGTAAATTAAATTGTTATAACTTTTGAGAAGGTACAAGGTACCTAGTTATTGTATGAAAATAAATGTAATCAGAAACAGTTAAAAATGTATGATTTAGTTTTAGTACAATGTTTATAAATCAAAACAATTTATTATACTTCATAGTAAATAACAATAATATCAACTATCTTGCAATTAGTGAGCTACGGGTCCTTTAAA
>CARXXK010000003.1:11795369-11921542 GCA_949089665.1 Macrosiphum euphorbiae | reverse complement strand
TTCTTATTATTATTGTTTTATTATATTTGTAAATATTTTTGACATTCAAACTTAGGTATATACTATATAGAGTATATTTGGTACATTGGCATGCACAGCCCGTTGTGGCAGAATGTTACTTGAAACAAGTTATTTAGGTATTGCACGCCTATGATTTGGTATATATTCTATACACTATAGTACTATACAGTATATAAGCAACAGGTATAGCCAATACCTATTGCTTACATACACGTCTCAACTCTCAAGATTAATAAAATGTTTTCAAATTAAAACATTGGGGTACCTAGATAATAATTAATATGTTTAAACACTTTAATATTTAATAAATAATTTCAAATACCCATAAAATATTTATTTAAGAAGACTCTACACCCATATGCTTTGTCTCCATCTTCAAACTCATAATTGAACTCAAACATTGAATAAACCATTAACTCATAAAAAAAAAAAACAACAGTATGAGATTCACTAGATTAGGTATATTCTTTATTTTAAATTTGATAGTAGGTACTTACTACTTATAAGTAGGTACCTACTTAATGTCCTAATCTATGTTATGTATTATGATACTCATTGTACATTATAGTTTTATTAGGTATAAATATTTTCCTAGATATTAATTTGAATTAATTTTTATTGAAATTTTATTAGATAATGAAATTGATGAAAGCGCTTTTAGAGATTTGACTGAGTCTATGGTTCGTGAAATTGTTTTACCGATAGGACCTCGATCAAAAATTTTTAAAAAAATTGAAGATTTAAAAATTTCTTCAAACTTGGTAAGTTTGTATTCTATACTGTTAGGATTTTTATTATGATTTTTAGGTATTATATTACTGAACTAGTGTAATCAAATATGATAGTTGGGTTAGTATTTTTACTATTTTTACAAGATTCAAAAAGGAAATCTTGGCCTGAATTTTAGTTTTCATTTGGATAACATAATACCTGTAATATTTAAAATAAATCATTAAATTCTATTACCTACTTACAGTTAACTAATATTATTATATTTTACAGACTGATGTTACTAGAAATAAAGTTGATTTGTTTTCTGATAATGATAAATATTTGTTTGATACGCAATGCATTTTACCCATCAATTTAGATAATACAAATCCTGATCAAGTAATGCCATTATTACAATACATTTATGCTCATGATTTTCAATTAAATTAACTATCAATTACCAATTATAATATATAATGATTACAGTTTGGAATAAGTTCCTTATTAGTGCTTTTTAAACGTGAACCATCTAATATTATGATTATAATATAAGGTGAATACTAAATCAAGTTATATAAATCCATATATTTACAAAAATAAATATTTAATATAGGTAATCATTATATTAATAATTTTATAAATTGTATATTATAATACTTAGATTTACACAATTTAGTATAGTTTGAAATTTAATCATATGCTATAACTTTCAGTAGGTACCTTTAATTTCTATTTAATTATTATAATTTACCTAGCATTTTTTTTAGCCCTCAATAGGTAACACCTTAATGAACCTTGATTCTATGTCAACGGTTGACATTAATACACCAAGTACTAGTTATAGTAATAATAATGTCCAATGTTTCCTCGAATGTTTCCCTACTGAAAAAGTGATGATTTCCATGGATGATTCAACCTTGGTTCAAAGTTTCAGTGATACTGTATGAATTTTTGTCTTAATAACTTATACAGCTAAGTATTCTTGGTTTAAATGAATTATTATTTTTTTTCTGAAACAGGTTAAGTTAAGAGATATTTTATTAAATTATCACGATGGTCAAATGATTTTAGACAGTTATGAAAATCAAAATGAGTTGAATGGCAAATTGAGAAATAAATTAAGCCATTTGATAATAAGTTATTCACTTAAAGAAAGTATAGAAAAAAAAATATCTCGAGAAAAATTTGGATTATTATCTCAAGCTATCTCAATATTATTTCCAAATGAAAATAAAGAAACTTATTATACTCCTTATAAAAAAGAGTCTACAAGGGTAACTCCTGCTCGTGAAAATTTCATGTATACACGTTCATTTGTTACGAGTAAAGACCGGATTTATATGTTTTTACATATTGTTATTGGGTCTATATGCAGTCTTATGAGAGTAAAAAATGTGGACGATTCGTTCAATTCTGAATGTGTAGAAAAAAGTTTTTTTTTGCATATTTGAGAATATTTCATGGGTTGGAGAATATTTAACCCATTTAGTATATTTTGGAATATTTCGTAAATTGTGAACTAAAATTTGTATTTATTTTTATTAATTTTAATATTACGGTACTCTGAAAAATTTTTTTGACCATTACAATTTATTTTTTTTTTTCATTTTAATAAAAATAATACACGCAGTATTATCAAGGTTTATCTATGTATATCTACTGATAAGATCAACTTATAAGTTTATCAAATATTCAAATAAGTATCAAAATTTTGTTTTTGTGTTTTAATATTATACTGTTATATTTATATTATATTATATTCCAACTTCTTACTCTTGCTAAAGTGCAATACTATTCCATTAGGTATAATATGCAACTCTTAATACCTAATTAATATCTCACTATAAAAATATAGTTGAAAATAAAATTTTAAAAAATAAATGCATATTAAAGCATATACCTAATGATCAGGGCTCGGAAGTTGTGGCACTAAAAATGGTAATTTTTAGCTCCTTAATAAGCACTAAAAAACTCTAAAATATGCGCTATAAATAGCACGAAAAATCAAAAAATATGCATTTAACTTGAAAAAATTATAATTATAAATTTATTACAAAAAAAAAATTAAATGTTATTATTTTATTAATTATTATTCATTACAAAAAAAAATTATTATAATATAACTATTAATACATCGGACCGTCGATGAATTGTAGAACTGTAAAAACATGAAATATTATTCGCTTTATTTCCAATAATTTGAATATTTTTAAAAATATAACCAAATAAAATCATTATTTTCAACTAAATGTGGTTATTTTCCAAATTATCTGATAATATACCCAAAAATAGCACTAAAAACCTTAAAATGGCAAAATAGCAATAAAAATCATATATATGCAAAAAATGGCAAAATAAAATTTCGTGTATGACATCAGATAAGTGTGAAACATATTTGTATCTTACTTTGGGTGTTCTAGGACAAACCAAAAAAAATATGCATTTGCCACAACTTCCGAGCCCTGCTAATGATGTTTTTTGATTATTTTTGAATATTTTTTAAATTTTTGAGAGAATATAATGAGAATATTTGAAGGTTTTTTAGAGAATATTAGCATCATAATTTGGGTATTTTAAGAGAATATAAATCCGGACTTTAGTTATGAGTTACACCAAAAACCAAAATTGATTTTGTAGAAAATCGATTTTGCATAAAAATTCCCGTTTTTCTTAATTTTTAGGTGTTTCTTCCTTGAGCTTTTGAAAACTATTGGGAGTTTTAAAATTATACCTCTTAACTGCACCAACTAGATTCACTTTCCCATCGATCAAGATACTGTTGAAAAAAATCGAAGCAGTTTTACTGCCCCAAACCGTGATGACAGACACAAAAAAAAAAAAAGGTGGGCAAGTAGGTGTCGCTCTGCTGTACTACAGTAGGTTACAAGTGGGTCATTGTATAATGGATGGTATTAAATTTGAATTCAATGATATAATATCATTGTATAAGAAAAACGATTCTGAGCGGAGACGGTATGTCCTTCTAGGTATAAGACATATTATATACATATCTATGGTATTAAAAAAAATTGACCTATAATGAATTCCAAATTAATCATATCACAAAATCCATTAGGTACTTATAACGCTTTATACACCAACAAAAAACCCTGATACTATCATAGATATATATAGTAGATTACTTTAGAAACTTCAAGTACCCACGAATAATATATTATACAATCACAACAAAATAACTAAAATCGTAATTCTTGGTTTAAATATGAAATTTTGTCTACATTTGAAATTAAAATGTCTGTAAAAAATAAGTGTGTTTATATATTTTTTAGATTTTTTGGTTACAGTATGAATTATTTAAGAGAATCTTTGTTTTAAATTTTCAACTCTTAGTTATAAAAACTGAACATTTTATAATTTTTTAATTCCAACGATTGATAATTTTCGAGATTTTGATAAATTTTGTCAAAATTCCAACTTTAAATGCTTATAAAAAAAAATCGTGCCTATGTATTTTTAAAATTTTTCAACTGATATTGTAACAATATATAAGAAAGCTTGTATTAAATTTTCAGACTTTTTGGCCCACCAAATAAAATTTTATTGACAATTATAAAAAAAAAAACTAAAAAAATTGAAAACTGAAAATGTCCGTAAACAGCTCAAAAAGAGTCAAAATATTTTCAAAATTGTATGGTGTATAGGAAATGCTAATATAAACATTCAGTGAAATTTTCATGTATTTACAGTTATTCGTTTTTGAATTACAACAAAATAAGGAAATCGCTACATGAGAAATCGAGTGAAAATCCAATGTTGTAAAAATTTGAATTTCAAACGCTCATAAAAATGTAATTTGACTGTCCGGTAGAGATTTTTTTATTGATAAAGGTAGATAATCTTATAAGGAATCTTGTGTTTCATTTTCAAATCTTAGATTTAAAAAGAAAAATTTTTACGAATTCTTAACTCCAAATAATTTGCTAATTTTCGTGATTTTTCCATATTTTGTCAATTTTTGAACTTTAAATGCTTATAAAAAAAATTGTGACTAAGGATTTTTAATATTTTTCATCTGCCTTTGAAACAACATATTAGGAGCCTTCTATTAAATTTTCAAGCTTTCGCAACCAACAAATAAAATTTTATTGATATTTCTAGAAAAAAAACTAAAAAAAATGAAAAATGAAAATGTCCCTAAACAGTTCAAAATAAATCAAAATATTTTGAAAATGTTATCGTGTATAGAAAATGCAAATATAAACAACCAGTGAAAATTTCATGTATCTACGGTCATTTGTTTTAAAGTTACACCAAAAACCAAATTCGATTTTTTGGAAAATCGATTTTGCGTAAAAATTCCCGTTTTTCCTTAATTTTTATGTTGTTTTTCCCGGCGCTTGTGAAAACTACTGGAAAATGTTTACTTTTGACCCCCCAAAGTACCAACTAGATTCACTTTCCTATCAGAAAAGGTACTATTGAAGAAAATCGAAGCACTTTTACTGTCCCAAAACGTGATGACAGACACAAAAAAAAATATAAAAATATAAAAATATAAAAAAAAAACACACATCATTGTAAAACCAATACATTCATCGCTCCGCTCAGAATCTAAAAAATAAAAACAAAAAACACACATTGTAAAATCAATACATTCATAGTTTCACTCAGAATCTAATAACAGTGTAAAATGGATTCTTCTGATCGTCAAATAATTTATATGTTATACAAATTGATGAAAAACATTAGTTTTTATGCAAGATTGGTGTTTGATAAAATTGATTTTGGTTTTTTGTGAAACTCTAAAACAAATGACCTTAGAATGAAGATACATGAAATGTTCACTTAATGTTTATACTAGCATTTTTTATACACCATAAACCCATTTTCAATTGAGTTGTTATCGGAATTTTCAGTTTCCAATTTTTTTTCTATAAATGTTAATAACATTTACAGCTTAAAAACTTAAAAATATTTTAATATTTTAAAATGTAATATAAGGTTCCTTATAACTTTGTCTACCTTTATCAAAAAAATATTTCTACCTGAAAGTCAAATTAAATTTTAAGATCAAATTTTTACAACTATTTTGATATTCACTCGATTCTCATGTAGCGATTTCTTATTTTGCTGTAATTCAAATACATCAAAAAAATAGATCAAATACCTATATATTATTATGTACAAAAACAACATAAAAAAATTTTTTTGGTGGTCCAGTTATGTCCATATGTGGCCTGCAGGCCAACTATTTTGGCGACCCCTGCCGTAGAAACTTAAAATCTATACAATATGATTTATTTTATCATTTTCTATACTCGATACAATTTTCATAATATTTTTACTCGGTTAGAGTTCTTTACGGACAATGTTTTCAGTATTTTTTTTTATAAATGTCAATAAAATTTTATATGTTCGGTCAAAAAGAGTGAAAATTTAATATAAGCGTCCTGATGAATTGTTACAGTATATATAATAGTTGAAAACTATTTAAAAATTTGTAGGCACAATTTTGACGAAATTTCGAAAATTGTCAATTATAAAATGTTAAATTTTATATTCTGAGTGGAACGATATGAATGTATTGATTTTACAATGTGTATTTTTTTTTTGTTTCTGTCATCACGGTTTGTGGCAGTAAAACGCTTCGATTTTCTTCAACAGTATCTTGTTCAATAGGAAAGTGAATCTAGTTGGTGCAGTTGGAAGGTATGATTTTAAAATTCCCAATAGTTTTCAAAAGCGCAGGGAAAAAAACATAAAAATTAAGGAAAAACGGTAGTTTTTACGCAAAATCGATTTTCCACAAAATCAATTTTGGTTTTTGGTGGAACTCTATGTATAACAAATGAACGTGTATACATGAAATTTTCACTGGTAGCTTATATTTACATTTTCTATACACGATAACATTTTCAAAATATTTTGATTTGTTTTGAACTGTTTAGGAATATTTCCAGTTTCCAATTGTATTAGGCTTTTTTTAACTACACAAGGCTCCTACTATATTTTTACAATAATAGTTGAAAAAGATTAAAAATCATTAGTCACAGTTTTTTTTTTTTTATAAGCATTTAAAGTTCAAAAATTGACAATATACGGAGAAATCACGAAAATTAGAAAATTATTTTGAGTTAAAGATTCGTAAAAATTTTCTTTTTAAAACTAAGGTTTTAAAATGTAATACAAGATTCCTTATAAGATTATCTACCGTTATCAAAATAAGAAAGTCTACCTATAAGAAAGTCAAATTAAATTTTTATGAGAGTTTGAAATTAAAATTTTTACAACATTAGATATTCACTCGATTTCCTTATTTTGTTGTAATTCAAAGACGAATAACTGTAGATATATGAAAATTTCACTGAATGTTTATATTACCATTTCCTATACACCATACACTTTTAGCTCGCTATATGCGGTTAGAACGAACATTCGTTGTAACCGATTAAAAGCGGAAATACAAAAATAAAACCGACGACTTTTTTTTATCTTAGATAATAAATTTTTATTTGAGATTAATTTATACATGCATGTACATACATTATTTATACATTAATATATACATTTATTATTATAATTGGAGATTTAATATATAATTATAAAACACTTGAATTAATTTAATTTAATTTCTTAAAATAATCTTTGATCGAACTTTGTTGTTGCTTCGTGTTAGAGTTGATCGATGTGTCTAATAAAGACAATGCTTTTCTTTCAGCATCTGTCCCTTCATATTTTGTGTAATAAAATTTTTCTAGAGTTCTCAATGCAGCACGAGCTTCGGATATTGACGGCACAGTTTCAAACTCATCAATATCAGTATCATTATCTAGCCCAACTTGTTGGCTGGCTATGACATTGTTGACTATATCTTCATCTGTTTGAATTTCTGACGTTATTAGGTCATCATCAATCTGTAAGTAGTCCACGTCGATGTCATTAATCAATCCACTGTCTGCTTGTAGCTGTGTAGTATCGGTCGTAACGTCACAAAAACCTGCATGCCGAAAGCAATTAGCAATCCCCGTCGATGTTACATTACGCCAAGCTTTATCCAGCATTATTATGGCATCCAAAACAGTTGTTTTTGATTCTATTTTATTTTCAATATCCTCAATCATTTTCAGTACCAACTGATTCCGGTAATGAGCTTTAATGTTCCTTATAACGCCCTGGTCCATCGGTTGAAGTACAGCAGTAGTGTTGGCGGGCAAAAATACGAGTTTAATAAATTTCAAATGCTGCAATGATGGATGTGCTGGACAGTTGTCCACCAACAGTAGAATTTTTTTTTTCTTAAGGCGTAACTCATCATCCCAATAATTTAGAGTCTTTTCAAAAATTGCTGAGGTCATCCAAGATTTGGTGTTATTTTCATAAAATACGGGAAGTGATGAAACTCCTTTAAAACACCTAGGGCTTTTCGATTTTCCTATAACAAGGAGTTTTCTTTTATCAGATCCGGTCATGTTGGCTGCCACTAAAATTGTTATTCGGTCTTTGGATAATTTTCCATCCGAGCATTTTTCCCCCTTGAAGCGAAGAGTTTTATCAGGAGTTAATTTGAAAAAAAGGCCTGCTTCATCGGCATTATAAATGTCGCCATCACAGTAACCTGCTCGAAGGGATGGCCAAACGTTAGCCAGCCAGTTAGAGCAGATACCAGTATTAACTGCAGATGACTTACCTGAGATCTTGCTGAAACCAATGTTGTGCCGCTGTCGGAAACGCTGAATCCAAGATGCAGAGCATTTGAAATTTTCTACTTTCATTTTTTCAGCCAGTTGGTCAGTTTTTGCTTGCAAAATAGGACCACTTATAGGCACATTCAATAACCGTTGTTGTTTGAACCATACTAGTACAGCTTTTTCAAGGTACTTATGCTGTGCAGTTCGCAGTCGTTTTGCGTTAAGTGACGTGGTTTGAAACATATTTTTCAACTTATCCCGGTTCTTCCATATGGTCGAAATTGTCGACGAACAGGTGCCGAATTCTTTTGTAATTACGCTGTTTTTCTCACCATTTTCTAAACGCCCGATTATACCGATTTTTTTGTCCAGCGTAAACTGACGACGCGACATGGTGAACGTCTACACGCAACTGACGCTATTTGTAATTTTTATTAACTTGAAAACACCAGAATATGTAAGAATAATGTTTATTATTGTATTGTATTATATCGTGTATAATTGTAAATGTTGAGCTATCATAGTACATACTAATAGCTAATAAAAAAAAAAAAAAAATGTTTTTTATTAATAAGTAATCTAAATCTACACAACTAAAGATAATGTATGTCAATGATTAATCGACCTAAATACGAAAATAGTTCTTATCTTGCAGGTACGTGTTCGTAGTAACCGGAAGGTCGTTAGTCTAGTTAGCTTTATTTTACTCGTTATAGCCGATAACTCGTAATAACCATACTCGTTGTAGACGTATATTTTAATATGCAATCATCATTATGTGCTCGTGCTGGGACCTAACGTTTTGCTTGTTGTAAGGCGTAATCAGTATCTTGTTCTAAGCGATGCTCGTTATAGTGATTTCTACTGTAGTTTATTTTGTTACCAAAAAATCTAAAAAATACATAAGCACAGTTTATTTTCATGGTTATTTTAAGTTCAAATTTTATCGAAATTACATAATAAAAACCTAGAATAACTATTATTTTGTTGTGATTGTATACTATCATTCATGGGTATTTGAAACTTCTAAAGTACACTACTATTATCTATGATAGTATCAGGGTTTGTTGTTGATGTATAACGCGTTAGAAGTATCTAATGGATATTGTGATATGATTAATTTGTAATTTATTATAGTAACCTATTTAAAAAAAAAATAACAATTTTTTTAAAAACACACTTCTAAAAAAACATATTTAAAAAAAAAAACTATGAAACATTTACTGATGAAAAATTTAAAAGTGTGTGGTGCATCATACATTCATACAAAACATTTAAAGCCGAGCTAAGTCTCACATACACTTCTTTGTTCAATTCTGTTTATAAGAAAGTGACTGGGAGACTCACGATTACACTGAAATAATTTTTCCCGACGATAATTGAACATGAAAATGAATCTGATGAAATCATGAAAATGAAACTCAAGACACCAACATAACCGTTATAAGAAAACAACACAACTCCAATTACGTTCAACTACTTAATTCATTTGACTTAATACAGCTTTCCCGAATTTATACCTTGTCATACAAACATGTACCATTCCAAAACTTCCGTTTCTTGTGAACCGGTCATTTTCAAAACTCAAACTTATGAAACTAGACTCCGGTCAACAATGGCACAAGTAGATTAGAAAGTCTTATTTGATATCCTTGTGAAAAGATTTGACAATTCTATTAACATTGATGACGCGATAGATAAGTTTAGCGTTAACAAGTGAGTAATGAGAAGTCATTACTTTTTAAATAATTAAATATTATTTGTTAAACATTTTATGTATGCATAAATGTTATTTATTATAATTTCATATTAAATTTTAAACGTTACTGTTATAAAATATATTTTAATACTGTACATGAGTATAAAAAGGTTTTTTTTATATACAATATAAAATCACCCTTGGCATTCGAATTTAAGTGTAAATATTAATTTTAGGTGGGTAGGTGGGTTGGTATTCTGTATTTGGCCCTGGTCAAAAGTAGTTCACCACGCCACTGCTGGGAGTATATGTCAAGTGTAAGAGCACCACACACTTTTAAATTTTTCATAATTTTTTTTTTAAATGTTTTTTTAGAAGTGTTTTTAAAAAAAACATTTTTATTTTTTATTTTCTACTTTTTAGTTAAAAGTAAATTTTTTTATTAAACGTTTAAAAATATTTATTAATAAATAAATAAGTTTATTGGGTCGTGAAATGACAAGACTTTTATTTTGTTTCACACAACAAATTGAAATTTTTTTATATGAAAATTTTTTTTGTATTTTAACAACATTATTCTGTTATATGCTGTACGGCTAAGTAATGGTTAGGTTAACCCGCATTGACCCAGAGAAACCCTTTGTACCTGTACTTCCTCGGAGATGATTTTGCACACCCGTCATCGCCGACCTGGAGGTCCGGGTCCCAAAATGACAACGGATTATTGTATTGTCATCCAAGAACAAGGTCTATACCAATTTTCAGAATTTTTCATCGTCAAAAAGTGCCTCAAATCGAGCGCGCAAGATTTGATCACAGACAAACAGACGAGAAAGCGAACTTAAGAAAAGTGTGTAATAAAAAGGATTTAGTTTTTACTACTAAGGATTTTTACATAGTTATTCAATCATTGTATAATACAGATACTGACTACTGTTAATGTATAGTTATTATTAGAGCAAATTTAGATATTACTGTATTTATAAAGGAGAATATTAACTGAGCTCGAGCGACGAGCGTAGTTTTTTTCCGTGTTTTTATTTTAAAACGAGTTATAAATACTAAAATACTCAAATAATTCATTTTGAATTTCATACTACTTGTTTTAAGATAAAAATATGAAAAATACTAGTCCAGTAAATATTCTCGTCAGTCCTCGACAAATTGAATACCTAATATCTAAATTATAAATAAACCGTGTATAGTAAGAATCCGGTAGGTACGTAGATTTGTCATGTTACGCGTGTGTAAAGCCAGAGACAACACATGCGGAAGCGGGTGTGCCATCTTTGATCCCTAGTTATCTATCGCTAATCGTTATAAAATAGATGTTCCACGTAACGGTGACGCCATAAACACATATTATTATAAAACACAACAACAAACAATTAGCCAATGGCACGAATCAATTAATTCGTGGCCAATAGTCATGGCTCAGGTAGTCAGGTATGTACTTCGAATCTCTACGAAACCAATTGAAACTTAACATAACATATTATATTATTTTCCTTCAACTATTTCAAATTTTAACGGGGGGGTAGGGGATTTATGGATATTTGGTTTGTTTTAACACAGAATTCAGTTTTTAATTAATTATTAAAAAGTGAAATGATCGTCGTTTTGTTTGCAACAGTTTACGCAACAACAGCCGTAGTGCCGTGTAACAAAGTAACAAACTAACAAGTGCACCGTCTCCCAGACTCTCGGTGCCCTCGGGCTCCGACCCCACAAATTACAATTTATGTTGCCTGCAACGCACTCTAACAGCGATAGCGATTATTCCTTATCTACGATCATCATTGACGTATAAATAATTGTACATACTACATAATATTATAACATAATAATATAATATAATGTTATTTAAGGTCTATTGGCTATAATAATATTAGGTACTTGTAAATATATTATTTTGTTTCCAGCAGTTGTCAGTTGCTGCTTGTTACTTGTTACATTTGACTACTCGTCTAGTCGTCGGTCGTTTTTTTTTGTCTTAATTGTATTCGATATATAATTGTTCGATTCTGTTTAGTGATAACTATTAAAGATGCGTTATTAAATATTTCCATTGTGTTTTGCGTTTCACATTTTCAGAAGTGTCAAACAACTACAACAATAATTATGACGACTAAAAGTTTTTACTGGTGTTTATCTTTTGTTTTCCTTACAATCTCCACAGTGTCTCCTCACGAAGGTAATTTCCATTTTTATAAATACCTATTATCAATGACATACTTGACATATATTTGATTAATGGTCTATTCAGTGTGCACACATACAAATTTTACAACTTTGGTGTATGGTGTATCGGTGTTTGAATTCTATATATCTGTATTTTATTGGTACTTACTATTAAAACAGTATTTCTGTTTATAGTTTTTCTTATTTGACACTATTTTATTTAGAGGTCATGGTAATTATTAGGTACTTACTTTCATTTTATACATTAATATGATATTTTTAAAACATCTCGATGCTTTATATTATTTTATTTCAACATAGATAAACAAATGAAAGTAGGACATTTCCCTTGCGTTAAAATCATTAGGTATATCATAGAAATTTTAGATGAAATGTATTTTGTTGGGTACTTTTATATTTAACGTAGGTATATGGTATATCTATAGACTATAGCTAAAGCTACTAGCTAGGTATATCTAAATTATAGATGTATCAAATAAAAATGAATTTCTAATTACAAAAAAAGAGTATTGTTTACATAAGATTATTTAAAAAATTAAAGATCATAATATATTTAAATATTTATGAATAGGCTTAATTAATAAACATGTTTTAATTCAGACAGAATATATATATAAATGTCCTCCCATCCCAGCAGTCTTTTCCCATTAGGATTTTTTTCTATTACTGTGGATCTTTTGATTCCCAGGAGATTTATTGTTTTTAATATATTTATCTGCAATTTTATTTCCTTCAAGGTTGGTTCTTCACAACCCTGTTCTTCTCAAATTTCCTGATTAAAATAAAAGATGTTGTTCGGTTCTTCACAGTTCAAGAACTTTTCAAAGAAATCAACCCATTTCTTTGTCAGCTCTTAGTTTGTAGTTATCAGGGAGCCATTGTTTATTCCTTGAAAATCTTTCTTTCTTTTTTTTTGTGTTTACCTCTGAGGTTATTTATTCACTAGTTCTGTGCACTTTATAGTCAAGTTCTGCCGATCCTAGTATATTTTGAACGTATTTTCTCTTTTCATTGATGATTTCATGATTTTTAATTATACCAGTTAATAATAAAATGATAAATATGATATGAAAATAGTGAGAAAAAAATCTGCCTAGTTAATGCTTAGTAGATATGATATTCACATCAAATGTTATTTTTATTAGTGTTATACATGTAAATAATTATATAAATTTGATTTTCATATTTTAATGTTTTTAAACATATTCTAAACTTATACCATGTTTCTTAATTTTATTTTTGTTATTATTTAAATCAATAGAATTTTTATTTTTTTGCAGACAATTTTTATAAAGTTTCCACACCAGATAAGATTTTTTTAGAAACCGATATAATTACACTTCCAGGTGTACGAATAAAAAGATTAGCTGAATCGAGTGTAAATAATACTAGTACTACTACTCAACAAAAAAATATTTCTATTCAAGCAATCATAGACAAAAACAATGGAACAAAACAAACAAAACAAGGTAAGTACCTACAAATCAAGTCATTTAGGATCAGGTATTCAAATAAAAAAATAATAAATTCTTGTATTTTTTTCAACACATTGACTATTAATTATTGTAATGGAGTTGAGGGTTTACTTTAATTAAAACCTTGTATAGAAATTAAGTTAGTTATTTAGGGGAATGGCAGTTCTATTGGTCTAGAACAGGCATGTCAAACATAAAGTATCCCTATCTAGGGATTGTATAATGTATATTGTGTGTACTACTTCATTATTTTAAATTGGAATACAAAATTTAAATTCGGCCATTCCCATTAAATGTAACTACAGAATTTATTTATTTTATTTATTTGGTATAATATTAAATAACATCAATCATTATAATGATGTGTAGTATGTCTAAGTTTATTCAATCAGTATATTTTTATTTTTAATATTGTTTTATACAAGTTACTGTTAATGGGTAACTGATAATTTTTTTTTTTTTAAAGTAATCAAAATCAAAATTTTTAATCTTTTTGTTTAATTTTTAATTGTCAACTAACTTAAGATCTTAATTTATCTAGAAACAAATACACTAAACACTTCAATTGTTATGAATGACACTGATAAGGTTTTTGGAAAGAATTTAACTTCAGTGACTCATGAACCTCCAATTCAGGCGAGTTCTGGAAATATAAGTTATATAGGTAAAGTAGTAGTGTCTTAGTTAAAAAAATTAATTTTACTTAATAAAATTAATATTTATTATTTTTTTAGGAACTCCGACGCCTATATCTCTGCCAGTTGATTTAGAATTTCCTTCAGCGATTACCAATGAAACACTTAAAAATCATAATATAACCAAATCAAAAAATGTAAGTTGGATTTTAAATAACTAATTTAGTATTAATTGAACAATAAAAATGAAAGGAATGTCAGTAAATTAATGCGAGGATAAACAATTCCAAAAATTATTTTAAACAGAGCTTTAATTTAATCAATTTAAAAATATGTTTTAATTTATCGCCATATTGGTGGTTGCTTTTCCTTCAATGGTTTTTTGGAATTTCCTCCAAAATTTTAGGAATTAATATTAGGTTATTTTATTAAATCATCTGATTAAATTGTATTATATATTAAATATCTTATGTATATAGTAGATAGGTAATAAATAAACTATTTCCCTCCTCCCCCTCAAAATAAAAAACTAAAACAAATTGATACTTCACTGTTCTACACGTAATCTTAAATATTCATTACGAGGTCATATCTAAATCTATTATAATTATAACAGTTTTTTTGCTTAGGTTCGCAAAATATGATAAAATGATAATTTGCTTATCTGAAGATAAATGAATAGTTGTTATTTTTTTTATTTTAATTAATTTTATTCAACAATGTCAACATTTTAATCATAAGTGTGATTGATAACTTTAACAATTTTTGAAGAATATGCATATTATAAAACAAATTAATTAGTACTTTTATTTTAAAATACACGGTTTTAGTTTTTATAATATTTATGCATTATTGAAAAAAAAAATATTTACACATAGAAACTATATTACATATACAGTGTACTTACTTCTGTATTAAAGATATGAAATTATTAAAAAAAGCCACTCATTAATTACATCTCAGATAAAATAAAATTCATAAAACTAGAAAATTCAATATTTATTGAATGTTTAATTTTTAGAACCATATTATGTCAATTATTTATGTAAAAATGAATAGTTATAGAAATATTGATATTTACGCGTTATCTCGACTACCTTGGGTGCACAACCGTGTTATATCGACTACCAAAATATTTCCAAGACTACCTATTATCATCAACCGTGTTATCTCGACTACCTGGTAAAAATAATATGTATTCAATATTTTTTTACGTTTTTACGGTTATAAAAAATGATTACAAAATAATGTTTAAGTACTTAAAAAAAATCTGGTAAAAATAATATCTATGGTAATTAATATTTTTTTGTGGAGGGAAGTATGTTTTAAGATCCATTAGAATTTTATCAAATGGTGTATCGTCTCCAATGTCTTGTCACCAAACAAATTCAGTAAGATTCTCACAGGTAGTCTGGGAAATATTTGCGTAGTCGAGATAACATTTAAGTACCGAAATATTAAATACAATTAATTGCTGATATTGAAATCTATTGGTAATGACTAATGACATTTACATTATTTTAGGATTTGATAATTTTTGTGTATTATATTGTATGAACATTGTAAATTATACCATCATTGTAATAAGTTATAAAATATTATTATTATTATTATTATTATTATTCCTCAAAATTATTGTTGATTTATTAAAATAATATTTTAATTCATAGAATATTAAGACAACTTATATTATTAATAAATAACATTAATCACAATTTTGGAATCTTTAAATTGACAAAACATTAAACTATAATTACTTTCAACTTTCAAGGTAATATTCTGATGAAAGCAAAATATAATGTATATTGTTAATTGGGTTTACAATGATCTATATATATTATATAAAAAACACTAATGGTCAAAAGAAGAATGCTCTAAAAGTTCCATAAAAATATAACATTTATTAATTTTTTTTTTTCATAAGACTTACTTTCTTTATAACTTCCAAGTTTAAGTTTTATAAACAATACAGCAAATCAAGGTCTGAAATATTTTTTCTATTTCACGATTTTTCATTGATTTGAATTTATGATGATATTACACCACTGTTCTAACTGTTCTAAGTCAAGACAAGTATGCCTTACACTTTCAATACTCATACTTTTACCAGATTCTGATTTTTCTTTTAAAATATTACCTTATAGCATAAAAACCAATGTTATTTACTCTATTAAATTAATTTATAACACTAAATATTATTTTATCTAAATAGCGCGTGCACTTTGACCATACCTGTATAAATGATATTTTATATATAATAAATAGTCAAATTTTAAATTATGTTTGATAGTGAATAATTTCAATGTTCAACAATACAATGTGATTTGTAATATAAAATATTGATTGTGATAACATGAGATATTCTGTAAAAGCACAGAACAATAAAAGAAAGAAAGGTATTTGAAAGAAAATTGATAAGGGATCCGCGATTCTTAAAAGTCTTCCATCAAATGGATACATTCACAGGTCTGGACACGGGTTTAAATACAATATTATTATAATTTGGTCCATTAAATTTGAGGAGCCTAAAAAATCCGTAATTTCTAAAGTGCAGGGTTTGTGGCCTGCATAAAAATATGCTTTGTAATAAAAATAATTAAAATGATGCCACTATTACACATGTGTTAGACAGAGTCAATATTATTATATGAGTACGGCCTCTGCTTCAGTTTACACCCTATTAACTATCAAAAAATATATTATTATATGATTTTTAGGATTCTCATATATACTACAATAGTACAACAATTAACAATATCAAGGTATTTAATGATTATTGGGTTGATTTGGAGAACCATCCAGATGCAAATATTCATGATATGTTATCAGATTCTCATCGCAGAGCTGCAGTAAGTTTACAATATAATTTTAAATACATTTTTTGTATTTTTGTCAAATAAAATTTATATTTTCAGACTATCAACTTGAAGTTTCAGTTCCCCTTCTATGGACATTTATTAAACTCTACTACAATTGCGACTGGAGGTTTTTTATATTTAGGAGAATACATTCATTCGTGGTTAGCAGCCACTCAATACATAGCGCCTTTAATGGCCAATTTCGATTTAAGTACATCAAACCATTCGAACATTTATTACATGGAAAATGGCACTGCATTAATAGTAACTTGGCATAATGTTACTTTACAAGATAAACCTAAAGTTGGAGGATTCACTTTTCAAACAACTTTACATTCTAATGGAAATATTGTGTTTGCTTACAAAACTGTACCAACTAAAATCAAAGAAATTGATTCTACAAATCATCCAGTGAAAATTGGACTGTCTGATGCATATGTATTAGATAAAACAATATTTTGTTAGTATAATTTAAAATTATTTTTAACTTAGCAACTTATAATGATTCTAATAGTCAACAATTTAATTTCACAATTTTTATAATTTTGAAGTACGATACCAAGTGCCCAACATGTAATTTCTGTAAAATTTGGTATTTATCATTTATATTATTATTTTTATGTATAGTTGTCAGAAGAAAAACTATTTATGAATATCATAGAGTAACATTCCATGAAGATGAAGTAACAGATGGCACTGTTATAATTTTAACTGCATTGCCAACATGTCTAGAGAAGAAAAATTGTACTAGTTGTATTAAAAAAGACACAAATTTCCAAGTAATATAAACAAAATAATCAGTCTAATTTACTTTAGTTTTATGATTAAGTATATTATCTTTAAGTAGTATAAGATAATTAAAATATTTGTTGTATTCTAGTGTTTCTGGTGTGACAACCGATGTTCATCAGGAGTTGATCGCAATCGTCAAGATTGGCACCAAAAAGATTGTGAGAAATTGAAGCTTGTTAATGAAGATATGTGTACATCTGGAGTTACAACTGTTACTCCTCCTGTTGTTGATAATTCTAGTGTTGAATCATCTGTTAAATCTGAATCTCGTAATTGACTATTATTATTATATACTATATGAACAAATAGTGGTGTATTTAAGGCTTCTCTTAATGGGTCGGAGGGGGGAGGTTGATCTAATCGCTCTAAATAAAAAAAAATAGAACAAAGTACATTTTAATTTACAAATCAAGATCTATATTTCTTTTTTTGATGTTTGCAATTCTACTGGGGTCTATGACAATGAAGCAAACATTCGTATTTGCGCTTTTTTATTACCAACATTTTATTTGTTGTAGTTTGGATATAAATTAAATTTAGAAACACTTATAAGTTCAATAATCTTAAAATATGATTTGGAAATATTTCTCTTTGGAGGGCATTACCCTTATAGCAAGCCCTTCCTTCTAATACGCCACTATGAACAAACTATTTTATTTAGCATTTACTTGAACTTTATCATTTAATCTTTAGATACAAATTCTTCATCTTCTAGTACAAGTTTATTCTTCATTGCATTGTGTGTTTCATTACTTTTAATGTCACTAGTCTGGATATTTTACGCTTATTTAAATCCACATACACGATCTGGGCAAATGCTAATAAGAGTAAGTATACCATTTTAAATTCTATATTGCTTAATATATTCAAATATAATAATATTTAGAAAACTTTTGTTTTGCTTCTTTGTGGCAGTATTTATTAAAGTTTCACATAACTACATTAAGGTTAAGTTAAGTCATTGCTTCTGATATTTTTTTAAATGTGGATGACAAGATTAGGTCATCTTGGAGGATGATTTTGATGAGAGCTTAGTTTGATAAAGTAGTAGGTAGTTGGAAGCAGTAGTTATAACTGAACAATGGTAATAGTGTTATTACTTATTATCATAGACCTTTTACTAATAGACTGTCTCTCTTCACGTTTCCACCATATCTGATCAAGATAGGTGGCACTTTTCGATTATTGAGTTACTAAGATACAGTAAAAAAATATATATATTAATTGTACTAAACAGGCTGTATCACTGCACCATGTCGACACAGAACTTTCAATGTATTTACTATTTAGTATAGGATGGGCCGGTCTATAAGTAAAATGTCTATAGTTAATGAATATTATACAAATTTTAATACCTTATTAAAAATATTAAATTAGTGAATAGTGATCAAATTTTACTAAACTTGAAATATGACTGCTTTATTGTTTAAGAAATAAATTATACCATATATTTTTCAAAATTATTACAACTTTTTAAATGTAGTTAGGAGACTGGCTTCATACACTGTTTATATTATAATTAAATATTGTTGTTTATTCAGTATCGACCAAATCAGTGGGGTTGGGGAAAAGGAGAAGCTCGCTACACAGCTGCTACCATTCATATGTAAAAAGAAACAAGTAATGACATCATCCAAATAACTGACAACAGAAAGGTATATTTAAAAATAATACAACTTATGAATTATATATTAAATTTTTTTGCATTTACAGTGTTGGGAGTTTGGTGGTTGAAGTTATAAATATGGAATATTAAATTGATAACAAAAAAAACATCCGTAACGGTGATTTTTGAAAATAACTAAGTTTTTAGTGAAAATATGAATCATAAATATATATATTTTATTTTGCATAATGCAGCTAATGTTATTTTCTAACTTCAATAAACTAACCTATTGTTACTTAAAACTTTTATTTTTAAATTTTTATAAATGTTATTCAATTTATTATATGTATGGGTCCTAAAATGGGAAGATAGATTTTTGGATAAAACGTAGACCATTATATTTTATTCTTTATGGAACTTTGTTGTCTTACATTTTATTAATGATTGCAAAAGTTTGACAATTTTGAAAAACATAGTCACTCACATACCTCATTACTTTGAAATCTTTTTTCAGTGTCTTAGTATATATTGTATTATACATGAATCATTCAAATGGTATTTATTGAATATTTTTTACAAATTTTCTACGGATCTTGTTTCTATCATACGCTTTTTTTTATAACAAGTAACAACTAACTAAACATTTTTAAATTTGTATACGCTATTATAGTACCTAGTTAAAAAATAAAAACTTTTTACATGCACTTGCCTTTAAGTTTGTTTATTGTAAAGGGACTTCATATTTTTTTTTTGAGAATAAAATAATAATTGTTCAGTATACTACAAAAAAATATCCCTATGATGAAGTATAATATATAAATAGTAAAGTAAATACCATACCATTTATTAATAATTCTCAACTCAGTATAATTAATCCACTTAGTAATTATTTTAAATCTAATTTTAAAAACGCTTTAACTTAATTTATCAAATAGCTATTATTCCTAAGACTTTGTTAAGGAAACTCAGCACTTTCACTACCTAGTTTGATATGTATGTAACTAAGGCTCTTATTTGATGTACCAATGTCCCACGTAGGTGACATGGAATTCATTCTTTTTGTATGTAATTTTTATAAATTGGTTTATTTAAACTAACATAAAAATGTTCATGTTTTTTTATTCAAAACAGGCCTCCTGTTGCTTCACTTGCCCACTTTTAACTCAACTGTCATTTGTATAATTTTTAATAATAAAAACAAAAAATGATTGTATTGATATTATTTTTAGTTGCAATAGAAATAGTATTATTTCTTATATATTAGAGAGATTAGCCTATTGAACAACGCCCTAAATATTTTTACGGATACATATTTTAACTGTTTTCGTTGTAATAGAACTATATGTAATATAATTATGCAACCGGCGTAATTAGAGACGGTAAGCATAAGGATTTATTCCCCTTCGGATGTATAAATCGTAATATTTTTATTGATAAAACAAACATTTATACCTTTATTATTGTATTCAATCGCCTCTCATTGAATAATTCTAATTACACCCGCAGGTTACGCACATTTTATATTGTACATGTATGTTCCAATTTTTTTTATAACACAAGTAAAAAATATTGAAATAGTGATATTCATTGTATTATGTTTAAATTAAGTTTATTGTTTTTTTTCTACTGTTGATCTTATGAAATTACAAAATTTGTGACATTCTCCTTGTATTAAAATTTTTTTTATTGTTAAACATAATAACAAAATAGGTATTATATTTACATGATATAATATGATCAGATTTGGTATCAAACTAAACTTTTAATTTTTTTTTTATGTTACTTAATCAGCCAAATGATAAATTTTTTAACCCTGTTTCATTATATCTTGTAAATGATCTTTTCATACATAATGAACAACTTGAACTATTTTAAGTAATGTTTCATTAGCTTAACTTTTAATTACATTTAGTTAAATATATTATTGTACTCTAATAATTTCTTATTTCTGTAATAATGAGCTTTTTACATATTAATGAGTTTTATATAAATAATTGTTAAAAATAAATGTTCACTGGTATATTTCATAACCTAGTTTTGCCATTTTTATTTATTAAAATAAAATCTTTTATTTGCAATATTTTATTTAGGTCTAGTTTCGGGAGAACAAGATTGTCAAGCACTGTCTCATCATCAGCATTTTATTAATGGTCAGTAGTTGTGCAATTTCCCCGCATGAATTGACACGCACAACTTTTGCCCATCAGTCAGTTGTTTAGTCTATGCCTAGAGCAGGGTTGGCCAACCTGTGGTACGCGTGCCTTTTGTGGCACATTTGATGTTATTGAATGGCAAACCAGCGTCAAATAAAATATAATAATATAATGTTTAAGTATTTCTAAAATTATGTTTTCTAGTATTAAATAAATCATACAATTTGTAAATATTGTATTGCACAACAATTATTGTGTCAAAATAACATAAGGTAATAATGTTATGATCGCTGTGTTAATTTTTTATGGCACATTCTCAATTTTTTTTTTTTAATTGGCAGAGTATGAAAAAAGGTTGGCCGCCCCTAGCCTAGAATTATATTTTTTCATTTTAAATAAGTTTAAATTTAAGTACATGAATTTTATAAATTATAGAAAATATCAAAAAGTATTAGTGAAGAGGATTGAAATAATTTTTGAGTGGTGATCGGTTTTGTAGACAGATACTTTACGAGTAATTTAAATTGCTTGGAGCGAACAATTCTTAGTTTTGGGTATGTGAACTAAACAAGGAAACAGTCATATGGCCAAGGTATAAATTCTATCTAGAAAATATGCCTATTGACCATGCTAGGTTTTGTATGAAATGGAAATTGATTGGTTTGGTCTAAATCTATTGTTAAGCTAGTAGCTACTGATCATAGCTAGACCACACAAGTAATTACTGTGGTTCATTTGTTCTATAAATGTTATAATAATTTTTGGATATACTATCTTATATTCAAATAAAAATGCTCAAGCTTAGTAAGCTATGGGATGGTAAAGGATACACTGTGCTGTACCATGTTGGGAAATTATTAATATTTGTTTTGTAGTACGATTACATTTACAATTTGATATAAAATTGCAATCACATAATTTAAATTGATTTTACGTCACTTATAGTTGGTACAGTGAATATTACCTTTTTCGTCAATCATTACCTTGAATCAGCACTCAACAGTATACTCTGTACACCATCTAGTACTGAATTCAAATTATCTATGCCAAATTATATAACCTACACATAATCCATAACTTTCAGGTAAGGCATAGAATATATCAAAACAACAACTGGAAGATTTCATTTGTGATCCCGAAAGTTTTAGATAGTAATTAATAATCAACAATGTTATAAAAGATCCCAAGAGTTAATACTTAACATTTTTTTCATGCATAACATTAGGTCATTAACAATTTACCTACTACTCATTAGTCGTTATGGACTGATTTTGTAATTATAATTTAAAAAAAGTAACGTTATTTGTAAAATAGAAAAATTAAGTGATAATAATAATAATGTTGAGTAATGTGAATGTAGTTTAAATAAACATATTTAATGTTATGGGTAATTTTAAAAGTAATTTACTCTGGCAATCAGTAGTTACATATACCCGAGTGAAACATGGTCACTGACCAAAGGAAGTAGTAGGGAATAGATCATGGGTCACCAAATGGCGCCAGCCCGCAGACAAAAAATAAAAACACATATTACGACCACATTCTATAATCGATATTTTAATTGTTGTAAATTATTATTTTTGTTAAATATTAATCGGTGACCCCTGGTATAGATAATTAATTATCTTCGGAAAAAAAGCAGGTACTACAAAATATATATGGCTCAAGCTATAACAGGGTTGCAGACTTATGAGAGAACTAAGTATGACTATGATGAGAACCTACAGATGTGCTATAATTTTGACAAATATTCTATCATTTATATAAAGAAAATGTCTAGAATGGTTAGGGCATGTTTTAAGAGCTGCAGCTGGTCAAATAATAAAAAAAGTATTAACTAACAAAATAAACAAATAATGACCATTAAGTAGAACCAGGACTCTTCAGGTGGACATTGATTCCTAAGATATAGAAGATATTATAAATGAAAACAAGACTTTTGAAGTGGCATTGACAGAGAGAGAAAGAGGGGAGAGAGAAAGAGAGAGAGAAATGGCAGAAATGAACTGACAAGATGAAGAAGAAGAAGAAGAAAAAGATTGGAGCAATAAATAATATGATTTCATGATGACAAATTAATATTACTACTAAAAATTAGAATAAAGTTTAAAATTTTGATCATCCCTGTATTTAATAAAATAAGAATAACCAATACATATATATTATATACAGTTATTACTGTCTACTAAATAAACCTACTTGGTAAAACAATATTTATGAAGAATCTTATACATAAAACATTTACAATATTTTTTTGCTATACAAAAGATATCAAAATATAACATTAATTTAATATGTACACAATTTAATTCATTAATACACAACAATAATAGTATAAGTTTATACGTTTTTATTTTCGACCATGTACAACAGACAAAAAATCATCAACGTCTACGTTCTTCAGCAACCTTTGATGTTCAACTTTGGACACCTTAGAGGGAGTCTATAAAAATAAATAAATACATTTAATATGGTACCATTATGCAATTTAAAATATTCCGATTCAATAAACTATGACAAATAAAACTAATTATTGGCAATTATTTTACAGTTTTATGAAATTCCTATTTCTCCTCTAGATATAAAATAATATGAAGAATACTTCTTATAATAAATTCTAATAAATATTTATTAATTATTTAGTTGGATATTATATTGTTAATAAGTAATTAGCATTTTCTATAAATGGTAATATTTTGACTCTTTTTGAGCTATTTATAGCATTAAGAAATTTTTTTACCTAGTAAAAAAGCTTGAAAATTTGCGTAGGTCCTCACAAGTTTCTTTAGTAGCAGTTCAAAAATAAGAAAATAAATAGGCACGATTATTAGATTCTGAGCGAAGCGAGGAAGCTAGTGGTTTTACAATGGTAGCAATTATTTGCATTTAAAATGTGTCTAATTAAATGTGGCTTAAAATGGGATTTTAATTTCTAACGATTTGTTTATCACCTTAGCAAAGAATAAAAATTTAAAAAAATTCAGACTGATAAACCGTCTCCGCTCAGAATGGTTTTTCTTATACAATGATATTTTATCATTGAATTCAAGTTTGATACAGTTCATTATACATTGACCCACTGGACTTTTTTTTTTTTTAGGGTTTTAATTGTAATATTTATGATATTACAATAAAATATTATGGTAAAACAAATTCCAACTAATTGTTTTTTTGTAAAATTGTTTTAAATTATTACAGATAAAAACTTTTTCAATTGGTAAAATATCCTTGCAAGTTTACCGGAATATTACATTATTTATAGCCAAGAGATATTTTCAGTTTTCATTAATTTTCAAATTTAAAATTATTTAAAGTATGACACAATGTCTCTGCTCAGAATTGTTTTCTTATGCAATGATTTATCATTAAATTAAAATATATGTATCTAACACATCCATACAATGACATATTCAACAACTATCCTTCAGCACAGACCCATTTGTCCACTTTTTAGATTCTGAGTGGAACGATGAATGTATTTATGTGTGTTTTTTTTTATTTTTTATTTTTTTTGGGTCTGTATACCCGATAATTAGTCGAAATAATTGTTCGATTTTCAACTTTAGTATCTTGTTCGATGGGAAAGTGAATATTGTTGGTGCATTGGAGAGGTTAAATTTAAATTCCCAATAGTTTTCAAAAGCACAAGGAAAAACAAAATAAAAATCCAGGAAAAACGGGAATTTTAGCACGAAATCGATTTTGGTTTTTGGTGTTACTTTAAAAAAAATTATTGTAGACACATGCAATTATCACAGTTATTTTGTTGTGATTATATAATATTATTCGTGGGTACTTGAAACTTCTAAAGTATACTATTATATATCTATGATAGTATCAGTGTTTGTTGTTGATGTATAACGCGTTATAAGTTTATAAGTACCTAATGGATATTGTGATATGATTAATTTGTAATTTATTATAGGTACCTATTTAAGGTCAATTTTTTTTAATACTATAGATAAGTATATAATATGTCTTACACGTAGACTGACAAATCGTCTCCGCTCGGAATCGTTTTTCTTATACAATGATATTATATCATTGAATTAAAAATTTAATACCAACCATTATACAGTGACCCGCTTGTAACCTACGGTACAGCAGAGCAACTTTTTTTTTTTATATATCTGCTCTCTTCATTGTATATTTATCAATGATGTTTTAACATTTAACACCAAGGTTTATGTTTAAATTTTAGAAAAATTAGATAAAAATTGTTTTATGTTAAAACAATACCAATTAGTAATTAATTTAAACCGCTCAATTATTTAAAGCATTGTTCAAATATTATAGAAATACATTTATAATTTTTTGAAAATATTTCTATGTGAATACTTTAACATTTTGAAAAAATGTCTTTAAAAACTAATACATATATTTACCTTATTATATACTGTTCGATCAGCGGGTCTTTTAGTAGCCTTTTTAACAATATCTTCTGATCTATTTGATTTTGGTAATTCATTTTGTGACCTGAAACATTATAAAAAAACAAAATAAATATTAGTACATTTAAGTTTCAAATAATTACACAAAACAAATATTATTATAAACAGGAAATAATTTATTAAACAGTTTGGTTAATAGTTTACAAATATCAGATTGAGAAGAACATTGGGCAACATTGAATGAAAAATATTACAAGTATTTTAAATGAAAATATTTAAACATTATACTTCCATTTTAATACATTTTCTTCATGTAAATTGATTTGTATATAAATGGTACCTACATAATAAAAATAACCAATAATTAAGAATATGATATATTACATTCTTTGTGGAATTGAAAATCGTTCATTTTCTTCTTGCCATTTTCTTCCTTTACTATAATAATCATGATAGGACCGTCTATGTTCATTTTTGTATTTATATCTATGTATATCCTTTACTGAATCTTCCGTAAACTCTCTTTTCACATTTTGATGATGACTTCTTTGAGAATGGTGTATCGGACTATCAAATCGTTCATCATGACATCTTAATTTGCTTGACCTAATAACAAAACTTACATATAGTTATACATTTTTTAAAACTAATAGTATCAAACAGTGGTTCTCAAACAGTGCTCCACGGAGCCTCAGTATTCATGGACACACCAAAATTCAATATTCTTAGTTGGTTTTTTGATGTTCTTTAATTTTTTTTTTAGCAATTTAATGGCTTGGTAAACAAAAATGTTTGAGAATCACCGGCATAGATAGTTGTTCGATTTATACAACGAGTTATTGACACTATACGAAATTACATAATATATGAACATTGTATTAGAAGGTCACTAATATTTACCTGTGTTTATAATCATATTTATTATGGATTTTATTTTGCCTACGGTTTTTTTCCCTATATCTGTCGTCTCTGTGTTTTATTGGGTAATTATGAACAGAATCATCCCAAAAAGAGGGACTTCTTCTGCTTCTATCATCTTTTTCAATTTTTATGTCAACATTGTCTTTAGGAGTGCTGGTCACTGGCATGAGTATTTTTTTATCATTCTCCAATTCACCGCTTTCTATTTTTGGAGTAACGTCTAATATTTTGTTTGTTGTTATCGATGGTGATGCAATTAAATCTAATTCTGAGGCTATATCAAGCAAAGTGAATATTTCTGATACATTTAATTTCACCATCTGAAAAATATAAAATAAAAGTTAGGTATGATAATAATTAAGCCTAATGCAATAATTAATTAAAACATAAGAAATTGTGTATTTTACTTTGAATATTCTATACCCAAACGTTTTTATTAAATCAATATAAAATATTGAGTATTTAAAGAATTTTTTTTCCATTATTTTTATCATTAAATGTAATTATGGAAAATTGAACAACGAATTAAAAATATTTTTGTGGGCTGTTAAAATTAGCCACAAATGTGCCATAGGTTTGCCACCTGTTCAATACAGTATAATACACTATGATTATGCATTTAAATTTATTCAACTACAGGCTAGTTTTTTTTATGGTATAGGAAATACATTTTAGCACAACAAAAAATATACATGTATTTTTTTTCCATATGATTTAGAATTATTGAATGATATTTTTATCTATTGTAACTTATAATTAGAAGATATCAAAATAAATTTGAAGGATAACAAAATTATAAATAAACATAAATACTATTAATTAACGTACCGCATGTTCACCGTCGTCAGTAAAAACTTCATATACTTTTTGCTTTTTTAAATATTTCATATTGCTTAGTGAATCACAGACCTTGTTTATCTGAACATCTAAATTATCATCATGTGTAATAGTAATACAGGAGGTATTATTAACAACGCTTTTGACAACAATAGGTGATTCAGATCTGTCAAGACTGGTATTCATTTTATTTTCCGAAGTACAATTTGGAGTATCATCTAGAGACATAATTTGTTTGACATTTTCCTTTTCATTACATACTTTATTTACGTCTATTACACAATTCTCAGATTCAATTTTTATATTGTTCATTTCATTAGTTTTTGTTTCTTTACTAATATCACTTTTTGATATATTCTTACTGGATTTGCCTACATTATACATTTCTGAATAATTTATATTAGAATCACTATTATTAAGTTTAGAAATGTTAACCGTTGGTTCTATTGTTTTAATTTTCTTCTCTTTTGGACTACAGTCATAAACTGTCGACGAAGTTTTGTTCAAATACCTACTTAACCCTATCAATTTTTCTGAGTTGTCATTTTCATTTACAGTGGTATTGTTTTGTATTTTACCAATTTTTTTGTTGTTAGATTCATCCAGTGTTGGACTTTTAGACAATCTAAAGAATTTTTCAACTGGGTCATCAAAATGTACCATGGACTTATTAATTTTTTTTGAAATTGTTTTCTTTACTTTTCCTGAAGTATTATTCTCACATTGCACTATTATTGGTTTAATAAACGGAGTATTAGTTGGTTGCATGTTTAATTCATCTGAAAAATGATCTTCAATACCATTAACATTTACAACAGATGTAGATTCAATTGATTTTCTTTTGGGTATGGGTTTAAAACCAGATTTTTTTTCTTCTTCTTTTGGTTTTTTATTAATAACTATTGATTTATTTTGTTCATTTGTCTTTAATAATTCAGGTTTATATGGACTCACTGAAATATCACTTCCAAATAGCTCAACTTTAACAGACTCATATACTTGTTTTTTTTTTTCTTCAATATTGTTTATTTTTAATCCGTTTTTTACTTTAGATTTAGTAGACATTTTTAATTTAGGCTTTAAGGGTGTACATTTAACTTTAACTTTCTTCGACTTAGTTGATAATTCACTTTTAGTAGTTGTAGTCTCAATAGGTTGTGTTAAAAATCCTTCCAAACTGTTAATTTTACAATTTATATTGTTTGAAGTTTTAAAATGATCCTGTTCTGGTGGTATAATCAAAGTATCGACGGACATTGAATTTCCTGGTGTAGGAGGAAATGGTGAAATTGGGGCTCTATTTAAATATGACGTTTCTCTGAATACTTTGGTCAAAGGTGTTTCTGTCAATGATTCATCATGTTCTGGCGTACATGGTAACGGTGTGACCATCTTACTTGGATCATATTCACGTATTATTTTTGAAATAGGAGTTTCAGGTACATCGACAGCAGCATCATCACATTTATATGGAGTTTCAACTAGATTGGGTTTAACTGATTCAATGCTAATACACTTTAATGGACTATTTAATTCACTTGAACTGTTAGTATCAATTTGAACAAAAAAACCTTGATCTTTTAAAGGTTTAGTTGGTTCATTTGACTTATTTTCTATTGATGAATAGTTATGATTATGAAATTTTTTTAAAAAATTAGAATCTTTTTCCTGATTTGTTATTTCTGGCATAGTATTTAAAATAGAAGAGTTAATTAACTGATTTTGATTATTTTTCAGTTCATTAACACGAGACTGTTCAAGCTTAATTTGAGTTGCACATTCGCTTTTTGAAGAATCAGATTTGATGGACAGTTGTTTATTATTTAACTCTGTTATTTTATCTGGAGTTTCTAAGGGAATTGTAGATTCACTTTGTTTGTCAAATGATTTTTCATTATTATCATTTGAAGAAACGGATTTAACTGATGGCTGTTTAGTATACAATTCTGCAGTCTTATCAGGAGTTTCTAAGGAAATCAAAAATTCACTTTGTTTTATGAGAGATTCTTTATCATTGATGTTTTTTAAAGAATCAGATATAGTTGGCGGTTCCTCATTATATAATTCTGTTATTTTATCTGGAGTTTCTAATGATATAGAAAATTCACTCTCTCTTTTCAATGATTTTAGATTGTTTAAGGTATTCAAAGAATTAGATTTAATTAGGGGTTGTTTATTATATAATTCCGTAACATTATTTAACGTTTCCAATGAAGGAGGACATTTTGTATTTTTCTCTAGTAGTGGCTTTTGGATATCCAGTAATGGCGTAGAGTCTTGCTCATTTAAACCGTCATAAGTGATTTCAGAAATATTTGATACATCGGTTTGTAATTCATTTGTCGCGATTGAAATATTACTTGATTTCTTTTGATCTTTAAGCAAAACAGAATCATTCTGAACATTGACTGATTTAATTTTTTTTCTTGGCGTTTTCTTTTTTCTCGTTTTTCTTCCATCAGCATCTGACGTTAAAATTCCAGCCCCCACCATTTCTCTAATATCTGTATCCCAATGTTTAATAACCTCTTTTTTAATCATTGATTCAAATCCATTAACTGAACCCCAATCAGCTTGAAGTTTTGGTAAAGGACTAGATGAAGGTTCTTCCAAACATTTTTCAAGTCTTTTAGGGGAGTCACAGAAAAGTTTTGAACGAGCTTGATTTCTATTCATATTCTTAGGCTGTGGAGTACTAAAATCTAAACATCTTATATGAGTGCTTCTTCTACGTGGTGTACTCATACTTTTACTTTTTGGAGGTTTGAGTCTATCATCAGGTGTATCATGAACCATCACATTATTAACTTTAGATGAAACTTCAGGTAATTTGATAACATCATTAATCTCAATATGATTTTTTTCTTGAATTTCAAATGAATTTTGATTAGGAACTTCAATAACAATTGATTTAGGAGTCTGACCCAATGGTTGTCTAGTTATATTTGTTCTCCTAAATTTGCTCCTTATGCCAGGAACTTCTAATAACTGTCTTCTTCGTTTTGGAAATATAAGTTTTTCAGAAGCTGAAAGCAAAACATATTAATTACTTGTAGGTATAATAATATGTTATTGTTATCAATAAGTAGTAAATAAATATAAAGTCTGTAAAAATCACGAAAAAATAACACTCAAAAATCATTTACATATTATAGATTACATTTGTATTTAATTCTCCATATTATATATTTTTAGGTTTTTTTTGTGTTCTTATTTTGGTTTTTTTTCTTTGTTCAAATTAGTATTTAATGGTTACAGTCATATAATGTAATGGTTCAGATACAAGGAGGTAT
This sequence comes from Macrosiphum euphorbiae, assembly GCA_949089665.1. Classification (NCBI taxonomy): domain Eukaryota; kingdom Metazoa; phylum Arthropoda; class Insecta; order Hemiptera; family Aphididae; genus Macrosiphum; species Macrosiphum euphorbiae. Next base: position 11,890,299 of record CARXXK010000003.1, on the reverse strand, counting down.
GTACCCAAAATATAAATTAAGTAAACTGTGCATAACCAATCAAAACGTCAAAAATATTATCAATAGATGGGTAATAAAAATGAAATTTATTAAAAGATATATTGTATATCCATTCAATGAAAGTATTACTATGTAAGACGTAAGTACTAAGTACGTACCCAATATAACAAAATATTAAATTATAGTAAAATTAAATGACACTTGCTCAGACTTTTATTTCCCTGAGTTTTTTTTTTGTGGGCTATTTTATCGAGGTCTGTTAAATTTTTGGGGGTTTTTTGGCGACTACCAGATAACGAAACTATCAATACATTTTTATCTAAATTATTATTTTTAGGCTTTGTACTTTATTTCAATCATAACTCTTATTTTTATAATTTATGTTACTAATTCAGAAATACTTTGTAAAAAAACAAATACAATTATTCCCAATATTATAATTATCTGGAATTTTACAATAACCATTATAATTTGCTAAAGTTTCAATAAATTTAAAAACAATAACACAGTTATCCAAATTTTGCTTTATAGGAACTGGTGGGAATTATTTTTATTGTGAATTGTATATGAAACTCGGCTAATTTTGTAATTAAAAAATTATAAAAATGTAAATATATAATATATAATTGGCGATTGAAAGCTTATCAATGTAACATGGGGACAATTTTATATAATAATATATAAATATACTTCTAATGATAAAAAATTAACATTTATACAAATTATTAAATGTTCACAAATAATAATAATAATTATATAATGTTCAATGTTCATAAATTAACAAACTGTTCATACCTTGGTGAGTCTTTAACATGGGAGTTATTTTTGGAGCAATTTTCACATAATCAGATTTGGCATAATAATCTTCTACTGAACAAAAAAAAACAATGCATTAACAAAATATATAAATTTACCATATAAAAATGGCATTTATCCTGGACTTTATGACTTTATCCTTCACAGATTTAAGATCTTTTTTTCTGTAAGAAGTAAGAACTCACAAAGAATCTTGTATTAAATTTTCAAGCTCTATAAAAAAGTAAACCATTTTCAAATATCAATAAATAGCTCAAAAATTGTCGAAATATTTTGAAAATTATATCATGTTAATAAATGCTAACATGAATATTTGCTAAAAATTTCAAGTGTCTACAGATTTTTGAATTGCAATAAAATAACAATATCAAAAACTGGTAATACAATTTTATTCCTGTTTTTTTCAAAATGTTAATAAAGATTAGGAATTTGTACTTTTAACCCAAAGTTAAACAACTAGAACCAATATGCTACAGATACTACTCACAAACTTGAAGATTGAAGCATTTTTTAGCTCAAAAAGATGATGACGACCGAAAAATACAATCAATACTACAGTCATTACCCAGAATCTAAAAACTAATTATTTTCATTCAATTTTATAAAGCATACCTGGCTCTATTTTAGTTGAGTCAATTGATTGTAAAACTAATTGATTTGATAGCAAATCGTAATTCTCAAAAACTGTTGTTTTGATATTACCTTCATGTATCAGTAAAATATTATTGTCAACTTTCAAACATTCTTCATTACCATAAACAATATGTTTAGGGATATTCAAATTATTCTTTTTTGATTTGCTTGGCACATCATCTGAACAAACATATAAAACCATAAAAAAAACTTTATACAATCATTGAGGATAAATTATTATACCTTTTTTTCTGGCACTACGTAAACGGGATTTGATTGAGTTGTCTAATTCATCATTAGTACATGTTTCTTTACCAATATCAGCATTATCAACATTAAAAACTGAAATGTTTACAAAAACTTATTTATATTAAATATTAATGATACATCCTAAGTAAAAGTAGTTGCAAATTAAAAATATATAAATAGATCCATATTAGTGTTACTATAAAATCATATAATATTAATAACCAAAGCTAAATACACTAAAACTTTTATTAATTATACCACCCCAAAAAATGTTTTCTCTCAGCTCAAACTCCAACAATTATTTTGCAAACCTGAATCTCATCATTAATACAACAACAGGGTTTCTTAAATAGCTCTTAGGTTCCTCTTTTTAAAATTTATAGCAAGCTAAAAAGTATTTATTATATTTTATTTAATACTTCTAGTAAAACTTTTACATCAAATTTTAAGTATAAGTAATGATAATTATATAATATTTTATATTAATATAATCAAAATTAAAATATACTAATAAATTTACAAAATTAAATACTAAATTTAACTAGTTGAATTAATTATTTATAATTTTATTGCTATAGACTAGTTTATTCTATATTAGTACTTAATTGTGTACATATTCGATATTCTCTTTTGTAACCGTACCTGTAAAATAGTATAGCCTACCATTTATTATAACCATGTTGTTCATTTATAATTTTTATACTAATTTTAATCCACAGTAAATAAAAAATTTTTTATACAGGTGTTAAAATAATTAATATATCACCAACCCAGAAATAATACCCACCATCCTATTTTCACGTGATTCAAATGTATTCCCTTCAATTCGCTGATGATAATCTATTTTTCAAATATTATTTTTATAGCATTTGTTAAGCTAATTGAAAATTAAATTATTTATTGGCGATTGAAAGTGATAAGATGTAACGGGGACGCTGTGTATCATTTATATGTTATTTTACTAGTTCTCCGTTACAGATCCACCCCTGACAGCCTGATAATTGATAAGCTTTCAATCGCCAATAGTATTAAAATGAATACAACTGTCAAAAACTATAAAACCATAGGTCCACATTTTTGCTATACCTAATTAATATTTATAAATAATAAAAAATGTACTATGTTACCCCTACTTAAATTATTTGTGTTCTAATCATATAATGATAATGATTTTACAAGTAATAAACTTATCAATATTAATTGATGATAAAACTACCTTAAATCATATTTTACTGAGCACTCTATAAAAAATATTTTTCAATATTGATTAATAAATTTAAAAAAAGTTGACAAGTGGGTGTCGCTGTAATGGATGGTATTAAATTTGAATTCAATGATATAATATCATTGTATAAGAAAAACCATTCTGAGCGAAGACGGTCAGTCAGCTTATGATGTTACTAAGTTCATTTAATGATATAATTGTGAATAAACTAAAGTGATTTATATATAGCCTATTTCCGTGGAACCTTGTCTAAATTTTGTCAACATTTGTACTTTAAGTGCTCATAAAAAAAAATTGTATCCATGTATTTTTAAAATTTTTCAACTGCTATTGTAACAATATATCGGAATAAGAAGCTAAAGAAATTGGAAACTGAAAATGTCCATAAACAGCTCAAAAGAAATCAAAGTGTATAGAAAATACTAATATAAACATTCAGTCAAAATTGCATGTATCTACGGTCATTTGTTTTAGAGTTACACTAACAACCAAAATCAGTTTTGTCAAAAACCAATCTTCCATATTATAAATTCCCGTTTTTCCATAATTTTGCTTTTGTTTTTCACAGCGCTTTTGAAAACTACTGGAAAATTTTTAATTTTGATCCCCCAAACTAAGGTCACTTTCCTATCAAAAAAGATACTGTTGAAGAAAATCCAAGCACTATTACTGTCCTAAAACATAATGGCACACAAAAAAAATTAAAAAATTCACACATCATTATAAAATCAATACATTTATAGCTCCGCTCAGAATCTAAAAATATTCAATAAAATTATAATTTCTATAAACTTGTTTAAATTATAATTTATTAAATCAGAATATAAAGACCTTATAGTTTAAACATTATTCAATAATTTTTTTTACACATTATTTGAGGAATAACTTACCTAAAAACTCATCCAGTATGTTTTTAATTTGTGGATCAGACTGAGTAGAGTCTAATGCTTTTTCAAGTGTAGGAGGATCCAAGACTTTACTTTCTAGTATATTGTTAGTTTCGTTTTGAGCGTCAAAAGATTTATTTATAGTATCAGCAATTTTTTCCAATAAACTTTGATCATTCAAAAATGTATCAACTAATTCACCAGTATCAATAGCAATTGAACCATCCTTTATCCTATCTTCTTTAGAAAATCCCGGCATAGAGTCAAGTGATGTCGCTTCAGGTATTTGCTGGTTTTCAGCCTGATCACTATAAAAATAAGGTTTAAAACACTTACATTTACAAAATTATGAATACAATAATTAGTTTATAAGTTACAATAATTTAAGTTTAGAAAAATTATGTTAGGATATATTTCATTACTCTGTATATCTTTAGTCTTATTATTTTTCTAAGCATAAAACCAGTGGGAGAACAATTTTTTTTATTGGGGGGGGGGGGGCTGGAGTTAAGATCTCGTATTCTTAACACTCCATATTATATACTGATGGCAATACTTCCTTATGGTCCTCAAAATGAATGTGCCTAATATTTCAACTTTAAAAACAACAATATTTAATATGGCATAAATTCACTTTAGCTACGCCCGGAATTTTTTTTTTTTTTTTGAAACATGTGTTAAGAATGATGGTGCAAAAATAAATTGTAGAAATCATTATTTTGGAAGTTATATTCTTAAAAATTTTTGGATTTTACGTATTTACATGCATACACACAACACCGTAGGTACTTTACCGTCTTTGAATTTTTATTTTAAGTATTTTAACAAGTTAAAAAAAATGGTGAGATCAGTGGTATATTTATGTTTTACCGGACATCCTTTTTTCAATTTGTTTGATTTAACATATGTAGTTAAGCATGCTGAAAACGATAGTGAAGTCAGAATTTGACGGTGAACTTAGTTCTAAAGTTTTAGCTATTTGAAGTCATTCAAGGTGGTTTTACATAATAAGTCAAGTACCCTAGCACCCCCCTCTGCATTTCAGCTTGCATAAAACTGATATACAGCTGTAGCAAACTATTTGTTCAAAATTGATATCGATTTTAAAAATAAAGCAAAAATGTATCATCACCTAAAACTAGAGTAAGATAGGTATTTATAATATTATTTATACATACCCAGAATATTGATTATGACTATTTTTTGGACTAAATTGTGGTATTAACTCAATATTTATTTTAGTTTGTTCATTTTTCTTTGCTGGAGTACTGCAAATTTGTTTGTTTACTTGAAATATTTTTGATTCTTTTTCGTCAAATTTGGAAATTGTCATTGTACCTGTATTATTTTCTAGTTGTGTCATTGTAGATAAACAGGGCGAAGAAAATGTAAATGAGTTTTTCTCGTCAGTTATTGTGGTTTCATCATTAAATGTGTCAGGTTCTTTTGTTTTAGAAATATTATTAGAAATTATATCAGTGAAAGATGGGACTTCTAATAATTCTTCTGATATACTTTTATTTGCTTCTATATTTATTGTTGTATGTGTACTCTGATCTTTAGTATTAACTGTATTACCAACACATTTGTCAACCATATTTAGTTTTTTCTCAACCAATTTATCTTTTTTCGTTGGTATATGGTTTGTATCCAACACATACTGTAGTTTCTCAATTAATGTTTTAGATTCACATGTTTCAGGTATTCGCTTTTCAACTAAAATCAATACATTAAGAACATTCAAAATTGTTTCATGAATTCATAATTTTTTAATGATGAAAAACAAATAATATGTATAACTTACTCATGGTACACATGGTTCCAAAATTGTCGAATATGTCATGTAAATTAAACCCATTTACTTTAATATTAAACTTTCTATTAGCTTTAAACATTTGATAACATTCAGTCAAATGAGGAGATGTTTTTAAAAAGCACACTGCAGCATCCTCATTTTTTTCTTTCTTTAGATAACCTGATTGATAAATGATTCATTAATATAAAAATCTTTAGTATCCATAAATACTATTACTAATATCAAGATTTTTAAATTTGTTAAGTACATAAAAAAATTAAAAATATATTGTAATTAGTCTTTAGTATGGCATAATATGACCAGAAGTACTTGTTGAATAGATAGACCATTTGTTGAGTAGCTAAAATGTTCAAGTAGATATTTTGATGCCCACAGTTTAATTTATGATACAAAAAAGGAAGTTGTTTGTACATTGCAGCATCAACGTTTACAACTTCCATGAGCGAATCCATGAATATTGATGGTCATTTTAGAAAACCCTAGGTAGAAATACTAGTGATTCAAAAATCTAAATACTCACCATACACTAAACGAGCGACTTCGGATGGCATCAATGGTTCCATTTTTTGCTAGGTGTATGGGCGTATGATGAGTGCCAAGTCGTGATTTTTTGTATGAGAGCGCAACAGGAGACTTCAAGAAACAGATCAACGACCGTGATTTCAGATCGTTCTCACAAAAACGTCAATTTGGGTGGCAATGACCAGTTAATGCTAGTGCAATGCATCGTTCAAGTCATTAATGTTCATTTATTGGTATAAAACCAAAGATATATAAATTAATAAAGAGAATACGACTATAAAACGACTATTGAGTGTATACTAAGTAGTAAGTATACACAGTACACGAAAAAAGCGGTTCACGACTTCACGTGATAACGAATAACGATGTTAAAATATTTACACAATTATATCAGAAAGAGCGGGAAAAGCGACAGTGTGACCATTGAGTCGTTGATTGTAACTCGTGTTTGAATATACCTACCTTATTTTTAAACATAAAATTATTTAATTATTATAATTAACATACTAGACCTTATGTCCTTATACTCTTATAATGAGTATAAGGTCTATGATTAGTAATTGATTATTGGCAAAAACAGGAATCAAATTGTTCACGTTATTTTTGTCGAAAACGACAAAACCATCTATAAAACTTTATTCATAAACCAAGCACGAGCACCAATCATAGACCTTATACTATATAGTAATTTTAACATTTCAATAAACGATGCTGCATGGTGGTAAGCCTTGTGAAAACAGTTCAATTTTGTGTATAACAAAATACTATGGTAGTTTATGACTTAAAAATATTGTACCTTCAAAAAAAATTAACTTTTTTTTAACTGAGATAAGTTAATTTTTTCTATCTTAAGTCTTAACTTTAAACTTACCTATCTAGTTAAATTATTTTTTTCTTTCCGAACTTTTAACTTAACTGAAGGCAATTTAATTGAATTAACTTAACTTGTCACAGTTAATTATTTTCATTAACTTGCCCACCATTGTCTAGTTTTCATGGTTACAACTTACAAGCACAACTAGGGTTAAAATTCTGGGAGGCTACAGCCCACCTAACAAAAGTAACAATGAAAAAGGGGCTCTGCTGTACAGTAGATTACAAGTGGGTCACTGTATAATGGATGCCGGATGGTATTTAATTTGAATTGAATGATATAATATCATTGTATAAGAAAAACGATTCTGAGAGGAGACGGTATGTCAGTCTAGGTATAAGACATATTATATAAATGTCTATGGTATTAAAAAAAAATTGACCTATACTAAATTCCAAATTAATCATGGCACAATGTCCATTAGCCATTAGGTACTTATAATGCGTTATACATCAATAACAAACCATGATACTATCATAGATATATTATAGTAGACAGTAGTAGTAGTATATTTAGTGTTGTACTAAGTATAGATACCACTAGTATTATACTCAATAGTCAATACTATAGTATTGATACACTTTGGTCAAATATTTACGATTGACGTCGCTTAATGTTTATTATTGGTTGCCTATATAAAATATAAATTATACATTGCCCATATATCCACCTTATTTTAATTTTATTTCTTCAGTCCTGTTAAATAAGATTGTATTTAGTATTAGTATTTACTATTTATTTATTTAACGCAATACTATTTACAAACAAATTTTGGAGTATCGCATGAAGAAGGTCCCCGACCAGTTTCTAAATTCTAAATTTTAAATCTATTGCGATTTGCGGTACTTACCACGATTAAAGATATACAGGTTGCACATCGCCCTATAGTAAACCGCTTCCAGACTGATTTACAAAGTGACTATAAAAATCAGCTGTTAATAATTAACTAGTGGCGCTTAATGTCAACACTCAACCATATGTGTCGACATTTAGAACTAATTTTACACCTATATATCTATAATCGGTTAATTGTAATACTGCCGCTTGGAGCGCCACTGGTTAATTATTGGTAGTCATTTCGTATTTCACCTTATCAGTAGTCGATGTGCAACCTGTATATCTTTAATCGTGGTACTTACACGAGCCTACAAATGCCATAGTTTCGGTGGCAAGTATTACTGTTGCGGAGCCACTGTTGTTCATGCATTAATTCGATATCTACGTGTGTGATAAGATAACATTTAAATAATTACCGCGTGAATTTAAATATTATAATCATTATTATTAATACAAGTAAATAATAAAATTGAGTATTGTAATTTTTATATCCAAATCTAAATTATTATACTTATAACAAAAAATGTAAGAATGATAATTCTAACATGTCCTACGAAAAAAAAAAAAAAATAATAATTTATTAAACTTTATCTAATACGTCCTACAAAAATATAATACAACATAAAATTAATATAATTAATTTTAATTAAATATTGTTTGTTACTTTTTTTTTACAGTTCATTACCCGAACATAATTCATAATAATTAATAATTCAAATTTATCTTTAATGCTATTGCTAAAACATCCTAAAATTAAGGAAATTTAGTTTTATTTATTTGCCTTGTTTTTTGGCACCACAAAAGACATATTATACAAAATAATTAATACTATACGTATATTACTTATACTTTTAATAATGTTATGACATTTATACACTAGCAACAAAATAAATACCTGCAGGCTGCAGCATTAATGTTCAGATACTAAATACTACAGTATTAACAGTAATACAAATTGTGTAGGTCGATATATGGTGGTAATAATAATACGACCCATATTCGAAGTGACACTTGATTATAATAAAGATCATTGATATTAAACTATTAAAGATACAATTATATACAACGCGGGAATTCCTATACATGGACAATGTATATAGATAAAGTTTAATAAATTATTATTATTATTTTTTTTTTTTGTAGGACGTGTTAGAATTTTAATTATTGTATTTTTTTTTTTTTTGGTATAAGTATAATAATTTAGATTTAGGATATAAAAATTACAATACTCAATTTTATTATTTACTTATATTAATAATAATGATTATATTATTATAATATTTAAATTCACGCGGTAATTATTTGAATGTTATCTTATCACCGACGTAGATATCGAATAAATACATGAACAACAGTGGCTCCGCAACAGTAATACTTACCACCGGATCTATGGCATTTGTAGGCTCGTGGTACTTACACAGTATTTCGAATAATAGAGATATTTTATTCGGTAACGTTGGTGTATATGTAGAAGGTTAGCGATAAAAATGTCTTATTATTTTTCGAACAACTATCGGGATCCGGTGCAGTCTTATGATAAAACTCTTATCATTGAGGCATTGAGAAATGAGCTGAGCATAGTTGCATACTTCTTATAATCTTATATTCTTATTCCTTTTCATAGGACATAAAGTAATTTCCTTTTCCTAAATCCTAATGGCTTATACTATGCTCACAATTGATTATTAAACAATTCCAGCCAGCATTCCACATTTCCACGCCTAGCTATTAGGGTATGAAATATTATTGTATGATTTATAATTTATAGTTTATACTCTAAAGGCACCTGCAAGTGTTGGAACAGGCTACAGACCACTAGACACTCTACACATATTAGGTAGTCACTTATGGTATTTTCTGTGCCTCAAGTGACACTTCTGCACATCCTAAGCTCAGTGTCAAGACTCGAAAACCCTGTGGTTTGATATGAATACCTGGTGAATATTGAATAAGTCCTTGAGTAATAATCACTAATCACATCCTTTAACAGGTCTTGTTTTGATCCTCAAATGTTTGTGCTTGTATTCGGTATTTTTTCATTGTCGACGGAACAGCAACGAAAATAACCACAAGATCACCAAGATCATTATGTTTTCTAGTAAAATACGGTTTTTTAAAATCACCGTCCAGCCATCATTTGTGTTCAGAACGTACAGAAATGTGAAGGCGAAACCTAACAGACAGGTAAAGAACGACAATGTCAAAGGCAACCCTGGGGGCAATCGTATGTTGGCCATGGTCCTGGATGGAGAATCTCCAGACGTATCTGACGTGGCATTTGAAGACCTCGAAGATGGCGATAATGATATGCTGGATTCGCATTTGTTATATGATCAGCACATGAAGTAAATTATATTTAGTTTGTTAATTTATGTCCTGTTTGATCAAAAATTCATACTATCGTAGAACTATTTTTGATATTTCTTTGCCTGTAAGATTAAATTGAAACGAAAAACTCGCTAATGAGTAATGCACTAGTCAGCTAGCTACATTTTTTAAATTTCTTATGGCTTAATTAATTGTAAATAAAACTTAAGTCTATAAATATTGTAAATATAATTTATGTCTTATTTATAAACTGAATAATATCTTCTAACTTTAAACTTTATTGAATAACTCAGTTTATAAATTGCTGTTGTGAAATAAACATAACTTTGTGGAAAGGTAGAAAAAGATATATTTTTTAATGATTTTTTTTCAATTTTAGGGAAATGAATAAACAAAAACAATTTAAATCATTTCAGAACATTAAACGAAAGTATTTCAAAAGTAATATAGTACAGCCTAATTTTTTAACATACTTTGAAAAACAACAAATAAAAAATTTACATGATAAATCGCCCAAAGAATGGACTCCTCAAACATTATCAACATGCTTCCCAGCATCACCAGAAGTTATTGTTGTAAGTAATTAAAAATATATTTTTATTAATGATTATACAAACTGTATTTTAATTTTTAGAAAATATTGAAATCTAAATGGATATCGGATGAAGGTCAAAAAATATTAAGGCATGATAAATTGGTGCAGCAAAATTGGGAACGTTTTCGTAATGGACAGTTTAAAGATATTTTATCTGATGATCTAAAAAATCATTTAGGAAAATTTTCAGAACGACGACCTACTTTAATTACACCAGAGCGTAAGTAATTAAGTACCACTTACCAGTAGGTACATTTAATTATTAGATTTTCCAATTTTTTTTATTTACTTACATGATTTTTCAATGGACCAATGAGAGCACTTATGCCACTACACCCCCATACACACATACTAATTTATGTTTCGGTTTCAAATCTAATAAATTGTAATGAAAATGATTTATGACTTATGTTCCATATTAATAGTATTACCCTGAAACAATGCATTCTTGATTTTATAGGAATTGTATTATTCCAAATTACAAATATATTGGCTTAAAATAATAATAATTGTGTATTCATTTTAGTTCATAATAAATTATAAATCATTGTTATTGTCTATTACGAGGCATAGAAGTGTAGTGTAGACTAATATGTCCTATGACCACCCCCCAAATAAAGGTATTGTTAAAATTTGCTATGTCGGACGTTTGTAAGCAGGAAACAACAAATGCATGGGTAGCATCCTCTTAAGGATGATATAGGCAATCAAACATCTTGCTATGGTCAACTTAATGAATTGGTGTAAGGCATTTTCATTTAAAATAATGTTTTCTATATTTTACTTAGATATCAGTTTTTTAAATTGTATATACTCGCATAAAATATATTACCTAAATAAAATTTATTTACTTTCAGAAGATTAAATTTAGATATATTTTACAATAGTGCATAAACTTATTTTACAGAAGCCGAAGCTCATATTCCTAAACTAGCTGCAGATTATTTAAAGCCCCAGGAATTTGGACAAATTATAACTAGTTACCTTGGTGAACCCACCAATCCAATTGATGAACCAATTCAAATTGAAACTAAAGATAAACCAAACATTGAGTTGATTTATGAAAATGACACAACAACTAAAAGCAGTAAGAGACATTTCACATTAGACGAATTCAAAAGTGATTCTCGAAAAGAATCTACACCACGGACATTGCCAACAAATGATAAAAGTGTAGACGTAGAAAAATTTGAAGCTAGTTTACAAGAGAATACAAGTGTAGTTTCACGCAAAGAAGTTTCTGCATTTATTGATACAATAAACGATTATCCACTTGCTATTCGAATACCTAAAAAAGTTTGGAAAGAAGGATATATTTATAGAGTCAATGATTGTTTTTATGATGATAATGGAGACTTTTTATATAGAGTTCCAGGTTTAATTAAAGATGAAGATAGACAACAAAAGCAATAATAATATTCAATTGATTTGATTTATTAATGTTTTTAATATTGATTTAAATATATATTTTATGCTACCTATTTGTGTATAATAAAAATAATGTTTATGTAACATTACAAAATAAATACTATTTAATGCCATTTATTTTTTTTTTTTAGAACACTCTTTCAGTTTACTATGATCCGAAAACAAATTTCATAAACTAAAAATAACATTTATTAATTTATTAACACGTTAAGTCTCATTGTATAAGCTCCGCTCTACACTAAAAAACCACTGAACAATTATGTATTAAATGGAAATATTGCCTTTCTATCTGAGTGAATTATAAATCTGTGAAGCGTATGACATGTTTATGTAGTCTGCGGACTATGTCACAGTTAATAACTGAGATAGTCAATGTGTTAATAATATTAGAATAGTAAATAAATAAATGTTAAATATACGTAAAAGTTTTACAGAATTGTAAATAAATGTGATTTGTTGTTTTAAAAGTATAATGACTTTAATTATAATTAATGAAGTGAAATTAAATAATATGGAAAAGTAAAAATGTAAAAAAAATTAAATAATAAATCAATGTTACTGGGTATTTTTTACCTATTTAAATATAATTTCAATGTAAATTAGTCAAATATTCCAAATCAGATGAGATGCTTTTAAAAGTAGGCCCACAAATAATAAGTATGACAAATTTAAGGTAGTTACAAGTAAATGAAAATTTTAAACAAAAAAAATTATACTTCATATCTTCATATTATATTTGGATTTGAAATGATTGATACATTGATAAAACTTTTTATATAAGTAAATTAAAAAAAATTATTTATTGTTATATGATACATTTTTTTTTTTTAAATAAATCACTCAGTTTATCAGAACAACAATAGTATAATACATTTTACATTTATACTTTTTGTTAAAATACAGCTAATAATAAAAAATGTTCATTTTACATGATTGATCCTTAAAACTTTACATAAAATAAATATCAAAATTAAAATACAAATTATTCAATAGCTATAATATTATAAATAACAATTTTTATTGATACTTTGTTATTTCACTAGTTAATAGTTATTAACGTTCTACCAACCAAAAAATATATTTATATCACATTAATTAAATCTATATTAGTATTCCCATAAAGGTGTATCGTAAAAATCAAAAAAAAAAAAAAATTACTGATTGTGTATGACAAAACTAAAAATATTTTCTTATTTCACACAATATAATTATGTATTGAAAACTTAAAACATATAATTTTTTATTTAATGATGTAAATATATAAGTATTTTTGTACAGAAATTTAATTTGATTACTCATATGGCTAGACCAAAAACTGATACAATAACATACATAGTTTTGTTTTCCCATCTAACAGTACAACTACCATCTGTCAAGTTATCCCAATAACACGAACTTGCTGCATGAAAACCAGCACCGTTTTTTTGCATGATCGCACATGTAACTGCAAAAAAAAAAAAAAGGATAATTATTTTTAATAATTATATTACAAATGTTAAAAGTCAAATCAGAGCCCGGCTTAAGGTAAATGCAAGTGGGACACGTACAGCGATTTTAAGTGAATATCTAGGGGTGTCCTTTTGACCATAGATATGGACATATTGTAATATTGTACCAGGTGGCGAAATACCTAAAGTTGGCTCTGAATCAAATAATTTAACACAAACAATTACAAAATTTCTTCTTACCTATATATTTAAAAGGTTTGGCCAGTTTACAAAGTCTTGTTAGGCAGTTTTCAACTACAGAATCTGTCCATTTATTAACCATATTTTGTTGGTATAATTGACTGCCAATTGAATGTTCAATTGAGTCCTTCATAATATCACTCACTTCATCCACCACAAAAAGGGTCTAAAACAAAAATATTTATGAATTTACTATATTTGACAACTATAATACTATTACAGGCAGAACTTAGGAGTTACAGTTATTTTAAGACCATTTTTTTTTTAGGAACAAATCTAGTTTAGCGGCTCTTCGGAATTTCGATTTTTTTTTTTTTGAAACATGTAATTCGACGAGTTTAAAATGATGGTGCAAAAATAAATTTGCCGAAATGATTAGTTTTGAAGTTATAAACTTGCAAAGTTCGCGATTTTCGGTGTTTAAGAACTAAAATTAAAATAAGAATTAGAATTTTTAGAATTTAATTAAATAAAATGATTAATCACTAAAAATAAGAAAAATATTATGGTTACAAATTATTTTATAATATTGTTAGATTAAGAATATATTTTTATTAAATCACTATTTTAACGCTCTTATAATGTGGTCAGTGATTACACGGCTAGCGGCGCCGTCGCTCCGCTCCACAAATCGAAAAATATCCCCCGACTTACTATGCAACACCACCTTAAGTAGGTTACAGGGTAAGTTATGTCGTAGTATATGAGCAGTGATTACGCAGTTAACATGTTTCAGAAAAAAATAATTTTAAAATTCGTTATAAGAGCGTTGAGCGCATGAGTAAAACACCGAAAATAGCAAACTTCGAAAGTCTATAACTTCACAACTAATCATTTCCGCAAATTTATTTTTGCACCATCGTTCTGAACTCGTCGAACTACATATTTTTCAAAAAAAAAAAAATCGAAATTTTGAGAAGCCGCTAAACTAGATTTATACCTTTTTTTACGATGTCTAGTAAATTACCTATTATCAATAATTTTAATTCAATTTCAGTAAAACATATTTTGTTACATTATGATTAATAATGATGTGCAACGCATTAATATAATATATTTACCATAAATTGGTTAATATATATAACAATAACAATAATCATATAATAAATGAACTTACCGCTTCGTTAACATCAACCATCGTTTACGATTTTATTTGAAATAAATTAATGTTTTTTTGTATGATATAATAAATGTTAATAGCAAAAAATAGATTTTGAACTTCTGCTAGTAAAGTTGTCACGGCAACAATTATTTAGTAATATTATGTAAATATGTATTATGTATTATATCGATAAAGCATAATAATATTATAAATTATCACCACGGACCACGAATTAAGATATACAGGAACAGGATACGGAACGGAAAGGTCTTATCAATGTTTTTCTGAGTCCGCCCATTTCTCCGCTGAGCACACGATTAAAGATAATATATTGTTCTATGATAGCAATGATAGAAGAACAATAATAAACAATACCTCCTGGTTAGTGGTTACCACGATATAATATATAGTCCGTGGTGGATACCCAAACCCAATATAACAAAAAAAGACCAGTGACATCAGAACAAACAAAATACCCAGAATATTACCTATTAAAACAAAAGGGAGTAAATAATAATAATGATTAATTATAAATATTTGAAAATCATACCAAAAAGTCCATTACTATAAGATATAGAATAAGTTAAACATTAATTTTATTTAGCATGTATTTAGGTTTGAGCAGACATCCAAACTACACACACTCATTAATTGTTCTATTTAAAAGGATTATTAGAAAACAAAGACTTAAGATTTATTCAAATAATAAATATATTTAATATAGTATAATATATTCATACAATATACAGTATACACTATTTACCTAAATAATTAGCTAACCTAAATTCATTTTTTGTTCACATATTCAACATTAGGTGCTCACTAATTTAGCTTTTTTCAGATTTATTTTGTTTTTTAATTCTTGGTTTTTCATGTAAGAAAATTGCTTCATTCTCATTGTAATATAAATTACAAATTTATTTCATCAACTTATATTGTTTGCACGAGAATTTGAGAACTCTATTTTCATTCTGAACAGTCCTTCAAGTCTTCGAAAATCTTAAAAATGTTGATGTAGCCATGTAGGTACCTATCTAAATAAAAATTCTAATGAGTAGTTTCTGAGGTATTAAAATGTTTATAATATGTACTAAGAATAATAGTCTTCAAAAATAGTATTATTCAAATATAAACTATACTATGTGATATATTAAATATAGCTATATAGTTTTATAGGTAGCTAAGTATTGTAAATTTAAAACAAGGTTTTTCAGAACTCAGAAGTATTTGACAGTGTAACCAAAAATATCTATAAATTATATAAATATGGTCTCATTTAATAGATACCTATTTTAAGTTCATACTTGGAAAAATATTCCTCACTCTTTATTCACCTTCAACTTCTAACTTATAATCAACCATAATAGATAATATTATAAGCTACTAAGCTAGTTCGATTATAATTTATTGTATTTAATTAATGCTCATTGCTCACCTTTACCTTTTCTCCAAACTAGTCACCCAAAGTTAATTCAATATTTCAATGTCTTATTTCTGCTTCCACCTCACATTTATTTCTAAGTATGTATTATTTAAACTCTTCTACCAATTTAATGTACTCCTTATTTTATATCCTTAGCCAATTGTTCAACAGGTCAATATCTAACCTACATAAAGTCGGTCTTCAATTGTTTATTTTTATTCCAGTAAGCCGTTGTTATAAATTATAAAAACAAATCTTTTGCATTTAAATGTTTCTAATTTATTACAATTATATAAAGGACACATGTTTTTTTTAAAGTTATATGACTAAAATAAGTGCTACAATGTGAATGTAACAAATTTATTGAAGTATGATAAGAATTAAAAAAAATTAAAATAAATTTACATCATAAAAGAAGTGGATCGCATTAAAGGTCTAAAATCTGGTATAATGGACTGTTCTTGTGTATTAATTGAATTATTAGGTTTTTTAATTACAGTCTGTGGAGCTTGATTTGATGATGTAGAGGCATAAGCATCAACCACTTTTACTAGGCTTATTTTCACTACTTTATACAAAATAACTATTAATGATGTTTGAAGTAACAATGCTCCAAATCCCTTAAATAAACCTAATCGTCCTTCTTGTGCAACTGTTGTCGCAAAACAGTCTAATGGCCCTTCATAACCAGTTAAAATTGGCATTACTGAAGTTCCGGTATCTAAATTGTCAATAATAGTTCTTGTCCCTTGCAAATAAAGACGGTGCATAACTAACTCCAAAGGAAAAAGAACAGCATCACTGAATGCGGAAGCTGTTAAATCTGAAACTGCTTCCAGTCGTTCATCAATAGAAGATGGAGAATCAGTATCTTTTGAAATAACTTCAGTCTTGCAACTTCGTAGCTCATACATAACTAATAAGTGTTTTACACTTTTACCAACTAATATATTAGCTATGTATCTTGAAACTCCATATGTTACTGTAGGCACAACTATAATCCAAACTGGTAACATTCGACCTAAATAAATACAGATAAAAAAATTAATAGCTGGTCTAATTATTGTTTATCAATAAACAGTTAAAAAAACAAAATAAAAAAAATAGAACATTTGGACAACAATTGTAATTAACTTGATTGAAAATCAAAATCCAAAGAAATGTAACCATAACTCACTAATCAGAAATTGTAATTTTAGAGTATGATTTTAGATAAGAAATATATTGGTTTTATAAAACATTTACAGGTAAATACGTTTATAAAAAGGCCCAAACTTTTCAATCAGCACTTTTATAGGACATTCAAATCAGATATTTAACATAGGTCAAAATTTCAAAATAGAATAGGTACTGTTTTATTTATTACTGCTGTATTTTAATAACTATATTATAAAAGTATACATAACACTATAACAGTTATTTAATATTTTTCTTGCATTATGTTATCAAACTATTATAATGTTTTGTTAAAGATATTGATATGTTATAGGTATTTAAAAGTTATGGATTAATTTATCTAGTGTACCTTTTTGTGGACAGTTCCATTGAAGAAGTCTAATGAAACCTTCTTTAAAGACATCATAAAATGCAGTTTTTTCACTTGCAATATTACTTTGAACGGTTTCTACTAGACATGCTGAATAAAATGGAGTGATAATACTCAAACTTGCACTGCAAAACCATATTATATATTTAAATAATTAACATTATTAATAAGTAAAACTCAGATGCTTATGTACTTTAAATAACTTGAATATCTATATATTTATAGTCTAAAAGTAAATAAAATATGCAATATGCATTAAATATGCAATTTTCTCTAAAGAAAATCAAAACAAAATATAAAACAAAAAAATGATTTCAAAATATAAATATACCTATGTTACCTTTAAATTAGATCAATAAAAAAAACAATCAATTTTATAAACATCTGGGCCCTACTAATTAGTAAAGAGGGGATAACATTCATCTAACTGGATGTTTATTTGAAATATTCAATTTAATTAAATTTAAAAAAAAAATTAATTTCTATTGGTACTTCAAAAATAACAAATTTGTTGCTTAATATACATGTTTTAATATTTTATGGGAAAAATACAACTATCAATTTTACTACATTAGAATTTAGAAAATGTTTTTTTTTTAAATAATAAGTTCATTATGAAGCCATAATTACCATTTTAATATAATATGTTTTCCAAAACTTTTTGAATTATTTATTGAATTGGTATCTCTAAAAAATATTGTAAAATCAAACATAAGTATAAAAGATTACAAATTTATAGATACCAATAATAAATTAATTTACTTTGGTAAATCAAAGAGTTCTGATAATAATGCTTCAATTGCCATTGTTATTCCTTTGATTAGTAAAACTGTCCCAAATCCTTTCCATAAAACACCAATTCC
This sequence comes from Macrosiphum euphorbiae, assembly GCA_949089665.1. Classification (NCBI taxonomy): domain Eukaryota; kingdom Metazoa; phylum Arthropoda; class Insecta; order Hemiptera; family Aphididae; genus Macrosiphum; species Macrosiphum euphorbiae. The sequence goes on along the minus strand of CARXXK010000003.1, from coordinate 11,871,467 downwards.
TTGAGTCTTGACAAGTCTATATACTACTGGAATTAATGTAAATGGCACAATATGATAACGAGTTGATGCATAATGTAACTGAAACAATTAACAAATTAGGTACATAAAAGTATAAAAAACTAAAGAGTATTTCAACTTAAAAATGTTTTACGTAATTATGAATTCATATTATTTCATATATATGTAAGAATCGGTCAGGACAATTTATTAAAAAATACAACCGTCTTAAGCTGAGATTGTTTTCTCTCTCTGGCCTATGGCAAATAGAGATGGGCAAAATATGTTGAATATTAATGTGTCAATGCATCAACATTTAAAACATTGATTGTTTCTTGGAAAAAACCTTGATGTTTTTCAATGTTTAATAAAAAAAATTTTTTAATTCTGTTCTAACTTTTAAGGGTTTAATCGTGGGTAACACAATTTGCAAATTAAGATTATATTTTTTCTCATAGATTTATATGGACCTTTCATATTAGTATGTACTATGTTTCAAATTCAATATATTTTTCAAATATAAATTCAAGTTTAAAAAAAAAAATATAGGTAGGTATAATTTATGAAAAAACATAAATGTTTTTGCCCACCTCTAATGGCAACATTACAAAAATTATAGAGAATATTATTTTTGAGGATATGATATAACAATTTGTTTAAATATTGTTTCAAAACAAATTAAATATGATTTTATTTACAATTTTTTTTTTTATTTTGAAAGTCAAATAACAAAGTAAAATAATAACAAAAAATAAAACTGAAATATCAAACTCTTAAAAAATATTACTCTCTATAATTTTTGAAATAGATGATTTTACTTTAAGATTACTCTGATAACTCAAAAATTAAAAAAAAATTATTTTAAGTGAAAGCGTTTCATCTGTTGTGCACGAGTCTGACAGAGAAAATAAATACTGCACTGACATCAGGTTGCATATAAATATGATCTGCACTTTTTACATTATTAATTAATAATCACATTATTTTTTTTAACTATTACTTATCTACAAGTATACCAAGTTTTTTTCAAATTGAGAATGAAAAGTACAATGGATGATTTTTGTTTCATTTTTTTTTTTTTTTTTTTGTAATTAAAATATTTATTCAATCTGTTTCAATACATGAACAATAAGAACAATTGATGAAAGTAAAAATAAAATAAAATAAAAATAAATGACAGATTATCCCGAATGTAGAGGCCTCCCAGCGGAGGTACTACGACATGAGTAGGACTAAATTAGGCTAGCAGGTCGCGACACCACTGTCTTTTAAGTCTTTTAACTGGGTTACCTGGGATAGAAGCAGATGATAGGTCGGAGATTAACGGATTCTTATGGTGAGCTAGGCGGTTATTGAAACGTTTATAATGAGTTTTGGCTAGTTCAGAGACAAATGGTATTTTGAGATCAGTGTGGAGGGTGTGGTTAGAGACATAGAATGGTGCTTTTAGAATTGTGCGTAGAGTTTTGGATTGGAATCTTTGAATGCGGTTGATGTTGGAGATTTTGGCAGCGCCCCATAGTTGAATCCCATAAGTCCAGATGGGTCTGAGTAGGAGTTTGTAGAGCAGGAGTTTGTTGGAAGGTTTCATGTGCTTTGATGTTAGAAGTGGACGAAGGAGCCGGAAGCGGTCATTTAGTGTACGAGTTTTGTTAATTATGTGAGGTTTCCAAGTGAGACGGCGGTCGATAAGGATACCGAGGTAACGTACGCATTGCGCAGGGGGAAGTGGTTGGTTGTTGAGATAAAGTGTTGGACATACTCCTTGACGAAGTGCAAAGGTACCGTGGATGGACTTGGTTTCGTTCATTTTTACTCCCCATGTTTTGTACCACGATTCAAGGGAGAAGAGATGATCTTGTATGTAGGAGGAGGCTAAAACAGGATCAGGGCTGGTTGTTAGTATGGCTTTGTCGTCAGCAAAATCACCGACTAAGGTATGGGGTGAAGTAGGCTGGTCGGAGATGTAGAGATTGAAGAGTAGGGGAGCAATTACTGCGCCTTGTGGAACGCCTGCTTTTATTTCAGTAGGAGAGGAGAAGGAAGAACCTACACGTACGGAGAAGAACCGATCTTCGAGGTAGGATTTGAGGATCAGATAGTAGTGACTAGGAAGGATAGGTTTTAATTTATATAGGAGGCCTGAGTGCCAGACTCTATCGAAAGCTTGGGAGACGTCAAGGAAAGCACCAGTGCAGTATAATTTTTCCTCTAGGGCAAATGAAATTTTGTCAACCAGGCGATGAATCTGATGGATCGTTGAGTGACTGTTGCGAAAACCAAATTGAGAGTCAGGTAGTATTTTAGCTTCATCAACTATTGGCAGTATTCGTTTGAGAAAAAGTTTTTCAAATTGTTTGGAGAGAGTTGGTAGGAGACTTATAGGCCTATATGAGGAAGGACAGTCAGGGGGTTTTTTTGGTTTTGGTATTAGTATTATGATAGAATATTTCCATAATATAGGAAAGTATGATAAACGAAGCATAGCATTGTAAATTTGTGTTAGGAAAATTATGGTTTTTCTGGGAAGGTGTTTGACCACTTCCGTCGAAATTAAGTCAAAACCAGGAGATTTTTTCGGGATTTTTGTTTCATGAACATTAACTTTCTTTTGAACTATTAAAATTAATATCCATATAGTTGGAAGAGTATGAGTTATTTTCGATATTTTAAATTTTATATTTACATGAGTGGAGTAATAAATGAAAAAATTGTAAGGTAGGTACTCAATTAGATTTTTTGTTTGTTGGATATTTTGACTGAGGTGTTTGTTGTAGAATAATTGTTTACAACTCAAACTGAGTTACACTGTCATAAATACACTAAATTAAATTCAAAATTGTCTTTTAAGTAAAAATCAAAACAAAATGAGACATACCTGGCATTGTCTTCGCAACACAATAAATGGATAGCTCACAACATGCTGCAATATTAGACACGTTGGTTTTAGACATTTGTTCACAGTATCATTGACTAGGATATCTAAATAAAAAACCAAAAGTGGAATATTGTTATTAATATTTGACTACTTAAGTATAATACTATAATATATTATGTCATAAATTTAAAATAACCTTTGTTTTTAGACATTTCCATGAGTGTTTCACGGTGTTGTCGTCTGATCATTTCGGGGTCCTGAAAATTCTGTTGTAGCTGCGATGGGTGTTCTGATATACTCCTCGAGGGTCGGTGTCTTTGGAAGTCCATATTGAATGATTCTAACCCGGCCATTAATAACAAATATTTCCAAAATACTCAATCTATTAATCTACATATGTGTTCAATTAGTAATTACAATAATTATTTCAATTTTCAAACAAAATCATGTATTAGGTAAACGACAAATTGTCATATTATACTAATGGGTATTCCAATTACTATGTATTACATTTTATTTTTTAAAACAGATGATCATTCAAAACAAATTGATCAAAAGTAAAAACACCAAAACCAAACAGAAAAGATTACAATATTATAATTTATCATGTATGTACTACATTATTGATTATTAACATTATAGTAAGTTCAAAGTTGTACTTTTGAGTAGTGGTCATGGGAGTACGAATTACCCGATTTTGATAACAAAGAGATACTATCAAAATCGATATCACATATGATCGATGTTGGTCATCCTGTCGAGTTCTGTTTAACCAGGGTATAGACACTCTGTGTATTGGCAAAATCGGGTGACTGTGGCCTTGAGCACGGTCTCTAAGGGGGCGTGGCATATGTTATCATTTAAATAAATCATATCAATAATATCAGTCCACAGAATAATACAATATATTATTTCACTAACAATAAACCAATGTAAAATTACATTATAGTTTTTAATTTATATTAAAACAAAATCCTTATTCATTTTACCAAAATGTAATATTGATATACTTAAAATATGAAAAATAAATTATTATAAGTAACCATGAACATTAGAGGAAGGACGCCGAACACAGCAGAACGAAGCGTAAAAACATGGTCCGGAATTATCGCATTCCGCCAGAATGCGCGTCGGACCGTAATGATGTCGTTTTTACATATTGTATAGCATAGGACATTTAATGGTTTTTTATTATTATAATCTAAATGGTGAAATTTATGAATAATTACTATAGAACATTTTTTTAAAACCAAATTGCCCTCGATCGAATATAAGTGTTTCCAATAATATACGACTTTTATAAAAAGAGACAACAACTATATCTTTTTTTATAAAAGTCGTATATTATTGGAAACACATATATTCGATCGAGGGCAATTTGGTTTTAAAAAAATGTTCTATAGTAATTATTCATAAGTTACACCATTTAGAATATAATATTAAAAAACCAATAAATTCCCTATGCTGTACATGTAAAAACGACATCATTACGGTCCGACGCGCATTCTGGCGGAATGCGATAATTCCGGACCACTTTTATATACACAGTTCGGCGTCCTTCCTCTAATGTTCATGTAAGTAACCATTGCTTTGTATACGTTTATAAAAATTCCGTAACAAAGAGGGATACACGTTGCTAACGTTCTATCAGATTACGGATACGGTACAACTTTTATAGTCCAATACATCATACCGTAGGGATACATAAACCCTCACAGCTGATCGAGTGTCTATTCTATATTGTTCTGTGGTTTAACACAAAATGATAAGGTATCGAAAAGAAAAAGAGAGAAAAAGCATAAACAACCGACGGCCGACGCGCGGACATTACAGTATTGTCTTATTCTGTGGTATAGTGTTTACTGTTTAGTACTTTATTATATTACTACATAATACATTAGTCATTTACTGCACAACATTCTTAAAGTTATTCGTTAATTGTTAATCATTATTGATATTATATAAGATTCCCCATCGTAAGTACACTGGGAAGTACACACGTTTCGAAAAAATTTTCCGGTTTTCTCAAATTTCGTATCTGATACCGTTGGCTGGGTGTGTAGTATAAAATATATCAAACGGTCTGGCCCTTGTCGAGACTTTCGTTTTTGTACCCTTAATTTTCTTTTTTTATTCAACTGCTCTGCTGTAGATTTTTATTAGTTATGTCGGATACGAGTAACGTCAACAGGATTGAAGAACTCGGCAAAATGAAGGTAAGTACGGCCGTGGCGGTAGAAAACGTGTTTCCCGTCGTTAATGATTGACAAAGATTGTTCAGTATAATAATTTGTTCTATCAATAAAGCGATTTATGAACAACAGTGTGTATAATTTATTGTTCTCTGTTTTTTTCGTTTGTGTTCACTGGCATAGTTCCGGTATTTATTAGGCACTCTTCATTTAGGGATTGTGACAATTTGTCATAGATAGGTAGATGTTAATCATTTTATTGTCAGTAGATAAATAAAATAAATCATATTTTTTCAGTGTAACAATGTATTATTAATACCTACTTAATGTACCTGATATTACAACTTATTAAACTCTGTGCCTAATCATATGATGCCACTAATTTCTATAGATATTATTGTTATGACTATGTTCTATATTATACCTATACAGCTATACTTAAATGTAATATTGTGGTTGACTAAGCAGTTAATTGAATTTTATTAAAATATGTAGCTTAATTTTAATTTTGAAGGATTTGACCAATTTGATAATTAGCCTCCTTCAATCTTAATTCAAATATATTCAACTAGAAATTTTATAAATAATACCTACATATTTTAAATAGTTATATTGTTTTATATGTAAATTATAAAATATTAATATTAATTATAATAAACAATAATTAAACTAAGAAGATATTTTATTCATAGGTCAACGATTTGAAGAAAGAATTGAAAGCAAGAGGTTTGAGTACAGTTGGAAACAAACAAGAACTCATCGATCGCATGATTAATCATTCAGAATCTTCAGGTTTGTTTGGCATAAAAATTTATACAAGATAGAAGGTTTAGAAACCCAACGAAAATTCAGTTTTAGATATCGAGGACACCGTGCTGGATGAGCACGACATTCTAGATGAAGATGACGCGTTAGAAGTAATTATTGTTAATACCCGTCATTGTCAAACATGTTTACTCATTTTAGTTAACCTTTTGATTACCTAAGGATGATTTGGGTTACTCCGATATTGATGAATCAAAAGTTCTTGGTGACATTGCAGAAAAAGAAGAAAACAACGTGGAAAATGGCAATATTCATGAAGAAAAAGAGGTTACACAGGTATTTTATTTATTATAATTTATACTAGAACTTCAAAAGAATTTGTTAGGATTCTTAGTTTAAACAAAATCTAGCACATTGATGGTTGCGTGGTGAGTAATTTCTTCTCCCCTTGATAATATTTTGTTTATTGGCTTATTGTTTTAAGAGGATATCACACCTCCATGTGTTTTCTCCGTCTAAAAAACATACAACATACAAATTTTGTGTTATAAGCTGTAATATTAGAGTGAATAATTATTGACTATGATTAAACTTAAAGGTTAGGATGTTGTTTGTATTCTATAATTGGTTTTTTACGATGATTTTTATGATGAAATATTAAAATACAGTAGAACGCTGATTATCCGGATTAATTAATGTCAAGGATTCCAAACCGGATATATAAATATATAGATAATTGACCATAGGTTCACTTATACATACCGAACTATCGCCGCTGCAGCGATAGTCTATAATAATTAGATGTAATGATTTTATGTACTTAAAACATTATAAATACTAAAACGGCGGATATCTAATCCACGGTTACAGTTTATAAAATTATCTTTTTTTTTTATCCAGATAATCAGCATTCTACATTATATAATTACTCATAACTCTCTTAAAAAATTTAAATGTCTTAAAAAAATCTGTGATAAACGTAATTTGGTTATTTACAACACATTCAAATTATTAAGAGAATTTCTTACAAGCAACCATTGACATACCTATAAAAAATAAACACAACCCGCAACGGAATAAAAATAGTATCACTTCTAAATAATAAAATTTGATTAACTTTTGAATTGTATCATATTAAGGTAACACAACCTAAAAAGGTAACACTAAAACGTACTTCTGTAACTGTGTTGAATGGTGATGGTATTAAACCACAAGAAGAAGAGAAAAAAACTGAAGACATTGAAGAATCAGATGGTAAGGACCGTATCATCAAATTAGATGAAGTCGAAACTATGAGCCAAATCGAGGTAAACATTGAAATTTTTTTATTTTTAATTAATTAACTTTAGTATTTAAATTAATTTATAGAGAATACAAATGAGAGCAAAAAAATTTGGAGGTGAAGTTTCGGAGGACAAAAAATTAGCCCGACTAATTAAATTTGGAGCTGTAACTGATCAAGTAAGTAAACGATCATTAATACTTTTAAATGTATTAAACTTAAAATAAAAATAATAATTACCAAAATTGAATATATTTGCAAAATTAATTAAAATGATTTTCCTTCATTTATGTGCTCATTTAATATTCGTAAATTAATAGGGCTTTGCACTACTGTATAGTAGGTGATGTGTACCTTGTCATTGAGTAGGTTATTGATTGTAACGGATGTGTTAAAATTGAATTAAATCATTGTATACAGTTATTATCTCAGGCTTCTGATAATATTTTAATCATAACATTGACAATGCATTGTCTTCACAAGCTCTTATCAGTTTATTCCCTTAATATCTTTAGTTAGCTATCAGGTAAATTTATATTTAAACAAACATTTTTGAAAAAAAAATGGTCACTCATTATCTTAGAAATTAAATGAAACGCATTTTAATTTAAAAATTATTTTTCATTCGTTATATAAAAAAAAGCAGAACTGCCTTCATAGTTGGACCCTACTTATAAGTTAATATTGACCACTATGTGGGTGATTTTCAACTATACTCTGTTCAGTGAGACAAACTTCCGGTTCTGTGTATCCCCCCGCGTCACCCTGCTATTGAAACCAGTTCCCCTATGGAAAGATGTTGCGCTGGGGAATCAGTTTGTGTGCGGTGGGTTTTCTTGCTGAACAGAGTTTAGAGAATTATTTTAAAATGTTAGTAATTATAATGAACTTCAAACTCTGAAAGTAATAAATCATGACATACAAAAAACTATTCTGTTCAAAGATAGTCTTTCAGCCTATATTACTAAATATATTTTATGATATATTTATATTACTATCATGGTATTTTATTTTGCTATTAGTAATATGGTAAGTTGAATTAATTTTTGCGGAAAACATTAAATTTTTTATAATATTAATATTTAATTAATATAATAGTTTATATTTATGTTATTTATTATTGTTATTAACTTTTGAGTCAATACTGACTTACTGTATAGCAGTGTGAATAAGTTTTTGATATAAATAGGCAATACCATAATATTTTCAAAATAAAATTTTGTACAAACTACTACCAAATAACTAAAATTGTTATTCTTCGTTTAAATATCAAATTTTGTTAATTTATATTTTTAGATTTTTTGTTCCAGTATGAACTTCTTATGAGGAATCTTATATTACAATTTCAAGCCAAAGCTAAAACTATACAATTTATGAAAACTATAAAAATTGAACATTTAAAATTTTACTACTGTAATTTTGACGATTTTGTCAAGATTTGAACTTTAAATTTTAATAGAAAGTTAAACTTTTAACTAGTTTAAACTAACTACTTATAAGATAAGGAACCGGGAATTACATTTTCAATCTTTTTCGAAAGATAGAAGATTATAAGATCTAATATTTGTTACCCATTTTGCTTTTAACTCCCAATGATCTTGCTCCTTATAAATATCCTTGGTTCTGTTAATATTAGTACCCAGATGTGCTTAAGTAACCTGAAACACTCTAATAATGTAACCATAGATCAACATTTATCGTATGAGTCATATGAAAAAAATATGGGACAATACTACTTTAATTAAACATAATATGATAATATATATTCATAAAAATGATTTCTATGTAATAGTCTAGTTTAATTAATAACTATATTTTTAAATTAGAAACCAGTAGCCAATGTTGATAATGACAAATTAAAAATGAGAGCTGAGAGATTTGGTGAAACTGTTTCTAAAACTTTGCATGATGTAAGTATATTGTTATTTGTTTTCTTGTGTTTATTAAAACTGAGCATTTATGTACATAATTTTTAATTCGGCAAAAATAGTTGTAGATTTTGTATAAACTACAAGTTAAAATTATGTGTTAGGCTCAATTTAATCACCTAATTAGACTTAAGTTACAATAATTGTAACTTGTAAGTCTATATTACCTAATGTGTTATTATTAGACGTGTATAAAAGAAACTTGTAACAGACTATATTGATTTTAATTTTTTTTTTTTTTTTATGTGTAATGTATTTTTTTATATTTATTACTTTTTTCTTATATAGAGCGAAAAAGAAGACAAACTTAAAGCACGTGAGCTTCGTTTTGGTTCAATTGACAAAACTGTATTAACGGCTATTAAGAAACGCACTAATGGCGATGTTGGAAAACAGAAGAATTCTAGAGGTGGTAAAAGGAGTTTTCCATACAAAAAACGGTATTAATTTTATTTTTGTAATGTGTTTACAAATTGACTGTATATTAAATTTTTTATATTGATTCCCACTATAATCAACAATTTCCCCTTAAGTTTTTTTTTATCTGTATCAAAATCGTTATTAGTAGTGTATCCGGAATTATTATAATGAAATAAATAAAAGGAATTTGTACATTCCTTTCTAATCAGAAAACATTTAAATTAATTTAGTTTTACTACACAATAAAATAAAATTTTGTTGTGTGTTTGAAATACTTAAACTTTAGAAAAAAATAAAAAATATATATAAATGATTTGGTTAATAGTTATTTTACATTTTTATAATGTCTATATCTGTTGCTCTGAGTTCTAGATATAATCCCTAGTAAATACTTAACATTATTGATGTATTCAAATATATTTCATACATTTTTTGTACTTAAATTTACTTTAAATGAAAATTATATGAGGCTTTAAATCAGGCAGTTGATAATTTCCTTATATGGATGATAATTAAATACATATTGTATATAAACCTTATGAGCTATTGAGTCTCAACAGTTGCCAAAACTGCTGTTATTTGTTAATTCAAATATTCATTAAAGAATAATTCCCAAAAAATATATTTAAAATTATATACTGTGCACAATGGTAGAATTGTTTTTGTATGTATTTGATAAAGAGCCATTAATTACTAGTTTCTACTAATGTTGTCAAGTAAGCATTTAGTGAACGTTTAAGGCATATTATAATATGCAGTTAAATGGAGTTTTCATGTTAAGAACGTTAAGATGTCTTGACTTTAGCGAAGGGTGTGACTTCAATACCCAACATGTGTACAGATGGTTGACTGATGGGTGTTGCCAGCAACCTACAATCATAAGTGGTCACTTCTGACTCCTTTTTAATCTAAATGGAGTTTAGTCACGTTTAACTCAGAACTCTTGGTATTCGTACCAAGCAACTAAGCAAGTAGAGGTTTTTGCGATCTGTACAGAAAGCGGTGATGATACTGCAAATGTGAATGAGAGAAATATAAGGCCATAAGGGTAGTGTTACAACATGTGATCTACTAATATTCTATTTAGTACTCATGAGTTAGATGTGTGATCTATTTGTTTTAAGTATGTATATTGAATAAAACAATGTTATACATCCATTCAATGTAAGACTTTTCTTATTACAATAACTATTGATGTTTTTGAAAATATTTTTTATCGTTTTAATATTTACTTTTTGAATGACAACATGTATTTTTAATTTCTTACTTCAAATCAAGATATTTTCGTATTTTGGACAAGTAGCTTATAAATTATAAGGAAGTATTTAAAGTTAAGATAAGTGGAGTTGTCGGGGGTACCGTGACTAAATATGTTATTTCACCACGCCACACATCAATTTTTTTTTATTTAAAAAAAATAAATATTTACAAATAAGCAATAATAAATAAAATTACGAATGAGTATCCGTTAATCTAAAACTATAAATTAAAGTTATAGTTTATAAACTACTTGTCCGAATTTTTTAGCTCAAAATATTCCCAATAATATTCTGCTCCTGAATATGAAATAAAAAATGTATGTTGTCATTCAAAATATCAGGAGACTTGTATTACATTTTTACACTTTTTGGTCCAACAGATAAAACTTAATTGATATTTATAGAAAAAAAAACTTTAAAAATTGAAAACTGTAAATGTCCGTAAACAGCTCAAAAAGCTTCAAAATATTTTCAAAATTGTATGGTGTATAGGAACTGCTAATATAAACAATCAGTGAAATTTCCATGTATCTACAGTTATTCGTTTTTGAATTACAACAAAATAAGAAAATCGCTACACGAGAAATTGAGTGAATATCCAATGTTGTAAAAATTTGAATTTGAAAATCTCATAAAAATTTAATTTGACTTATAGACATTTTTTTTTTGATAAAGGTAGATAATCTTATAAGGAATCTTGTATTACATTTTAAAACCTTAGATTTAAAAAGAAAAATTTTTACGAATTCTTAGCTCAAAATAATTTGCTAATTTTCGTGATTTTGTCAATTTTTTTTTTAAATGCTTATAAAAAAAAATTGTGACTAAGGATTTTTAATATTTTTCATCTGCCTTTGAAACAATATACTAGGAGCTTTCCATTAAATTTTCAAGCTTTGGCATCCAACAAATAACATTTTATTGATATTTTTAGAAAAAAAACTAAAAAAAATGGAAAATGAAAATGTCCCTAAACAGTTTAAAATAAATCAAAATATTTTGAAAATGTTATCGTGTATAGAAAATGCAAATATAAACAACCAGTGAAAATTTCATGTATCCTACAGTCATTTGTTTTAAAGTTAAACCAAAAAACAAATTAAATTTTGTGAAAAATTGATTTTGCCTAAAAATTCCCGTTTTTCCTTAATTTTTCTTTTGTTTTTTTGGCGCTTTTGAAAATTACTAGGAATTTTAAATGTTGACCTCCCAATGCACCAACGGTATTCACTCTCCAATCGAACAAGATACTGAAGTCGAAAATAGAAGCATTATTTCGACTACTTACGGTGTACACAGACACAAAAAAAAAAAAAAACACGCATCATTGTAAAATCAATACGTTCATCGTTTCACTCAGAATCTAAAATGATAACAAATTAAAATAGATAAGAATGTTGTTTTGTAACGACATAAAATTATGTAAAAGCAATGATTTCAAAAAGGTTAGTGTTTTTTTGAAATAATGGTTGTCTTATACTCTTATAATTGTCGTGCGTTAAATGGTGACCCCGTTGCCGTAATTCTTGTATAGTTGCACTAAAGAGGACGCCATGCCCACATGTGTTGTCTTCGTCTTACAAATGTACAATACATAGCAAAAACTGTTTTGCGCGGGACAACTGTTCTCGCACCATATTTGTTGTAGAACTACCAAATTTCCACAACACGTAGAGAAGGACTTTATTTGTGCAACAGCGTGCCCATATTTTGGATAATGTAAATACAATAAAACTTATTTGCTCATACAAAACGATTGGATGGTTGGTGCTGTTAAAAAAAAGCTCGCTGTTTGCTATGTTGTACATTTGTAAGACGGAGACAAAATGAGGGTGGTGGCGTCCTTAATCTTAATTTTCTAACTACAAAACGATGTAGATAAAACGTTTTGTCTTTATCATGGTATAAAGGTTTGATGAGGACCATCTACAGTTGCACTTTGTAGGGAGGTACATTGTACATTCCTACAATTCATTGCTACACGATTGCGAACATTTTACATTTGTGACAGCGATTTTTCAAATGATGATGTTAACTGTCATTTTTCATTGTTGTAAAGAGTATTGTAAATTTTCCATAAAACTAACGACTGGTAATTTTATAGTACACATATCACTACACTTTCTATATTGTAAGGAAACACAAACCGTGACATTGTGACAATGATGAAATCGATTGAAAACAACATAACACAAGGTAGGTACCTAATAAGGTACCTATCTGAAAATAGGGATTTGATCATAAATTCATAATCTAAGAATAACTGGCTCAGTACTTAGGATAAAAATGTAAGGTAAAGTAATGATAACATTTTAATTTATATGATTGACTAATACGTAAAACTACGGTTAACGCTTAACCGTGATTAACTGAGTTGGTGAAATCGGCCCTAAGTATTAATATTTTTTTACAATATTTAAATTAGAGTGTGCGAATATCCTTCTATGAGATTTACAAGTATCTATTTAAGTACATAGCCTATATATATATTAGTACATAGGCTCTGATCACATAAATCATAAAAAAACAAAATCAGATATAAAATATGATCAGAGGCCAAGGCAATTACTTTAAAAAAAAATAAAATGATTTTGTCGATAGTTGAAAAAAAAATCGCTTTTAAAATTGTAATATATTATTATTCTTTAAGCGTTTGCAGTGATGTGTATTTGCGTCACAATAGTAAAAGATCTTAAGTTTAAGATCAGTTAAGCGTGACTGTATCGAAACACCGAGTTCTATTATAGTGCGATGTATAATCGCCGGAAGTCTGCAGGTATTTTAATTTCACATTTGTCAATACGAAAATTATCGTATTGACGAAACGACAAAGTACTACCTAACTATATTATATATACGTCGTGTGTGACTATAGTTTATACTTTGAACATATAATATGTATATTATCTCGGCGGCAGGTTTTCATTTTCTATAGGTTCTGCCAATGTGCAATGAGTGGTATTGTTTGATCAACAACATGACCTATAACATGTCATCTACAGTTGATAAATGCGTATTGAGTGTTGTTTAAAAGTATCATTCCCAGTGCGGCGTATTTGAGATTTTGCTTCCCTGGCTATACATTTTTTTAAAACTCTTCCCCCCGGTTTTTTTTAGTAGACATTTTTCTCAGCCATATATTTTATAAAATAAACTTACAACACGTGTGATATGGTAATAGTACCATGCAGTATAAAAATCTATTGAATGCCCCAGAACGTTGAATATCGTAGGCAGTAGCAACGAATAACTAAATAATTAAAGCAAATTGTAAAATTTATCATTTTTTTTTTTATTTATTTATAAAATTAATATTTTTTATAATGTATTTAATAATACCTACATTATTTTAAATAATATTTCTTTCTAATTGCCGCATGTATTATATGCTTATAAATATGGTTTATTGCATTAAAACCATGGTTAAAATCAATATAAATATTTACGGAAAACGACCAAATCGTCCAATGATAATAGTTTATGTAACAATATCACGTAAATATACTTATTTTTTTCAGCAAATTTACTGTAGTCTGTCAGCTATTAAATATTAAAACCGCTCTCCTGTACATTATACCATTTTTTATATACTGCCCTTTTGTACTGACAGTACGATGTTACTATCACCATAGCCCACAATAAAATATGTTTAATTTAGGCACAGAACAATAGTATTAGGTATTCGACGACAAACCATAATTGACTCGCACGTATATTTACAAATGTGGAGATGCGCAAAATGGCTTTGTTATTTTGTCAATATTTAAATATTAATTGAACGTTTTGTTGACATTGATTTGCCTAACTACCTAAATCAGTCTAAAGATGTTTTGAAAAAAAAAACTCCCCCAAAAATTTGCTGCCGGGTCATTCCCACGTGACGAGCAGATACAAATACATCGAGCTTGAATAATATGTGAATATGTAGGCATATCGTCCATGCCGCATCATTTATTTGATTCGTATTGTCATAGGTATATTATTATACTTGTCCTATAGACAGTAAAGATAATAATAATTCGTATTATCTATGATTTGGTCCTGGAAACACGGCGACAAGTTGAGTGTCAGTGCAAAAATCGAATGTTTTTATTGAAAGATAGACGCGACATGCTATTGCCTGTTGGAATCACAACCGAACTAGAACACTTCGATGTAATCGAAAGCTATACTAGAAAAGAAAAGAAATTTTGAACTCAAACTTGTCAACGTACATATTATTATACCTGATTTAAGACGATAATTTCCTATTGTATTAACATATTTGTTGTACAGGTACAAACGTACAACATCTTGTACCTACATATCTGATATATCCATTTATCGTTGAAATAATGTTTTCTTTATTAATGCTATGATAATAATAATAATAATAATAATAATTACAATAAAAATTCAAAATCAATAATAATTATAATTATAACAAAATTTCAGAGCTAAAATTAATATAATAAATGTTTAATAATAATGATACAGTAATAAACGGCGAACGTGATCGTTGTGTTTTAAAAAAACGTTATAAACATTTTCGTAAATATGTTTTGTTGAATATATAATATGATTTACCTGCTAAAAAATTGATAGTATTTTACTAGGAAAATTGTATTATTAAAAAAAGCATTATATAATATTTATTATTATATAGTAGTAAACACAATAAGCACCAGTCTTTTTATAATAATATGTTAATAATATCATATTATGTAGACTTGTAATTTTTTTTTTCAAAAATGCTATTTAAATACCAAGAAATGATTTATTTAAATTGAAAAATGATTAACTTCTTGTAAAATGCATACATATTATAGTATATTAGTATATACGTATGACATTTTTATTAATTTTTTTAATGTAACCGACCGATCATAGTCGTTCTCCAAGAGAGAACAGGTATCGTTTGAACTCAATTTATTATATTTTATGTATTATATATATAATATACATATATAAACCCCTAATGAAAAAAATAAAACAAAATTTCGTTTGACTAGAATAATAATAATAATAATAATAATAATATAATAATAATAATAATAATAATAATAATAATTTAATAATTATATAGGTTAAGTATTATACAAGTGTGAGGTGAAAGAACAATATATAATATAAGATACTTAAAAATTAAAAAGAAAAGAAATTATTTTACAATTTAATTTACATAGGGTACACGCCTATAAAATATTGTACGAATAATAAGTAGGTATTAAATTTTTTTTTTTCTAAATCGATTTTTTTTTTATTTAACAATGAAAAGCATTTTATATCACTTCGAAAAAAAACATGATATTATCGCGATTTTATTTTAAATAGATAGAACGAATATAAAGAAAAAATAAGTATAAGCAGATTCTATATATTATGTATGAACCAATTGGTTATATTTCAAACAATGAATTTGATAATATGATAGATATGTGTTGTAGTTTGAATATTATATTTTGTGTATGAAAAGTTAATACGAAAAAACATTTTACGAATAATACGAATTACACAATATAATTTAAATAAAATAATTGTAATAATGTATTAGGAACGTATATATATAAATATTGATATATATATATATATATATATATACACACAACTGTAATAATATATATGTTTGTTGATTGTGAATTAAAAAAAAAAAAAAAATATTATGAACCTAAAATACTTTCATATTATGCGCAAGTCTTTTTAAATATCAGTTAGTATATAATAATAAATAAAATATGTTATGACAAGATGAATTAAGAAACAACTGATTTATGTTTATTAAATTATTTCCGTAGGCCTAGGAGAAACGTAATAATATTGTTGGTTTGGCGTTTTGTACGAAGTAAATATTACATTATTTTTACGAATGATTGAAAAAAAGTCAATTAAATTTAATAAATAATTGGTAATTTTTAATTGACTACGAGTAATATTAATTATTGTATATATAATATATATTATATATATATAGATGGGTATAACTACTAAAAATGGATATAAGTTAAAAATATGGCATGCCCACGCCAAAATTACTGAAAAAATTGTCATGAATCTTGACATCTTACATAATGTGCAAATCTTTTGAATTTCCATAATAATTATAAGTGCGTTTTAATTTCGTTTTTTTTTTCACATGTAACTTGATTACATTTTAATTTTGTATTATATTTTTGGCTATCAATTTCGAACTATTTTCCTTTATGTCTTTAAATATAGCTCTGTTGCTCACTTATTTGCTAACAGAATTTCAACCATACTGCAGTATTTTATATGTTATTCGTGTTCGTAATATATATATATTATAATATATATATATATGTACATACATACACACGCACATATATAACCGTAGATAATATATATAATATAACGATATTATCAACTTTAAAATCAGTCAAAATGAAAAAAAAAACAAGATAGAAAGAAAGAAAGAAAGAAAATAAAGGAACAAAAACATTGTTATTATAGTGGGCCTCTTCGTTTGTTCTGTATGGCCATCGATGTATTATCGATGGTAATCGGCTATTTACTGATGGCGGACGGTGAAAACACGCTGCTGGTGGATGCTACCGATGCCGACCGATGCGAGTGTACGTTTTGCCATTTATTGTCACGCCTGTGCCACACTCTGGTCTCTTCGTACTGGTGCGATCTAGGAACTCCTTGTCTATAATGGTAAAACACGAAAACAGTTTTGCGTCACGTCTATGATCTGTGTGTAGATGTGTAGCCGGGGGGGGGGGGCTAAGCTGGCTAAGCTGACTTGGACTAACTAGATTATTTTTTATTGCAATAATATCGGTGACTTAGTTAATAACATTTTCGTATATCGAGTTATAGAGTAATAATAGTGACTTATCATTATTTTTACAATTAATTTAAATCTATACGGGTAATTAGAATCAAGAGTCCTGAACTTAAAACTTAATTTTTTCTGCCACTCGAAGTATCATTAGATTAGGCAAATATATTTTTAAGTGATCTAATTTATGGAATTATCTAAAATCTAATCAATTATTGTTTAAAGTGTAGATAACACTTAAAATCATACACAATCGGGTAATGAATAAAAACATCGAAATGAGGATCTATACACGATTTCACAGTCAACCAGTTGAGAGATTATTCAAGTAAAACATCCAGGGTAGGAGGCGAGTTCTAAATATTTTTATGACATGGCTTAATTTTTTACCATTTAATCAGTAGCTTAAAACCTTATTATGCATGAATAATGTGAAGACTAGATCAATGTTGTTCTTAAACACGTATATGTACCTATATTGCCTATACATTACGCCGTGTAACACAACTGTCCGAGTAAACATTGAGCTCACTATGAATGTTTCAGGGTCAGTGGTGTACCCAGCATTTTTCAATGTAGATTGGAGGAGGGAAGGGGTTAAACTGAGTAAATCAGAATTTGATATCCGTTACCTTATAATAGGTCGTTATTACTTTATCCCGTAACCGTTATAACCTCTACAAATAATTGATAATAATACACAAATGTTTCTTCAAAATTATTTTCAGAGATATCATGGTTTGTACTCAGATTGTGAGATTTGTACCATAACATGGACGGTGGGGGGGGGGGCTGAAGCCTCCTCCACCCTCCCGGGTACGCGCCAGTGGTTAAGGTAGTAATGTATGTAATGTGTATGTATTATTAGTTATTAGTTATTACTAACGATGTAAAGTTACAGAAATCGGTCAACATTTTTTCAAGATTACATCATAATATACGGGATTTGTTTTAGCTCTCTAGGATTATCTTATAAATTATAACAAAATAGCTGATATTGATGTTGTTAAAAAAAGGCTTGTCATAATATGTATAATTTAAAATGTTTTAAACTTTATACAAAATGATACTCCCCCACCCACAAAAAAAAAAAAAAAATACGGTGGGAAATGATTTAAAATTTAATTGCCATTTTAGAATTTCCTTAGTTGGAACCGAGAAGTATGTCGATATTAAATAGATAACTTACTTGTCGATGTATTGTACGAGTATAATGTATGCAATGCAAGCTGCATCGTCACCAAGTAAATGCACAGTAGGGTTCAACACTGTCGTATTAATGCCTCGATTCTTACCTAAAACTGTCAAAACGGATTCTATACACAACCTAGTGAACTGTGAGTTTGTGAAAAATATTAATTTAAATAAAAAAAACTAAAATACAAAAAGACATAATTATACCATGGTCGAAGTAAAATTTATGAAATTCCATGCCTTCCAATAGGTTTCCGAGCGCTTCTGGTTCAAATGCTGTCATGTGCGGATCGCAAATTTTCCTAAAAAATAAAACAAACAATAAACGTGTACTAAATTGCACAAAGAAGTCATCTAATAAAAAAAAAATAATCATAGCATAATCAATAATTTGTTCATGTTTTTATTGGATAATATTACTACCACAATATTATTTCTAAGTTAATTTTGATTTTTGATAGTCCGGTGCGCATTATATACATTATACTACATAAAATCAACTAAGTTATTAAAGTTCGGGGTGCCGCCACTGGGTGACTTCTCCCTCCCGCTAATCATCCCCATCCCATTTACTTATTGTAGTACATGTAATTATAGATTGTAAATAACATTTTTTTTTTTCAATAAAAAAAAAAAAAAAAAGTTATTAAAGTTATAACTTAATGTGTATGATAACTATTAAGACGTATACCTAGCGTTATTTTCATCTTTTATTTTCTTCAGTCTTTCTGTCTTTTTGTTGTTAAGATTATCTTAACTATCTATTATTATTACTACTCCAATTTCACCAATAAGAGTGGTGAGTTGGGCCATTATACTCGTTATTCGTGTAATGTAATTTCTACTTTCAAATGGCCAACAAATTATTATTATTATTATATAGGTACTGTGTTAATATTTATATCTGTGCCTGGAATGCTTTAACATATTAATTGATTATCAAATTTCCAATGGAAAATAAATATTTAATTTAGTTTTATAAATAAATTAAAATTGATAGGATCAAAATTTTTTATATTAGGTTTTTGAAAATGTGATAAAATCAACAGATAATCTTTATTTTTCTAAAGCTTAAAGTACCAACCGATAAATAGGACTATTTTTGGAACATGACTTTATAACGTTTACGTTTGATGTCTAAATCACAATTTTCCTGGTAATTGAAAAACAGAATTATAATCTTAAATAAAATGATTCATACATTTACGCATATACAAAGAACATGAAATATTTATTATTTTAATATTAGTATATAATATTTTATAGTTATTATACGTACGTATATCCTTCGAAATCAGCATTGTTGATCGATTCAATAAGTTGTTCGGTGATTTTAACGATTTCTTGTTTGCGTGCTGAAATAAGACCGTTGGGGATTATAACCTGTTATGATTACGTATAACATACACTGTATAATTTATAGGTAGGTTAATGTCTACTCTCGGTAAATCCGACAGCGGTATTATTTTATTATTTATTTTTTTACATTTTTAAAAAATATTTTAACATAAATGTGTTAAAAATATTATATTTAATATCATTTTAATGTATATAGATTATAGGTATATTATACAAAAGCTTTAAACGCAATACGAGTGGAATAATAAAAAAAAGTAAGTAAAATAATCATAATATATACAGGTATTGTAAAAAAAAAAATATAAATAGGAACTCTAATAATCAAAACGGGTTTTCAACAAAACGTATAATAAGTATATAATAATATGTACATTGTAATATTACCGTGTGGGAAAATGTGATATTGAAAATTGAATATAAAATACTATCTAGATTTGTATTTGTAGTTGTTTGAACTCACCTGAACCGCAAGAGTTAGTCGAGTGCTGCGAGAATGTCTTGTTGGGACAGACAATCCTCACGTCTTAGCGAAAATGTGTGAAAATAAAACATAAAAAGAAAAAAGAAATGCAAAAAACGAAAACCGATATGGATGAGAAACAAAGAACAAAGAAAAAACAACAGGAAAACACGCACTATAATATTATATCATTATACCAATGCGTGTTTCATCCTATATATAATATATGTAATATGTATATACTTATAATTTATATATATGAATATACTTATATATATATATATGAATATACTTATATATATATATATGAATATACTTATATATATATATATATAAATTATAAATAATTGTAAAATATTAATACTTCGGTCTATGTTTCTATATCCAGGATTTCGGTCGTTTTCCGTGTATATGCATTGTTTTATCGGGTTGTCTATTGCAGCATAGGTCGAGTGGTATATTAGGATGATACTTATAGTATAATATACTGAGGAAAATTATTGATTATTATAAACTATAGTTAGGGCTGCAATTTAAATGCACTTTGGAATTTTTTCTATAGCGTTAGGTACGGTGCCTGGTTTTGGTATGCAAATCTAATTCATGTCTTGTTGAATGGATATCCAAAGTTTGATTTTGCATATTTCTTTTGGTTTTTTTTCATTTATCAGAATATTTTTTTATGATTTTCGGGGCATATTATACGTAAGTTGAAATTGAAAAAAAAAAATGTTATTTTGAGATTTTAACGGAGTTTGATATATTATTTACCAACTGTCAACAGCATAAACCAATACAATATTGAACTAATTTAACATTTGAGATTCCATACAAATAATATAATTAATAGGAACAATTAATTGAAAAAAATCATAATCGATAGTGGCATAATCTAACCTTTCCTGGGTATCTTATAATTTCATGACTACTATACAAAAATAAACGAAATTCAGAATCACCAAATCGATATTTCACAAATTATCACTAAATAATTAAAATTATACATTTTTTTGTGAATTGCATGTTAAACTTAAACGTTTTTGCACACATAATATTGTTGTTACAGTAACAGTATTTTAGTGAATTTTATATGTAGATAATTTTAAATTGCTTAGACTTTATTGCATCTTCTAAGTTTTTCCAGGGCATCAAATTTCCAGCCCTAATTATAATATACACTCTACTTGCCTACCTACTACTTCGAATCGAATGGCAACGGTGAATTGGATAAAT
This sequence comes from Macrosiphum euphorbiae, assembly GCA_949089665.1. Taxonomy (NCBI): domain Eukaryota; kingdom Metazoa; phylum Arthropoda; class Insecta; order Hemiptera; family Aphididae; genus Macrosiphum; species Macrosiphum euphorbiae. The sequence goes on along the minus strand of CARXXK010000003.1, from coordinate 11,849,719 downwards.
AAACTACTAATTGATAATAATTACCAATAAAAACTACTTATTTACAGGTTGCGTTGATATGGAAAATATACTTATTATGTCGTTAGTTGTTACGTGCGAATGGTTGTAGGACGAACGTTAAGCGTATACGCGGATGAAATTATATATTGCATACATACGCGTATAAACATATTAAGTCGCTATCATTTTCTCAATCGTTTTTGGTTATTCACTTTTAAATTTTAACTATCTATATCATTCATAAGCACTTCAAGTTCATTGTTCATACATTAAACAATAATAGAAAATTCAATAATACGGAATGAGAGTTCATGAGAGTTAAGAAGAATTATTTCACCAAAAACAAATTATACACAAGGTAAACAGTTGAAAATATTTATACGATTAGAACGAGAAATCACATTAACATGAACCAAATGACACAAGCGCATAATATAGTCCCTATAAGTTACAACGAGTATTAATGACTCATGAACAAGCATAAATATAGTGTTATAAGCCTTTTACCTACCTAGCTATACGTAAAACTATGGGAAAACTGTGAAAATGGACCGAGAAAATGCATATCGTGTTATACGTAGCAAAACAATAATCACATAGCGCATAGTATAGGCAAATATAATGTACGCATTATAATATTATAGGCAATATTCTATTCTATTTTACATATCATCATGGTACCTATATATTATTATTATATTCATGTACAAACGGTTTTTTTTCTTCGTATACTTACAAGCGTCCTCCGAAACGAACGATTCCATCGAGTTACCGGGTTCCAGACGTTCTACGGCGGGTTCGTCGGGACAGTTACTGCAAAAGCACAACACCATACTACGGGGGGAGGGGAATGGTGATGGGTGATGGTTGGACGGGATGTGTGAGTGTGGGGCTACGCGACGCGGCTATACGACTATTTCAGTATTACTATGGTATTATGATAAGCTGCTTGTATTATATGGTTGTGTGTACACGTAGGAGATGCATAATATTATTATTATATTATATAATATACACGGGAGGCTAGGATGTGTTTGTCGAATGTCGCACAAAATTATATAAAACCATGATTATTAAATGGCATAGACAAATTACGAGTGTATTTTAAGCACGCAACTCACCGGGGACGCGGTCACAAACGACGTATCAATAACCGCAGCAGATGCAGCAGCAGAAGACGGCGACCGGAGCGTATAATATTTAAGTAGGTATATGTGATGTGTATTATGGGTACTTTACTCGAGAATGGAATAGAACACACTACAGCATACGGCGATAATAATATTACGATTGTTCGCGGTAAATGATACATCTGGGAAAACACTTATACGACGCCGACGAAATTAATATGATATCTCGATTTTTAGGCGCGTAGCCAATTCCATAATAAATATTATAATATAATGTGATGACGACACCGTGGAATGCACACCACGGACGACGGTAATGAGCAACAAAAAAAAAAATAACGCGATTAATAATATATTTTATGAACAACCTATGACATAATATATGGGGTACATAGGATAGATTTTATTTTATATCATTATATGCGTAATAATATTGTAAAATATTTAACAGTATAATATTATAATAGCTAAATAGCGAGTGTGGTGTGTGGTGTGTGTGTTTAAAATTAAAACAACTGTGCAAACGTTTTTAGTTTCGTTATTTAACACGTGTTTTTAGCGCCGAATTGCCGCTGTTGCTGTCCGACTTATAAAAAAATGACACGTCTTTCCTTCCTATACATGCCCAATATACTTATATGACATAAATTTTAATATTTATAAACTATGTTAGTACTTTAAGTACTGGAGTAGTGCATTGAAACGCCACTCTCGGAACTTTTGAGAGGACCACGTTCGTGTACGGTTGTGTGTTATCAGTGCGCAGGGTTGTATATTAGTAATAATTTTGACTCTTCCACCCCCGCTCGCCATACATACACACTGTCATTCCATTTGATTGGTCGTTTGTGTTCACGCGTGTCAATCCATTATATATTATTATACCTTTGTAAATATACATTATATTTATCTTCATATTATCGTTTGCAGTTTTTTTTTTTAAAGTATGAACATAGAAAACGATATAGAATATATACCAAGCGCAGAAAACAACAATAAGCCTAACGACATAAAAATGACTATATAACTGCAGGTACGACCTTTACGTACGGGTCAAAGTTCAAAATGCCTATATGTACATGATTTGTGGACTTTTGTGGGATTTTCGTAGATTCTTCGCGAATTCATATACACGTTCAATGAATGGTATTAAAAAATATTATATAGAAGAATATAACTAATTATAAATTTAATTATTAGTCCGATAAATATTTTAGAATAATATTATGTAGGTACTAGGTAGGTATACTATTTTGATTATGAGATTCTTAACTATTGGGTAGTTAGGTATACAAATGTTTAAAAATATCAGGAAATTAAAAGATATTATACTATCTCATACAATGTATGTACATAGTACATTTTTTAATACTGTATAGTAGTACCTACCTACATAATATAACATGTTAGTTTTTGAGCATACATATACTATATTCCAAAATATGTACACCAATGGTAATTAACTATATAGTCAAATTAGGTTTACTTCATACACTAATACGTATATAACGCACAGTTTGTAAGTATTTATTAAATAAAAAAATTACACTAATCAATATACGTTAAGACGTTTAAAGACATTTGAACCAAAAATCCTTTAACACACCACTCGCAGTGCAATGCAGAGAACATTTAAGTATTCAGAACCTAACCTCAAATCTAGAGCAGTATACCCTAAACCGGTTAGACCATTTATATTATGTTATGGGTACTGGTTACTGGGTAGGTTATTCATTTTCCTGGTAGGCACATAATCCTAAAAGTCCTTTGGCGGAAACAAAAATGGTTTCTATGCTCACACGTTGTACGGATGTACAGGAAACCATGCTATTTGACCAATGTTAATTTAAGGAAACATGATTGGCACATGGTACCTGCCGATCCACGAAAATTCGCAGCAGATCTCGACGTAATATTATTACATTAAAATAAGGTTACTATGACAAACATATATATTACTTGTATATTATATTAAATGCATGTAAACGGCACACGGTTTGTTACTTGTTAGTTTGTTATAAAACGCAACCAGAAAAGAAACCACAACCAGAAAAGGAACCACGCGTGTATTTAAACGAGACATCAGACTTTTTTCTAACCTTGAGCCATGACATTTTGGGGGTTGGTGGTGACGACTATAGACAGTTTATTGTTTGTCTTGGATCCGAAAGATGTGGACGAGGAGCTCTTGAAGCAGCCCAGCACGCTACCAACGGAAGAGGACGACAATGCCGGTGAAGGTGGCGGAGTACCGACGTTCCCTAAACAATTGCACTCTATAATATATAATATTATATGTGGGTTAGCCGGGAGTAAGGGACTTCAACGTGGTGGCGGAAGCGATTCATGGTTCTGGAAGAGTGGACGCGAAAGACACATATACATACAAAGTAAAATGTATAGATTTAATAAAATTATTTTTTCTTAAGGAAAAATCTTATGCAGTTAAAATTTTTGGTTGTGAAAAACCACCTAAAGTGCCAAAAATTCATATTGCCCAAGTGTCCCAGATTCCATCACTTCTTCACCTTATTATAAGCATTATACATGTATCAGACTCCAAACTCCGCAACGATTACAACATTGAAACGATAGGTAGGTAAGTAATAAACATTATAAATAATTGCACTCTAAATTACGCGGATCCAAACGAATCCAATGAGTAATGTCACAAAAACACTTCTCTAACTCATTTCAGAGAACCTTCACCACCCCATCACTTCCGCCAACTTCGAGATCTGTAGCTTAAATAAATACAGAAACATGTTGGGTTCTATCTCATTAGACGGTCTCCCTTATTATATTGTGAATCTAACTATGAATATTAAATATACGAGTATGACAGTTAACCAGCTTCAACAATTCACTAGGTAGGTATATAACTGTGCCTATATAATAAGCATAGATTGTAAATGTTCATCAGATAAAAATTATAAAAATGTAAAATAACAATGTTTTGACAAACAAGACGTATATAGATTACATTTTTTTTTATAAATATATATTGATGAACGATAAAACAATGCATACACAATAAAGTAAACAGTTAAAATTATTAAATGATCTTATTATATAACGGTATTAGCAAACAATAGTATAATACATATATTATGGTATGTTTTTATAAAGCTAGATTTATATAATCTATGTAATAAATATATTATATTATGATATATGTATATAATATATGCGTTATATATGTGCAGTATATCCCAAAATTCTTATAATACCAAGGGATATCCGAGGAAAATCAATAAATTTAATGTAGTTTTTTCAAGAATGATCTATACAAAAAGAACAAAATTTAAGGACAATTTAAAATTTTTTGGAAGAAAAATCATTTTTCTCGTAATTGACTCTTTGAAACTTTCAAAATAACCATTTTAATAATATTTTAAAAAAAATTATTAAAAATAAAGGTTATTTAATAAAAATCATTAAACATTTTTTCCAATTCGTCTAGAAACTTGAGCACAATTTAAAATTAATAACGCATTTGATTTTTGAAAAATAGTACATTATAAATTGTAATAAATTAATTTTAAAATAATTATTTTTTATACATTTTTATGAAGCTGTAGTTTAATAATTTTGAACAAATCTAAACAAGCTGTATTTTTCTCAATTTTTATTCAATTCAAATTTCAATACATTTTTGTAAACAGTTGACAAAATAGCTAATTTTAAAAATGTTCTCAAAGTTAATATTTTCAAGAAAAATAATTTTTTGAAATTGGCTAAAAAATCTAAATTGTCATTAAATTGGAATTTTCTATATAATATATTGATCTAGAAGAAATTGTATTCAAAGAAGTTGATTAGTCACCGAGATCTCTCAGGCGTTTCGGAACTTATGGGATATACTATATATATATCCATATATAAATCGACGTGAAAGCGGAAAATATCAACTATATAGATATAAAAATAGGTTAGTACGTTAATTCCGTATTAAATAATAATACTTCTGTACATAATATAAGTATATAGCTGATCACTATACAATGTAGTATAATATCATATTCTCAGCACGAAAAAATAATCTCGACTATTCTTTAACTCGAAAAATAAGAACAAAAATTTCACGTTTCCGCGTTCATATTGTTTTTGTGAATAAAATATTATATAAAGGTTGGTTTTATCATTGTTGATATTTACCTTCCGCATCTTTGGCAATTACTGTAGAGCTCCGGTCCACAGTCCCTTTTTTGTCCTCTAAGAGAAAAACACACTTTTCACATTGGAGTCGTGACAAATTGGTAACACGGTCGTATACGATCTTTTTGTTCGTTATTTGTTGTACGTTTGTTTGTTAGTGTTTTTTTTTTTATGTTAGGATAGTGAAATGTGTTTACAGAACGGGGTTTCAAACACATCACGGGGGTAATATTCCCTACGCATGCATAATATACACAAAACAAGAACAAAAAAAAAAAAAAAAATAGTAAATAAAAACCAACAAAAAACCTCCTACACCGGGTTTCTAAATGTCATATTATATTATTATTTGTATATTATTTTATCTAATGATATTATTGTATAGTGTATTGGTGTGTGTTTTTTATAAGAGAATATTACTATTCCTATATATTAATTGATATACCGAACGTCGGCGGTCCGTTGTTATAAGATCCGTTTGAGATTATTTTCGAGCGACTGATGATAACAATAATGATAATAATAACAATAATAATAATAATATAATATGTGTATAATACGCGACGTCTTTGCTATTATTTTAACGGGTGTTCCTAAGAGTGTAAGCGTCACACTGCTCTTATTTACACAAGCAAGCAGCTCAAGTTTATGATAATATATATATATATTAAATATTTATTCACAGGGATGATTTTTGCAGGTGGACTGATAATTATTAATTTTTTAATTACAAAGTATTGTATAGATATTCACGTTACTCAGTGCGTTCGTCGTGCGTAAGAAGATGTATTTTTTTTTCAGATATTTTATGCACGAATAATAATAATATATATACATACTTACATAATATTAATATAAATGTGTATTATATAGTCAAACATAATTTTTTGTACAAATATGTATAATATATTATATTAGTTGGTACTTGGTAGTGCAAAGTTTTGAATAAAATAATAAAATAGCGATTAAATGCAATTATTATACCGTTTAAATAGTCAACATTAGAATATTAATTATTATTATTTAAGACGATGTAAGTAGGTATACATTATTGTATATTAGTTTAAATTGGCTTATTTAGATTTCCATAAGTATTTTCAACATTATGTTTGTTTATTAAATGTGAACACATGCAAATTATTTAAAATTTTAATATTATAAATTAAAAACACGAATAATTTAAACACATAGTGGGTAATATTATACCTAAATTATGGTAATTTTAAAAACTCCGGAATGTGTAAAATCTTATAACGGTTTCATCATATAGTATATATAATTTTTATTTATTTTCACTTACCTCTGACATCATCATCTTCCAATGTTGTATTGCTTTCAGTTGATTCTTTCACTTGAGAACCTTCTCCTTTTTTGTTGGTTGCAATACTGCGACCTGACAACCAATATAAATGATAAGTACCATGGTATATATTATATCATTTATTTATAAAATATTAATTCAAACACCAATTAGGCAGTTATTAAAACATCTAATAGAATAAAAACGATTCTCTAAAACAATATAATATAATAATATATTCATATTATAGGACATTATCAAGTTGAAAACCATTTTGTATTTTTTTTTTAATTTATACAATATAAAATTGAACGATTAAAACAGAAATGAGTATGTATCAAATGCATCTATGATCAAATGAAAATATTATTAATATTAATCAAATTAAAAATAATTAGACGAATGTCACCTGAAAATTAAGATTAAACTATTAAATTGAATCATAATTTAATTTTAATCGAAATGTATAAATTGAAAATCGATATTGCAATATATTACATTAAACCTAGAAAAAGTTAAATAGCTTATATTGTACGTAATTATTGATAATGGCGTATATTCCCAAGACTTGATAATAAAAGTTATTACGGTTTTTGCAGTTTGTTTGGTGACTGCCAACTAATGAGTAAAGATAATTAATTAAATCTTAAATAATAGATATAATCATTAAATTAATCGTTTATACTACAGAAAGTTTAATAATATGTAGTTTATTATATACAGAGTGATTCACCTCCATTTTTACTTAAATAATACATTTCAAATTCTCATTTTTAAACATTTTAATTATGCTTAAGAACATATTTTCGAATGCTACTACTTAAGGTATGGCGATACAAACTTTTTTTTTCAAATAGGAACCTCCTTCCCCTTATTACTGTAAATTAACTATTTAATTAATCACTTTGATAAACGAAATTCAAAATTCGAACGAAAGTTTCTCAATTATTATTAAAACGTTTAAAATGTTTACTAAGGATAATAGTCCTTAAATGGTTTTACAAAAATATATCACGGGTGTAACATTAGAACTCGAATCTAATATACTTAGAACATTTAAAAAAAGGTGGGTAAGTGGATGTCGCTCTGCTGTACAGTAGGTTACAAGTGGGTCACTATATAATGGATGGTATTAAATTTGAATTCAATGATACAATATCATTGTATAAGAAAAACGATTCTGAGCGAAGACGGTATGTCAGTCTAGGTTTAAGACATTATATATATAAATATATATATGGTATTAAATTATATGGAATTTATGAATAAATTCCTTAAAATATTCACATAGTCTCATCTTGAGAATACTTCTTATTCCTTATAGTATGGTAGATTGTATGGATAGGCCATAATATTTTGATTTTTCAGTTTCATATATCCCCGAATAATATTTTTAAATTGCAACAAAAACAAAGATCGTTAATATTGATTTTAATATGTAAATTCGTCCAAATTTGAATTTAAAATGTCTGTAAAAAATAACTGTGTTCATATATTTTTTAGATTTTTTGGTTACAGTATGAACTATTTATGAGAACCTTTGTGTTGAATTTGCAATCCTTAGCTATAAAAACTGAACATTTTATAATTTATTAATTACAATAATTGATAATTTTCGAGATTTTGATAAATTTTGTCAAAATTCGATGTTAAAATGCTTATAAAAAAAAATTGTGCCTATGTATTTTTAATATTTTTCAACTGATATTGTAACAATATATCAGGAGCCTTGTATTAAATTTTTACACTTTTTGGCCCAACAGATAAAACTTTATTGATATTTATAGAAAAAAAAAACTAAAAAAATTGAAAACTGAAAATGTCCGTAAACGGCTCAAAAAGAGTCAAAATATTTTCAAAATTGTATGGTGTATAGGAAATGCTAATATAAACATTCAGTGAAATTTTCATGTATCTACAGTAATTCGTTTTTTAATTACAACAAAAAAAGTAAATTGCCACATGAGAAATCGAGTGAATATCCAATGTTGTAAAAATTTGAATTTCAAACGCTCATAAAAATTTAATTTGACTTTCCGATAGAGATTTTTTTATTGATAAAGGTAGACAATCTTATGAGTAATCTTGTATTAGATTTTCAAATCTTAAATTTAAAAAGAAAAATTTTTACGAATTCTTAACTCAAAATAATTTGCTAATTTTCGTGATTTTTCCATATTTTGTCAATTTTTGAACTTTAAATGCTTATAAAAAAAAATTGTGACTAAGGATTTTTAATATTTTTCATCTGCCTTTGAAACAATATATTAGGAGCCTTCTATTAAATTTTCAAGCTTTCGCAACCAACAAATAAAATTTTATTGATATTTCAAGAAAAAAAACTAAAAAAAAAACGAAAAATTAAAATGTCCCTAAACTGTTCAAAATAAATCAAAATATTTTGAAAATGTTATCGTGTATAGAAGATGCAAATATAAACAACCAGTGAAAATTTCATGTATCTACGGTCATTTGTTTTAAAGTTACACCAAAAACCAGAATCGATTTTTTGGAAAACCGATTTTGCGTAAAAATTCCCGTTTTTCCTTAATTTTTATGTTGTTTTTTCCCGGCGCTCTTGAAAACTACTGGGAAATTTAAATTTTTACCTCCCCAATGCACCAACGATATTCACTTTCCAATCGAACAAGATACTGAAGTCGAAAATCGAAGCATTATTTCGACTACTTATCGTGTACACAGACACAAAAATAAAAAAATAAAAAAATAAAAAAATAAAAAAATAAAAAAATAAAAAAAAAACACACATCATTGTAAAATCAATACATTCATCGTTTCACTCAGAATCTAAAATTATAAATATTAATTATTATAAGTTGAATTCACCATAGACATAGAGTCCGCATAGTCCCCATATCTAACCAACCCATTACCGTGGAACTATTACTCTTAGTACTTACACAAAGTTATATAACTCAAAAACTACTCTCTCAAATGTTGACTCTGGTCTCTGACACATCAACATTTTCAGAAAAATTATCCTTTGAATAATTACCAGGAAAAAAAGGGGCGTTTTTATTTGAAAATCTCGACAGGACATATGTGATAATATCCATAAATCTCTAGAATTTTAAAATACGGTGCTTAAGTATATTTTAAAATCAGATTTTAGATATCTATCTATTATGGAAATAAATGGGATGAACATGCTTGGAGAATCACTTTGTATATAATTTATTTTATTTTATTGTATATCATAATATAGTTTAAATTAATTTGATATTTATTATTCTGGTTTTCAACTCCGTATTTAGAGTAAAGGTAGATACACTAATCAATTAAATTTTAAAGAATTCAAAATATTCAAAATACAATTTATTCTAATAGATGTTAGAAAAATTATTATTGTTATGAAACATAAACATTTAAATAAGTAAATTCAAAATTGCAAACAATTGTTTACGAGCATAATTATATATCTTACAAAACTTGCTAAAATCATTATAAACGTGAAGTGCAAACATTATTTAATTTAATATAAAAAAAATTTACTATAAATTAATAATAAGGTATTAATTTTAAAATATTCAAATTATATAGTGGAACATACAAAACAATTTTTGTTACAAATTGAGAACTAATAATTTATTTGTAAAATTATGTTAACTAATATACCTAGTTGGTTTTATCAAACCTCATATTATAAGTATTAAAGTAATTATTGATTTGAATTGTTTTATACTTTATTTAATTTAATTACATTTTTATCTATGATGTTTAAGTTATAAATATGATAATATCACAACTCTAATCAAAATTATCAAAGTTATTAATATTCCAACAAAATAATAATATTCAATAGAAAAAATAATTCAACGTGCATAATTTTATTCACGAATAAACATTCCATAATAATATACCAAATCCTTAATAATATGCTAAAATTGGATTAATATGAAGTACAGTTCGTGCTTTTATAAAACATAAGCTTCATATTTATATAATTGTATTAAACATGCGTTATGGAAAAGCATAACAAAAATAGTTAGTGGAATAGCTAAAAAACTGTTTCCCATTTTCAACAACAACCCTGCAAAGTGTGTTAGAATTAAATTAAAGAAATATAAAAATATACAACGTCTATAGTTTTATCTAGAGTAATAAATAAAATTAAAGCGAATGCCCAAAAATGACTTTTAATGCCAAAACAATGACGTCCACAAAAATGTTAATGTAAATTGGAACAAAAATATAAAAAATATTTGTTATAGATACAGTCTTACCACTTCCTGTTCCGGAAAATTTTATGGTAGATTTTGAAGAAGGTATAGAAGTGTGGTGCGTTTAGAGAATATTCGCGAAGAGTACAGGGAAGAGTGAACGAAAACAAATAAAATCACAAAAACAAAACAAATGATGAAAGGTAAAAATAATTTACATGTATTGTGATCAGACTGATGAACATAAAAATGTGCTCAACATCAATTATTTAATGCTCAACAGATTTATTTTTTTTTATATTCATCAAATCGTAGGTAATTATAACACTGTAGGTAGGTATGCTTATTATTTGTATCGATATCAATAGTAAGCGCCTCGTATAGAACCTCAGCCTTTTAGTTTAAAAGTTATTAAAATAATTAAATCAACAATTTTATCAGATACACATAAATTGTAATAGGTAACTACCTACTAAATATTGGTGTGACCCCATCCACTCTCGTCTTACTATAATCGTTCCATATATCGTTTTTCTGTTGATTATGAAAACATGCATCATATTACGTTAATATAATGAATGTAATTATGGGTAATTTTAGTTGTTTGAAAATTATTTTAATTTTTATTTAGGTACATTCCAGATTGCTGATCAAAATAATAAAATATTTGGTTCGGAGTGGATAACATTATGTATTATTTTTCTTTTGGCTTTTCCACACTAATTATTGTTCACTTGTCAGTTGTCAGTGTTTCTGTGTTTGATATGTTACCTATATATTGTTTATGACATGAGTTTATAAAACTCTCATAAATATCAAAACATCATGTTAGGAAACAATCGCATGTCAAACATCGTCTCTGTTTCAAGGTATATTATGCAAGTTCCATCATAAACAGGGAATTGTACGTCTGCAGTGCATTAATACATCATATTATATCAGATTAAACAACTAACAATACCTAGTAAACTAATATTCGAATATAATTCATCGGTGTCTTATTTGAATGCGCTAGGAAAATGTTGTGGGTAGGAACATACAATATAGTGCCTACCAATAAGTACCGCATGAAACTTGTGGGAGGAAATAGATCATTTTAGTAACAATAATTATTGTTGTTTTTAGTTTTATAACAAAATTAAAATATGTAATATGAAAAAATTAAAAAAATCCCAAACCCTTATCAATATCTCACCTCTTAAGTATAGGTATTAAATAGAATATAACTAAAACTTTATGGGTCTATCAACCAACATAAACAACACACGTTTGTGTGTAAGTACCTACTCTGGATTAACCCGTGTAATTATAATATTATTTTTGTAAATTATTTATAATACAAACTAGTATTGAATATTTAAAATACATTTATAAAATTAATAATTGGGAACTTTTTTTTTTTTTTGAAACAAACCAAATAAATATCATGTGTGGATAAAAATACGTTTGTATATACAATGACAAAATACATTAAATACTAGGTACTGAAGAATACCGAATTCATACTCGTGTTATATTATATTATTATACAGGGGTGTATTTGAAAAGGTCCCATTGGGGTTTAAACCTCTTGGTTTGATTTGTATGAAAGCATTAAACATTTGGTAAATCATGTTTATTATAACAATTATATAATATTATTAATAAAATACTTCACTCCCACTTCGTACTAAATAATTATTTGAATAAGACGTTTTCGTCAATATTATAATAATGAAATTAAAATGTGTGAAAACTTTACAAAGCATATTGATATTGTCATATGACATATACAATAGTTGTAAACTTGTATAATATATAACTTACAACTGAAAATGCAAATTAAAGGAAATAAATTAAAATCTGGTGAATATATGGGTACGCATAATGTAATTAGGTAAGTACCTATGTTGAATTTATTTTAAAATCATCGTTACTTTTAATAGCATTAGTATAAATGCATATGTTATCGTTATGGCATGTAGATAGAATATATATTACGCATAAAAGTAATAGCTGTTAGTTTATTTGTATATAATATGTTTTTATGTGTTACAATTTGAATAATTTAAAATAGTTAATTCTATTTGTATGAAATTATAGTTAAGTGAATAGTGAGAACTGTGTGATTCTGCGTTTATATCTGATGAGTGATGAATGATGGCACAATAAAAACTATTAAATAAGTGAAGTTTATATTTGACTTTATGGTAATAAGAATAATATCTATTTCAGTTGAAAACAATGGAAGGTATGATTATAACATAAACTATAGATTATGTTAAAATAAATATTTTATACTTTTAATATTTAATTTGTATGTACTAATTAGCGTTGTATAAGTACGAAACTTATTTTAATAATTTTTATATCAGGAGTGTTGTATGTATATTCTTAATCATAAAACCTACATCATGCAGCTACAATGGGATGTAAGGTAAGGGATACAATGTGTAGCTTCAATGTTTCAGACAAATTCATACAAATACATGAGGGTTTGTTTTTATGATGTCCACAAAATATGTTCAATGTAGCACTACCTATATGAATACATAGCATATACTAGGGGTAATGGATGAAATAAAAGTATGTATAATATAATATAATTATCATATTGGTGCATTCGTGTACCAATAGTATTATTGTAAATACATTATATAGGTATACGAACCTGTTAAATCTGTAGGATAGAAAAGATAAATAAACAAATAGTGTAGATAGGTAGATAGGATTGTTAACCGTAAAAATCCCGTTTGGCTACTTTCGCATAAACATCAAACAAAACCCTAAAAAAAAAAACTTCATTTCTCTGCCATTCGTAGGGGTAGTAATAGGACCAATAAATTAGCTTATATACAGTGCTGTACCCATTCGTATAAACACCTAAATTGTGTTTCAAACCAACTTTTTATGTACACATATATATTTAGTGTATCTAATTAAAAAACAATTCTAAAAATTACAAAAAAAAACCACGTCGTCACCTATTTTCATTCACACGTAATTGGTCTGAGGTTCCTGAGGCACTTACCGTGTACATCATACTTACTGGAGAAGTTCCTTGTAGCCAACATTGTCGTCAAAATGGCACCCTGCAAACACGTAAGAATATAGTTTGATTCGGTTCGCACTCAAAATGAAAGCAATACAATTTAAAAATTTAAATTTACTTTTAATTTTCGTCTGGCGTTGAACTTCTTCAAGCAGTCGACCGTTTCCTGTCTGTGTACAGCCGAAGCAACTTTCTCACGATACTGAAACACAACGGGCCATCAGAATTACATTATGAATACTCAAGATGTTACGTTTGCATGCAAAAAGTTCATAAAAATCCAAAATGGAACGTATTTATATTTTATAAGTATGAATATAAGTTTATTGTACACGTGAGACACAAGGATAACGGTGGGGTGTTTTCAATAAATTTATTGTCCACGCAATATGCGAGTATTATAAACGACGACCGCGTGGTACCATTAGAAAATGTGCCTTTCTTAAAAGTTGATTATTGGAAGTTCGATACGATTATTAACATGGCATAAAACAATAACACGAATAAGTTTTGGAATAACAGGTATGTTAGGGAAATGAATAAACAAGAAAATGACCATAGTTTAGACTTTAGTTGAACTTATAACTATGGTTTTTCAAAGGAAACATGGGTTCAGATGCATGATATACGGCGGTATAGTGCGTGTACGTATATAACATTGTAATAAATTGTTAGTTTCAAAATAATTTTTTTTTGAAATATCAAACGCAACGTGGTAATGTGAAATTTAAAGCACTTATACAAGTTACAATAATTTCGGTCCATATTATTTGTTAATAAAAATATGTAAGTAAAGGTTTTTTAATTTTTTACATCACTGGAAATATAAATGTAATATAATCGACGGTCAACCGAATAAATAAGGTTTCAGGATGGGATAAAATTACTCACGATTCGTTTTCCTTCTGTACCTCAATAGGTTTATTCTTGGTTTGATTACCTCCTTTGGGTACATGATCATTTATTTATAAAAATCTATGAAAATAAAAACCTTAAAAGTGAATAAACTTACGCAAATCCATGGGTGTTTGAGTGCAGCATCTGCTGTGACCCGTTTAGCGGGGTTCACAGTTAGCATTTGATTAATTAAATTTTTTGCATCTGGTGTAACTGTATCCCACTCAGGCGACGGATACTAAGAAATCATACAAAAACAAATTATATTTTCAAACGAGAAAACCTAATTATATAGAAATTATCAACATTTATTTGTACGACTTTAAAATTTCAAAATAATTATGTATAGCTAATAGCCATATAGATAACAAAAATAATGTTATATATTACATTTTTATAAACGTAGAAGTTAATTTTTATCATTGCACAATAATTCTTCATTAAAATGATAAAATATGGTTTAATTTTTTTTTTTTAATTGTGAGTTTGAGAAACTATTAATTTGCACTTGTAGATTTGACTTGAAAAACTATACTGACATACTGTTAGGTATACAAATTATAGTTATAATTTTTTTCCGTGATAACTTATTTTTTTATTTTTAACTAGGTAAGTACTTGTGACTAGTTGTGAGTATTATGTTAGTATCATGTGAGTTATAAGAAAGATACAGTTAAATACCATTAAACACAGTTAAAGAACCACCAATTACCATTCATCATAAATAACAAACTTTTTTACATCTATAATTTAATATTTTTGACGAAATATGTATAGGTACATATACCTAAATATAGGTAGGTCATAGATGCCCTATTATTTTGTTATTTAATAATATTATTTTTTATAAAACAAAAATATTGGATGATAAATATTTCAAAGTATTGTTTAAAAGACAGTTGTAATTTTTATAATATTATTTTGAGTATTGTTGAGGTTACAATAATGTACTTACATCATAAGCGCCAGCTTTGATTTGGGCGTACAATCTATGTTGATCTTCATCCCAGAACGGTGGGTATCCAACCAACAATATGTAAAGTATTACACCTAATTAAAAAGTAAATATTAGAAAGTATTTTTATACGACTAAAATATAGTCGCATTAACTAACCGCAAGCCCATATGTCGACAGGTTTTCCATATGGTTCTTTCTTCAGTACTTCTGGTGACAGGTAGCCTGGAGTTCCGGCAAAACCTGAAAACGACGCTTACAATAAAACACCGTAAACGAAATAAAATAAATAATTCCACTTGCCAAACCACGCTTGTTGTTCGCCCTGAACCTCGATGGCCAATCCGAAATCGGCCAACTTGACCGCAGCGCCTTTGACTTTGCTTGCCAATAACAAGTTTTCCGGCTAGAAAACATACAAAATATATAATTTTCATAGCATTAACGACTGTTGTCAAACAATATTATAGAGGGATTGTGGTTTGGGATAGAATTATATACATTTTAATCTTGTTGTGGTATCTTATGTAGGTTAAATATTTATAGTGTTTAACGACATGTTGGCGGTTTTTGTTTATTATCAACCAGGAGGTGTGCCAGCAGCAATGATGGGCAAGTGATAAAATGTGTAATAAACAAACGTTAAAATGTAGGTGCCTCCGCCGTACGTACGGCATTATTAGGTGTATATTTTGAATATTACTATTTATTGCTAGTTGATAGAACTCCGAAAAGGAAGTAGTTATTATGTATTTATGTAAATGGCCATAATACGTTTGGTTAACATTAGGTAGGTACTGTTTTAGATTCTGATCAATGTGTAGGTTTAAGTTTAACAATATGTTTTAAAACTTAATGTAATAATACGTTTTTTTTAATAATCAGGAACACTAAAAAAAATTTCGGTAAAAAGTGAAAATATTTACGTAACACCAATTTTTACAAAATGTATTTGTTATAATTTCAAAGACATAATATTGTATAGTTTTAAGATACTTTGGCTTTTTATTTGTTATTTACAGACTTTCGAAGTGTTCTTAATTTTTTTTTATTTTTGTTGATAACAGTTTTTATATGCTCTTTCAAAACTTTTGAAAATTGAATACAATATTCCTCATGGATCCTTAAAAAAAGATGAGGAAAAGCCAATTCATTTTGTATGAGCGTTAGAAGTTTAAATTATAGCGAAATTGGATATTCACGCAAGTAAGATAATTATTTCTCTAACGATTTTTGTTATTTTGTTTTAAGCTACAACATATTGATTGAAGAAACTTCAAACATTACACTTAAATTATTATTTTCCGTATACAATGCAATTTTAAAAATATTAAGACTAATTTTATGCTATTTATAGGCATTTTTCTTTTTCAATAGTTTTAATCGGTTCTTAAAAATGTTGATGAAATTTTTTAGGCTCTGTCAAAAAGCTTGAAAATTAAATACAAGATTACAGATAATTTTCAGTTAGTAAAATTAAGTTTAGTAAATATTAATATATCAAAAATACATGGGCACAGTTTTTTGTTATAGACATGCGAGTTCAAATTCTTACTAACACGTATAATTAAACAAAAAACAAGGATTTTAGATATTTTGTTGTAATTCAAAAAATATTATTTTTGGGGTTTGCCGAAATAATCATAGATATGACTATATGAGTACCTTAGTCTATCTCAATCTGTGTATAACTTCAAATCATCGTCTTCTAAAAATTGTATTTTTATAATACAATTTCAATTAAAATGTATAATAGTAAAAGAAATCTAAATGTACAGCCATTTTAAAATTAAAGTTCTTGGTTTCTATGTACATTACCATACTCTTAATTTATTAAAGTTTAAAGTTTAAAGTTTCAACTTATCGTTATTTTATCTTATATTTTAAAATATATTAGATAATATAATAGATATTAGATATCTATAAAAAGTTAAAATCAATTATACTGATAACCATAGGAATTAAAATATTGTAAATATGAACAAAAATTTAAATGATTCTTTGAATTTATGCATTATATTGTA
Organism: Macrosiphum euphorbiae; assembly: GCA_949089665.1. Taxonomy (NCBI): domain Eukaryota; kingdom Metazoa; phylum Arthropoda; class Insecta; order Hemiptera; family Aphididae; genus Macrosiphum; species Macrosiphum euphorbiae. Next base: position 11,832,043 of record CARXXK010000003.1, on the reverse strand, counting down.
TAGATACATATTTTGATTTAGATCAATGCAGTAAAATGATAAAAATTTCAAGTTGAATACTCGTTTTGAATACTTTCTGAATACAATAAATTGAAAGTTGTATCACGCTATTAAACACTTAGTATTGTAAAATAGAGGTGCGTGTTTAAATGTATTAAGAAAGTCCATTATATTTTCTGTAATATTTGTTATTAAAAATAATAGGTTTAAATATCTAGAATGTTTAATGTTGCAATGATAAAATAACATCATTAAAAATCTGCTGAGTTATTTACTTTTCTTCAAAGAATAGATTTATAAATGAAATCAACAAATGATAGCCTTATGTTTGACGGGCAGGAAATAAAATAAAATATCATATTTGAGGAATAAGAGAATAAAATCAGTCGGGACTACGGCGACGACTGATGTATAAAAAGTAATTTTAAATCATTCGAGTGGAAAGGACTTCATAGAATGCCAAGATACAGATGTAAAAACATAGAATTAATCATCTCACGGTGGCACTAAAAATATGTGTTCGATCGAATTAATAGAGACTGTTAGGTGAGGTTTCTTCAATAACTACAAACATAAAACATACCTTTAAGACAAAGTTTTTTCATATAAGTACCTACTTCAAAAGTGTACACAAACAGTATTTAAAATTAAGCACATTACAATATAGAATGACACATTTAATAACAGCAAACAATATTAAATATACTCAATACTCATACTATATTTGAGAAAGGTATACTTAGTACAATTCTGATTATTGATTACTGATTAGGCAATAAAAAAAGATTAAAATTATAAAATTAACTTTCTATGCACCTAACAATTTTTTAAAAATGTATTAAAATAATATGTGTTTGAAGAAGTCCATGAAAATTATCGTAATTAAAAAATATAATACATTTTATTAATTAAAATCAATTTTTTTTTCGTATCTCATACTATCAAATATATCTTTTATATAGTATATAAATTTAAACTTTTGTTTTGAATATTGGATACTTCCCAATTTTATATAAACAGATATTGAGAAAATGCACATACAATCGCTGTTAGATACTATATTAATAGAATTTCTCGTTAAAATATTACATTTCTATTCGAGAATTGAGGTTTTCAGATTGCAATAATGAATTATAATGTAAATTATAACAGTAATTTAATTAATTATTTTGAGTTAATTTTCTACCTTCCATTTATTGTAATTTTAATTTATTTGAATATTTCATATTATAATGACATTATACAATGGTCAATGAGATATATGTTATATTTGGGTAGTATATTATAATTACGCAATAGTAAATAATTAATATAAACTTATATTTTTGACTCCACGATTACATATACACAAGAAGAGTTAAATTGATAAGTTAGTTAGTAGTTAGTTAGTTAGTTAGTAGTTAGTAAAAGAATATGTAAACAATATTTATTATACGGGAAAGATTTTTAATAAAATAAATAAGAACAAAGATCAAAGTTATCTATAGAAGAGTTATATATGATTTATTAATTATCTAGAAGTAAAACTATTAGAACTATATATTTAACCATGAAGCGTTAATGTAATTTATTGTTTTCATTATAAAGAATAGATAGGTAATACGTCATGTTTAACAAGTATTAATTTTTAATGTTTTTACCCAAAATATGATGTTATTACAAATGTGTTAAAACTTAAATCTAATATTGAAATATCAAAATAATATTAAAAAAATAAGATAAAATAAATTGTTTTTATTTCAATTTTTTTTTTATTTTAGAAATTCTGTTAATATCATTGTATACGAAAAACGATTCTGATCGAAGACGGTCAGTCAGCCCACGATATTACTATAAGTATATTTGATGATATTATTGTGAATAAAGTAGTTTATTTACCTATTTACGTGGAACCTTGTTTTAAATTTTCAATCCTTAGCTATAAAAGTTGAACATTTTATAAATTTTTAACTACAAAATAATTTTAAAATTTAAAATTTAGTACATTTTGGCAAAGTTTGAACTTTAAATGTTTATAAAAAGAAATTCTGCATATGTATTTTTAATGAATTTTCAAGCTTTTTGACCCAACGAATAAAAATTTTTTTTTCCTAGCGCTTTTGAAAACTACTGGGAATTTTGACTTCCCCAATGCACCAACTAGATTCACTTTCCATCGAACAAGATACTGAAGATGAAAATCGAAGCATTATTTCGACTACTTTCGTGTACACAGACACAAAAAATTTAAAAAATTTAAAAAAAACACACACACCATTGTAAAATCAATACTTCATCGTTCTGCTCAGAATGAAAAATAAAACAATAATAAATAGGTATTTAGCTTTGAAATAATTATTTAGTATTTTAGTTCATTTAAATTAGTTTAGCTAGTTAGTAGATATTCAAATATAGGGAAGATGAGTTCTTCCATGATAAACTCCAAGTAATATATAATATTATGTCAGATACATAATACATAAACGTAAGTTTCTATATATAAATACAGAATACATATGCACTTAGGAATATAATAATATCGATTTGTTTGGTTTTTTTAATTTAATTTTTTTTTAAATTATATTTTAAGGACTAATCATTGAGGGCATTTAACATACTCAGGACAATGAAAAAATTTCAAATTACAACATAGGTCTTAACTCATAAGGGTAAAAAATGACGTTGGGATCTCCATAGTTAATTTATTTCTTCGTATAGAAATATAACTTGTGTTCTAAATTTTATTTCATTCTATAGAAATTTCCATATTATTGTATGCATTTGACCTAAAACAATTTCTGATGGAAGTTTACCAAGCCCTTCTAACTATACAAACAATCGATAGATCGTCAATAAGTGTCCCATAAACAAAATATACCAACAACCACACGGCCATCTTCAGAGAATGCCCAAAGGCTTACTTGTAAAGCTTTACTTGGTAACAACGCCAATAAAACACAACAATATCATTCTACAACTTCACACTTCAAACAAAAATATTTATATTTTGTCCCATGTACCCACACACCATTATCACCCATCCCTACCCACTTGTCTTTTATATTTAATTCCTTTAGAAAACGTCCTGCACACCTTCCTTGTTAATCTAAATACCGTAATTGAGTACCTCATATATCACTTCACTAACATTATTACTAAATACATCTCCCTTAAATTAACTTTATATGTCACTGATACTGTACACGACAACTTTTATATACATGTTCCCCGGATACACGTATGCTCGTTGCACATAGACATATCTATTTCATTTGTCCTTTTGGAATCCAATTAAGACTCTTTTAATTTACTCCAATCATTTAACTTTATGTTATAGCACAAATAAAGACCAATATTCCCAGTGACTATTCTAAAATGTGGTATTTTTGTTAGAAGGTAACTAACCTAGATTATACATCATTGTCCAGATGACAAGTTAATGTACATGGGATTTTTCTCACGAAAAAAAATAGGAGCATCAAATTTATCGTTAACCTAAGGAAACTTTGGAAAATAAAGAGATTGCAAATCGTCAACAAACGCATAATTTTCTTTTGTGGTCCTTGATTTACAGTAAAAGATTACAATAGAACGGGACGAAAAACTTGTTCCCGTGTGGTCTTTCGTTTCCACTCACCCCTTATACTATAGTGAGAATATAACAATGCACCTACAATGAAAAGAACATGAAGTTATAAATAATGAAGTAGGAAAAAGAATCTCACTTTTAGATCCCTGTGTACTACCCCGTTCGTGTGGCAGTGGTTTACACTTTCCAGTATTTGCTGAATGCAATGCGATGCGTCAGCTTCACTGTAGAACTCTCTTGCTACGATGTCTTCAAATAACTCGCCACCTGTCACACTGTATAAAATAATAAAATATTAGGTTAACTTTATAAGAAATAAGTTCGTTATGACAATTAAATTCAATAATAATAAAAATAATAATATTAATGAAGAACTCATTTATTTATGGGTATTTTAGTAGGAATAATATAATAAATGGAATGATGATTATAGTCGTGGCATTTTCTTTATTCCCCTAGTTCTAATGATTGTGAGTAGTATAGTCATTAAAAAAATAACTTTCGTTTTTATTTGAAACATGGTCACTGTTCTTTTAATCACTTTGAAAAATCGTAAATAGGAAAGGACAATGGTTGTTTTGAAAAGATGAAAATGCGAGACACACCCTTATTTGAACAGCACCCTCGTTTATTTCGATTCCTTATTATTAATGATGCGTACAGAAGTTTTATTGTTTGAAATTACCCATTTTCAGAATTATCAACAATAACAATATAATACAATTTCAACATTTTAATTTTAATTCAGTGTTTAATTTATTTTAAAATGTTAGAAAAACATTATTATAATAAACAAAAGGTTGATTAATACGTAATATGAGTACGCTTCTCTACGTATCAAATTAACTATTATCATACACGTGTTCATTATTTATTTTTTATGTATTACCATTTTTAATACTGTAGATGCACTAGAGAATATTAAGAGTTATACATTTTATTACGCAGGTATAGGTATTTTAAATGTTTGGATTAGGTGTGAAGTCGGAAACTTATTAATTTTGTTTTTTTTTAATTTGTATTTGATATAATATTTTATTGTAATAAGAATGAACAAAAATAAATCAGTGATCCTATTTTATAGAACTGATAGATAAATCATATCTAACTGGTATTCTAAATACCAAGTTAATTTTCGTTTTTATTACATATGTTTCCTAATGATAATAAGGAAGAATCTATGAATTCGGCCAATATAGACTTAATCTTTGGGCCTACTCCTGGTCAATATGTGTCATGCTAAAAAAAATGAATTATTGACATAAATCTTATACACATTACAAAGTGATTATTCTAAGACAAATCACTTTGTTCCTGAAATTAATGTTTAAATGGTACTTGAAGTAAATAATCTTAACACTACTGTATTTTTTACTTTACTATTTGTACTTGTGTTGATTTTGTTTTAGATTTTTTAAAAGGCGACTTATTTTTAATTTCTTATTCTAGAACAAAATATTTTTTATTGTAAGGTAAATCATATATGCAAGTATGTAATTATTATATCAAATAGGTAAATTAAATTCGCAATTATGACACAACTTTTATTCATTGAAACTACAGTAAGACATTTATTAAGTTACTAGAAATTAATAGCTATAAAATATTATCTGATACCGAAACCGGAGAAGTCTGGCAACACAGATCTTATAATAACTCAATTTATTCGTGAAAAAACGGTATTTGCATAAACGTCCTGACTATAAAAATGTTATAATGGTTGAGCAAGCACATATTTTTTTTTATCTCTCAAGTGTTGACCGTCATGTACGACCCAACAAGTAGGATATGTTTGTGGATGTCTGACATAAATTTATTAAATTATAGTAAATCACATATATACATGCTGCATTGACTGATAAACTCAGGATGTTATCTCGAGAAGAGTGGGAGATTGGAAACCCAAACGCTTGGGTTATACATTTTGAAACAACAAATACTATTCGTATACAAATACCGTTCGCCTGTATTTAATATCGATTTTTAGGGTCCAGTTGATAATTAAAAATTTGCTTGATTACACTTTGGCATCCGTTATAGGAAATTGAAAATAACACTCCTTAGATAATTTAACGGAATATTATTTAATTAAAAATAATGACGAGGAAATTCTGAATATGTATACGCGTTTGGTGGAAATTTAAAATAAATATAAAAATGTAATTCATACTTAGTTATATACCTATTGTTATATTATAAATTATTATCTGTCTAATTATTGCGTTAGGTACCATAATACTATAATAGGTATACTGTGTTATTGTATATAAAAATTATTATTTTTACGTTTGATGTTCGCCTTTGCCAATCCTTATAATATCGGTATCGTGTCTGCAAGCGTAATCTATTTCTGGGTCTAGTCCACGTCTTACTATTTATATATATTATATAGTCAAGGCTTCACGTTATATGTACACTGTTCTTTCGCATTGTAAAATAAAAAAAAATACCGTAGATCTACCTACACGCATTGTAACGGTAATTATATTGTATACAAACACTGCAGTATACAATAAAATCAGCTACTTACAGGTCGAACACGAGGTAGTGAAATAGTTCCTCTTGGATGCTGTCGTGTAATCTCACTATAATAGAAATTAAAATATCAATACGTTATATAAATCGTTTAACTTAATTATTTGTAAAAAAATATTATTACGTCATAAAAAAAACTCGCCTATATTTGGATGCTGTAATTTCCTGCATATTCTTGCTTCCCTCTCTAATTTTTGAAAATCTGAAACATTTTAAATAATAAAATAATATAGTTATTTGGTAAACAATAAACATACATACATTATAGATTACAGATCTATGCATAATGCATATCCGCAAATAGCGTTTGAGATTTAGGGTGGGGGGCTGAAGCTTCAGTAAGCATACATAAGTTTGGACTATTTTTTTTTAGGTGGGTGCTTAGCCTCTAAAGCTCCCCTTACCTATTTGCGCCTATGGTATAATGTTAATACACCGCATATGATTGTGAAATGTATTCGTATTTTGTTTATATTATTAATTATGTGTTTAATTAAAAAACATCATATTAAGTGTAAACACTTAAAGTGTTTATATTTTGAATGAGTACCTCTATACATTTTTAATATTTGTTCTCTAAGTATAATTATATATAAGTGCTTTGTATTTTAATCCATTTTTATATACTAAATGAAAGCTTAATGTTGGCATTACAAACGTGCAAATTTAATCATTTGATCTTTGTTAATAATCAAATACTCAGTTAACTCATCCCCCCCTAGAGTAGGTCCCTACCTAGCTAATTTAATTTAAGTTTTCCATTTAAAAAGCTTTTTATTTAATTGATATTCCAATATGTAATATAACTGCTATCAACACAATTTGTTAAATTGATTGTTTCTCGCAGATTATAATAATACAAGTTCAGTATTTAAACAAATCGATAGTAATTATTTTAAAGACTACAATCACTTATCAAAGTTAGAATGCACACTTTTTATCCTCACAATAAAAAAATGCAGATATATTTATCTACACACATGTGTTATAATTTGTATATACTGTATTCAATACTAAATACATATACCTACCTACTTGGCTACATCTTGTATAGATTCGTTCATATTATTTTATTTTTATTCTTCGTTTGTTTTTTTAAATGAAGATTTAAAGTATCTTGTTCAGAAATATATAGAATATTTGTTTGTGAACTTATTCTATTATAAGCTCATAATGATAAACATCATAAATAACTACCTTTACCGATAACTCTGTAATATTAAATTCCCATTATTTTCGTTCATCGGGTTGTAAAAATAACATTTTTAACATTAAAAGTGGACTGAGTCTGGAGTTGAGTGGGTTGATTAAGTATTTTTTATAATTAAAATGGATAACAAACTGCATTCAAAATATATTTTTGAATGGAACTCGGTTAATCTAAAATAAATGGTCGTAAAATTATAAATTCAGTTGACCCATACTTGACCGTTTGTCTGTTTATTTCTGTACCTACTATAAACAATGTGTGTGTTTTCTGTTCTGTTATTTTTGTCTGTAGATACCTATTGAAACAATAAAAATGCTTCGATTTTCAATCGACCTAACTTTTGAGGATGATTTCTGGTAGAAAATTGGTTGCACTTTTCAGAAAAAATAAATGGGGAAAAACGAAAATAGTTACACAAAACCAGTGTTTGGAAATTTATTTTTTTGTTTTGTTTAAATTCAAAATTCAAAACTATAGACACAAAGAGTTTGCAAGTTTAATAAAAGATTCCCCATAAGTTGTTCTTGCAGCAACATCAAAATATCAAATAAACATTTGCACAATTTTTTTGACGAAATTTGATATTTAAACGAATATAACGATTTTAATAATTTTTAATATTATGATTTATGATATTTATACGACGTCTACAGCGTTAGCCAGTACTCGTCTATTTGTCTGTTCCAAATGCAGGCAGATATGGAGAAGAAAAATAAATGCGAACAATCTAGAACACGTTTTTCAGATGTAGACGAATTTGAAAATGAAAGTGGTATCAACATTTCGTAATTGAGTTTGGATAATTTTTATATCACTATTGCACCAGAAACAAACATTTTGTAACATTAATATGAATGTGAAAAAATTGGATGACTATAAACTTGGAGTAGGATAAGCAATTATTGGAGGAATGCAATATAGAGGATACTCCGATGAAGGAGAGAATCAAGTCAATGTTGTTCGTAGCTCGCCAATTTATGAGCACATGCTCAGAAGATTTATCGATAGAATTAGTGACATCAGTTGTTGAGGAATATATCGGTATATCAGTGACGTTATTATTCCCCACAAACCTAAATGAGTTGATGAAGTTACTAAAAAGTTTCGAAATATATGATGCGACAGTTTCAGTTTTGTTGTAGGTATTAAAAAAATATTATTCGTAGAGACTTGAAACTTTTCACCACTTACTTTATTATTATTTATTATTTATTTTACACAATACAATTTTCAAAATATTAAGATTTATTTTGATCTAGTTATATCACGAATCTATTCACACCATTCTACGGTACGCGGTAAGAACTTAAAACTTAATAACAGCTAGTAATATAAAATAGCAATAAATTATGTATATTATATTATACTTCCTTAGAAGTATAGGATATCAGACAGTCTCCGTTCAGAATCATTTTTCGTATGCAATAATACTTATCGTTTAATTCAAATTTAACACATCGATTATGATTACAGTCACCTCTCAATGAAGAAATGGATCACTATACAGCAGAGCCACATCCCAGTTTAAAATATGTATCGTATAATTCTTTGAAACATTCTACTATTATTATTTTCAAAATATTTATTTTATTAGTTATGCCTAAGCTATTTATATTTTATAGCCATAAGATATATTCGATTTTTTTTTTAGCCTACGACATTTTTTATGCTAGTTCAAAAAGCTTGAAAATGTAATACAAGATCCCTCACAAGATGTAGTTATATGCATTAATTTAAAAGTACTGTAAATATAAAGGCACAATTTCTTTTTATAAGAATTTAAACTTTGAGGTTCAAATTTTGACAAAATTCATCAAAATTACAAAAATTTGCAAATTATTTTTTTTGTAAATGTATCTAAAAAAAATTTTTAATTGTAATATCTAACTTTTTTCCAACATCAATTGTAACTCTTAACTGTTAGTAAGTACTTTAAAAAAAAGATAAACTTGTAATGTAACTTAGTTATAAGTTAACTAAACTTTAAATTTTTAACTCGTTAATGCCCAGCCTTGAGTAGGTATAGGTTATACAGGGTTATAGTTACTAAATAATATGTGTGATTTATTTTTGAAAAAATAAGTTTAGAAGGTAGAACTAATAGAAAAATATCTAATAACAGTAATAACCAATAGAATGTAATAAAATGTTATAAGCAATATATATGCTGACAGACCAGAATCCGCTTTGATTCGTTTTTAAAGGTTTTGATTTACTGTCCATAAATATGCGTTTTTAGAATATAGTCATGGATAAAATAAAAACGCGAATTCGTAAAAATAGCTTTTTTATCTCTTCTAAAACCTCAGAATTGATTAAATTTAAATAATATCTTACCTAATATTGGAGTTCTACGCGAGTACGTGACTATGGATGATTTGTTCGAAGGTTTTCTTTGATATAAATCAAATCATAATTGTTAACTCTAATAAATGATAATATTATCATCATACCTACCTACTCATACTTATTTCGTAAAACTGTTACATGTTGTCACTTGTCAGGTGCCTATAACCTACCTTTGATACAGGGCAAAAGTAATGCGCAAGCACAAAGCTTCTCCCCACCCCGTCGGTCCATGGGTTAATTTATATAGAGGGGCGAAAACTGGTCGATACCATTTAAATTTGGTTATTAAAAAACAAAAACCGTTTTAAAAGTTCATTGGACATTTGTTAAGTCCGCTTAATCTTGTATTACAATTCATACTATTGAAAAAGAAAAAAAAGATTAAAATACGTAATTAAAATATATTCACTCGGACGAGGGGTCGTATCAAACCCCTCACGTGCGAACGTGGGGATCTGTTTTGTCACGTTCGACGATCGTGCGAAATCGTACAACACTCAACACTGCAATGTATGTATTTATGCTGACGGATTTATAATATATGATTAATATTTTGTATATACAGGGCGCATGTCCAGCTCGTTACTCCGCTCGAAAAAACGAGAAAAACTACACCGCAGTGATCCATTAGCCTATACATAACTTAACCTCTCTGTTCACCCCGCCACGTACGTGCAACACGATGTATAATGCGAATAATGTACAATACGTGTTTTGTTTTAGGTATACGTGTGCCGCCGACGAAACGTGACATCGGCCGCGTATACGGACAACGTGGTCCGGTCGCCCGAATCGGAGTAGTGTCCCGGCTCGAGGCTGTCATTTGTATTTATCGTTGTCTGCTACAAAACTCTCTATAATATTATGTCTCCTCGCGCACTCAATCTGCAGTATACAGCATGATTCTTGTATCGAAAACCCTCATTATGTAAGAACATGAATACTTTTTGAAAGAATCGCCTTCTAATTATACGCCTCACTATCTCTCTCTCTCTCTCTCTCTCTCTCTCTCTCTCTCTCTCTCTCTCTCTCTTCTCTCACATACACACCACACCGCACACGAGCGCTTATATATAGGTATATAATATGGTTTGCGGTCAGATTCGTGTCGTGTCGACTTCCGTGGCCGGGCCCGATCGCCGTCGAAAGTAAATATAAGCGGCGCGCCGCCGCCGGTCGTCGCGGAACGAGCCATAAAAGCGCGCGTTTAATCAATACCGCGCGCCGCGATGGTGCGCGCTGCCTCTTCGCGCGTTACAGACGCTGCTTCCAGTCAGCATTCATTGACTCTTCTTTTTTACGCTACTCCTCAATCCCCGTGGCCATGTGCCGGTCACTATGTACCCACCCTCGGCCGTTTTCTGCACGGACGCTAGGGAAAGTGGGGTCCCAGTGTCACTTTTAATGAAGTGGCCCTAAATTCAATTTTTTTTTTTTTAGTATTTTACACTCATCATTGTAAACATAATTTGCCGTCAATAAATTGTCGATTATTTTAGAGAAGATTCTAACATATTTCTATATAATAGCTAAAACTTTAAAAGTGTTTAGTTTCAAATTTTTTTTTTAATATATTATTTACCTAGGTAGTAGGTACACATTTTATATATCTACTGTACCTACTATATTAATACAGTATACGTACTAGGTACTTGAACATATTATTTAAAATGTAAAGGGTTTTTTTTGTTGTTGAAAGAATTTTTGACCTTATGATAATACGTTTCTACCACTGTTGCCTACGTGAAAAAAAAAGTAGATACTGTATGGAGCTATACGTCACTAACTATATGATGTTTGTAGAATAATAGTTCGATAACACATTAATACTGATCTCATATAGTAGATAAAATACAATATAATATCTAATCGTATTTTTATACTATATTTTTCGACATTGTGGCCTTAGTAATTTAGTTTTATTATGATTATACTGTTAAGTAAGAAATCGAAACTTCGTGTGTTCTTTTACATTAAAGTCCACTCCCGTTCGTGGTCACGATAAACTGAAATAATAATCATCCTTTGAGAAAGGGGTGTAGTAGGTTTGGAAACACAATAATGCGCATGTGACTATATATAGGTTTCATCGCGCAGGGTGGGGGGGTGATAAGGGTCGAGATCGGGGGTCTCGTTTATTTATAGGTACGAGTGACGTAAAAGGAACTCGAATACTGCAACGAACCCTCCCTTATTGCCATGACACCATTACCACCGCGTTGTCGTCGTGCTGGAGATTATTAATTAACAAACCGTTGCACATATTTAAATTATAGAAAACTGCGCATTCAACACTAATTGCTTATTAATTCACACGTATATATTATTATACAGGTTGTATAGACGTTAAGTGTATACATCATAAGGAATATAATATTGTGTTAACTGTATAATAATATAGAAATTAAAGCACAGGGTTTTTAAGTGGAGCAATATGGAATACTGGTTAAACATACTGCGATTGAGTATAATATATAGCTTCCAATTGATTTCACCGAAATTTTCTGAAAACATTTTTTAGTTACATTATTGCAACCATTTGGGTATTTGACACTATTCTCTTATAATACTTAAACCTACTGTAACTACATGTCTACATACATACAGTAGGTACAGAGAATCATTGATCATTAATAATATATTTAAATATATTGTAACTTTTTTTTTAACTTTGTATTTCAATAAGTATAAAAATTGTAATCTAAGTTATAACGTTAATGTAAATAATATACAAAACAAAGATAGGTACATAACAAAAATTTAATTATTATGATGTTAAATTAATGTTGGTATATTTGTGTTATTCGTTTATCACATATCCACGTAAACGTTCTTTCATGCGATAAATAAGGCAAATAATATGTATATGAGGGAAGGGCCATTTTCCTCCAACTGTCAAACTATTTAGCCAATATTTTAGCTAATTTAGACATTTTAGCTAATTATTTATTTTATTTGTACTAAACATACAAGAAGAGTTATATAATATATGACTTAAAAATATATTTATAATATTCTTAATTCCTTATTGGAAGAAAATGGAAAGTGGGGGAATGTAGTCAAGATTTATTTTTTTTTTCTGAGAGGAAAATGAACAGTAGAGGAAAATGGCTACGGCCTTTAAAGGCTTTAATGTATATTGTATATAATATATATATAAATCAAGTGAGATAAATCAAGAGAGGAGTTATCAAAAGCTTTTGATAATAATATGCATTTTTTTACGTTTTATAATTTTAGCTAATATAAAATGTGTTTATTAATTTCTTTTAATAAAGCTTAAATAAAATAGTATTTCCCTTTTAATGATTCTGGTATGGGTGGGAAGGGAAGGTTTTGAGGTGATGAAATGTATATTAAAATACCGTTTATATAATAATATAGCAATTTTCAATATCACAGTGGCAGTCCCTATTTTTGTAATCGTAACTAAAAGTGTGTATGTGCATTACGAATTTACAACGTAGAAATAGGGTATGTATTATAGCTACAAGTTTTATGGTATTTTTTATAGATAAAAACAAATGTATACGTAGTGTAATAATTCTTTACTATACGTGCAATCGGTACGAAATTTCGTACAAAAAATATGTGGAGTCTAAAACCGATTTGTCTGTATTTGTTAGCGTCTAACGCCAGTCAAGGTATGTTATTATGTGTAGCTGCAGGTATGAAAATGCTTATAATAAATAATATGATAATATATAAATTAAATCTATAGAACTAAATAGTACAATTAATAATAATTGGATATTAAATTTTGTAGATACTACATATATAATTTACATTGGGTCGTGTAACATACAGCTGCAGTGTTGCAGTTTTATTACTTGATATCGGTAATGTATGATCGGAAATATTATTTTTAATTATAGAAGTTTTTATTGTAATTTTTTATTATGCTATAAAGTTGAGTTAATAAGTATACACGCAATCGTAGGTAGATTTTGCAGAACATTTTAAGAAAGGTGCTAAAAAGCTAAATAATGCGTAAATATCTTAAAACATGCAGAAATATCACATAATATGCAAAATAAAATTTTGGATTTAGACTTTATAATTTTCCAAATAGAATCTTTATTTGACTCTGCTATTTATTTAAATCATTAAAATCTATCAATCAAGCTACCTATCAAAGAAAAAAATATGGTAATGCTAGAAGACTATATTATAATAGCAGTAACTATAATATAATATAGGTACCTACAGTGGCTATAGTTATGAGATATTTAAATGTTTGAATTGGAGATTTCCTAATTGTGTTAATATCGTTTATTATACAAATTAACTATACTAAACTACAAATTTTTCTCAGATACTAGTGTAATTTATACCGAATACAATTTTCGTAAATATGTTGTAAACTTGTAAACTGTAATAGCAGGTACCAATGACCATACAAACTACGAATGCACTCGTAGTTTTGAAATCAATAGTTTCTAATTAGTTATTAACTTAGTTTATGATTATACATTCTATAAGCTTTGTAAAAAAAATTAATTTTTTAATATAATATAATTACGGAATAGCAAATTTAAAATTATCATCTTAATTGAGCTCAAACAAAAAAATAAATGTTACTGTTCTGATTAAATTGTACAATTTATGTAATTAAAAATTATTATTTTTATTAGGTACTCGTGTCGTATATTTGGAAAATGAATATTTCATAATATTAAATAAAACTAATTATGTTTTTTGATACTGAAGTTTAAAATATTATCAATTCAATTATTTATACATATTTTATAAAATGTGAAATTCATAAATATTATTAAATCAATATAATTACTTAATGTTTTAATAAAATAAGTATTGTAAATGTACATTTTAATAATTATTTTTTAAAAGAGGCTTATAAGTATATTTGAGGTTGGTATTTAAATAAAACGTACATAAAATCAAAATCAATTGGAAACACATTTGTGTTGAATATAATGCAATTTCCCATGGTATTTAAACGTTATTGAATTTTGGGAACAATGATGAAAACTCCATTACCGTACCACCCAAAAATATTTCAAACACCAGACGACACTCAGTTTATTATAATATCATAATGATAATATTTTGAAACGTAACAAATACTATTTTAAATTGTCACGTATATCGATATGAATCATATCATTATCTAATAAATTGGAAATTAATCAAATTAATATTAACAATAATCTGATGAAAAAAATTTCAGCTCTTTGTTGTACAGCTGTATAACATATTTACACGCGATACGAAAATGTTCAATTCAAATATTATAATATGCCTAATGGATAATAATATAATTTTTAGATACTATTAATTATTTTTTAATTTAGATCTATTAATTTTGTTTACAATATTTGTATATCCGCATTATACTGTATTAGAATTGAAATTATTTTTTTTTTTTTTAAATTATTATATGAAAAAAGAAATTTAGGTAGGTACTTAATAGATTTTAACAAAAGATGAACTTGAGAACAATTTTATGCTACACAATTTACAAGTGTAGAGACCAATATGTTATATTTTTATTGCTTATCAACCACCAAAATATATATAATAACTCGTTGTTGTTTTTTTTCATTTAAAAACCCTGATAGGTCGGTGAAAGAAGGTCAAGAAGATATCTCTTGACTTACACTCGTATTTTTAACCCTACCTCCAGACCTCCTTCACTACTAACAATTTTGATTCTTGACTCTTTCTCTAAAAGCTTTAGGGTTACACTGTTCATGGTACAGATAATAAATAATAATGCCTACTACCACTACGTGACCTTTTTTGATATTAAACCTTTATAAGAAATTAATCTCAGATCTCATTTTAAAATCGTTTTTAAACCATACTTGATGTTTTCCATTTTGTTTACTTGAATTAAGATAATCATGTTTTTAGGTTCTTAAGAGAAATAAAAAAATAATTTACCTCGGGCTGATAATTTTTTCGTATTTATAATTTTTGCAGCGAATTCCAATCCTGTGTGCTTTTGAATGCATTTTCTTACAACAGAAAATGCCCCTCTAAAAAAAAAAAAAAATACATTTATTTAAAGTTCATATCCATATAATATATAGTTTAATTTTATTATATGAAGAGGAAAGCAATATAATATAAAGGATAATATTGGGGGACGGGGTGTCCGAGTGGTCTAAGGCGTCGGCTGCGACGCAACCGAAGCTGGCTCGATACCTCGGTCATGGGAGGCATTTTTCTTCGGACAAGTCACGGTGTCAGGAGAAAAAGTGCCGCCATCCCCCCCCCAGCATGGCAGATACCTACGGGTGCCCAATCAAAAATGTCAAACTAACACACACGTGTTCCTTCCCCTACCGACATAAAAATGTACAAAACCAAAAAACAGCTAATGGCCATAGTTGCGGGGTTAAGATCAAATAAAAAAAAAAAAGTTTAATATTATTATTGCGTGGTAACTATTACCAATAGATCACTTATATGGCTATATAAATATTCAAAAAGGTTAGGTACATAAACCTAACCTATGACCTATTTTCATCAAGTTCTCAAACTTTTTTGAAATTAAATATATTACCAAAATCGTTTACAGGAAGCATAAACAAAAATATAACTTTCATGTATTATTATATCTATACATAAAAACTTTCAAGTTATATGTTACAAGAATGACTACGGAGACTACACAATAATGTAATCTTCACCGTTTTTAATATAAAATGTTGAAAGCTCTAAATAATATATATATATATATATTTAGGTATATGCGTTATAAAAATTCTTAAAAGACTTAATAGTTAATTTTCAGTTTTTATAGGTAGTGTAAACAACAATATACCTAATTCAGTTACACATATAGCAATTTTTCGTTTTATTTATTTTTTCAACCAAACAAGAATTATCGTAAGAAACAAGACATGACAGTGAAAATAAAATATTACTCATACATATAATTTTTGAAATATAATTGTTTTTTATTTAATGAATGACTACAGGTGAGAACGCATGAGAGGATAGATTTCAGTCTTCAGAGTAATCTCAACGTAATAAAAATTATGATTTTAATAAAAATTTGTTTTCCTATCTATTTTAATTTTTAAATAATGAGCGAATCGAAGAATGTATTGATTTTACAATAATGAGTTTAAAAAGTTTCTGAAGACACTTTTTGTAGTAAGAAAAATTATCTTATCATCGACTTTAAAGGAGGTTTCTGGTAACAAATTTCAGGATCTACTTGGTACTTTTGGGAGGACAAAATTGAAAATTCTCAGTACTTTTTAAAACAATCGAGAAAAAAATATACTAACATTTGTTAGGTAACCTTTTTAAAAATTAGACCGTCTTCGCTCAGAATCCTTTTTCATTGTATCCAATGATTTATCATTGAATTCAAATTAACACATCCATTACTGCAGTTCCTACTCAATGACGA
Organism: Macrosiphum euphorbiae; assembly: GCA_949089665.1. NCBI lineage: Eukaryota > Metazoa > Arthropoda > Insecta > Hemiptera > Aphididae > Macrosiphum > Macrosiphum euphorbiae. The sequence continues at coordinate 11,814,991 of CARXXK010000003.1, read as the reverse complement.
GATATACTCGGCACCTAGATACTGTAAAGTGTAGGTATATATCAGAGTAGTGGTTACCTACTTGACAGTTATTTCTTACTTTTTTCTTTATTTGAATAATTGTGTCGAAATTCCTACTTATTGTTTTTATAATATTGGTTATTACAATATTACATAGGTACCAACTTATGGACCAAAGTCGTTATACTAAATAATAGTTTACTTATATACACTATACATTGGTCATTGGTTAATAATAAAAAAAAGAAGAAATATTTTAGAAAGATTTCTCTTGATAGGCGTGATTTTAGCCTAGGTTTAGATGTTTTTTCATATGATTGATGTGTGGATATTTGTATGATAATATTATACAAATGTTGAAATGGAAAACTTCTTTGGTTTTATTTATCGAGTATGCGTAAGTTGGATGTGATCTTAAATAAATAACATTTGTCATTACCTATATACGGAAAAATTGTATATCATAATATTTTGAGTGAATATAACGTATACCTTTAAAATTACATTAAATAAAATAAATAAACTTTACAATATCAAGTTTTGATATTTATTTACAGGTATTGTGTGATAGCCTTTGAAAATAACTGTAATTCAATCAATCATTCGTATTAATCTGTTAAATAAATGTATAAAACAGTATTTTAGTATTTATATAATATACAATATACAACTATACAAGAGAATATAATATAACTATACTAGATAAATTCAGGTATTATATATGGGTATTAATGTAATATGTTGTATGAGCTTGTTTGAGTCAGATGTTATACTGAAATTTTTAAGTTATACTATGTAGTTTATTTACAGATTCGGAACTGTATTTTTTAATGTATGGTAGCAAAATATACAGTTCGATGATCTTTTGTAAATTATATGGAATTAATGACGTGGACGGTAGACCCATTTGTCAACAGAGAGATCTAAGAGAGACAATAGAGAGATACAGAGGTACACACACATACTAACATATAAAATATATTTAATACCATCAAGATAATATTATAATTTATAATAATATACGAGATATCTCGGTGACTCGGTGTATGAAATCTGAAATTGTGGAAAATGTATGGGTTATTATAATATTCACGTGAAGTTAATATTCAATATCATAGAATATCGCAGGTCGTCAACTAAACATCAGCTATCGAAACACCGAACACAGGTAGACCGTTTAAGATTGGGGGATGTGCCGAATGCATTCCGTTTTTAGTTTTTACCTTTTTCATATGAGGCATCCAAGGCCTGATTAAGAACCTATTGGGTCCCAGGGCTGAAATTTCATATGGGCTCTTTTGACAAAACATGCTTACAAATGCGCTCGCTACGCTCGCAGGACCATACATTTTTCTAAACTATTTCACAAATTGACAATTCCATTATAAAACATTAAAACTATAAAATTGATAGGTAAATGTAATTTATGTTTATAAAGTTACTCATTTTATTGTAGTATAATAAAAGTTAATACTTCATATTTTATTAATTTAAATTCAAATTTTCATAATAACTTTTAAATTTATTAACAGTATATACTCATTTACAACAAATATCAAACAAAAACCATTTTATCAAATACATTTTTTTCTTGCTTTACTTGAAGCCAACTATCTTAGTACTTCATTTAAGTCTAATGATTTTAATAAATCATTCTCAGAATAAAAAATCATTTGGACCTATGTCTCAGTTTTCTTGGGCTTGACTAGTTATATACTTATTTTTTACTCTAGTTAATTTAGAAAAAGCTCTCTCCGTACATAGGTACATTAGGTAACATTATTAAATATTTATGATATTATTGATATCAAGGAAAATATTAAATAACAGTAAAATGCGTCTTTTCTACCACATAGTGCTTTTGTAGGTATTTTCTATTTAGTTGTTTTTGTCGATAAAAAAAATGGTTTTTAAAATATAGAAAAACTTTTTTTTGAAATCACTAAAACATGTGTATCAGCTTAAAATGATTTGGGTCCCTTTCATTTTGGTACTTGGAGGGCCCCGGGGCTTCTGCTCCGGCTAGACCCTCCCTAAATCCAGCCTTGAGTACATCCGTAGTCACATTAATAAATTATATTGAATAGCCAGTCGGTCCTCAGGCAAGACTTTTAAGAGACATAACCAACGATAGACTATGAAAACAAATGTACAAATGTACAATTATATAAGTATTTTTTACAACGACGACTGTGGCAACGGAAGGGAAACTGTATTTTATTTTCTTCGATAATAACTGGGCACGACTACGACTAATTTACGTACAATAAGTGTGAGTAGTGATCTGGTGAGAGAAGTATAGTGCCATAAAGCATAATAGACAAGTAGACCTTTCTTAAAACCTAATTTATATAAAAAATATTACACTCGCTCAAACTGAAAATGCGTGAAAATGGGTGTAAGCCATACTAATAGTAACCAAATATTTTTTTAAGAGAAAGCCGTTCTCTTCAATAAACTCGGGGCATTAAATATAAGGGTAATTTCGGAGGACACTCCTGAGTTCAGGAAACTCCTTAAGATTGTCCCGCAATCGGAGCTGGTGTTTTCGGAAACTGAGGTAGGTCACCTATACGGCCATATATGTTTATTTACCTACTCTTATCGTCAAAGTCAAACAGTGTCATAACAAATATGATCAATTGGGAAAATAATAATAATATATCTATTATATTCTTTCTGTTTATACCATATACCATGCAATTGAATCCTACAACAGAAACATATTACAGCTTAAAGCTTTTCAATTCCAAAATTCTTATAGGTAATCACAATGTATATTAAAATTTATAATATCAAGAAATACTAAAAATAATACTTTTTGATCTTAAACATTACCTCTTCCTCTTCCATCAGTATCATACATCAACTTTCTGGTTTCAGAAACAGGGAAAAATTCTTAGGATTAGGTTTGCTTGGCCTCGAATAGCTTGCAGGTCAACGATAAGTGATATCATATGATATTGACGAAATTATTATTTTATACCAGTATCAGTGGTGGATATAAGGGTCAAATGTTAGTCGGCGAACTCTTATAAAAAAGGGGCCTCGACCCATAAGTTGATAGTTTTTTTTTTTAATTTCAAACCCGTAGCTTATTAATAATATCCCTCATGAAACCTAGATATCCAATAATCAAGAGTTATAGCGTCCAACGAGGCCACCTAACGATTTACACTGTTGAATCCGCCACTGACCCACATTTACACGGATGTGGTGAATTCGTTTTGACCCACGCGATATTAATATATTATTATAATATTGTGCTAACGGGCTACGTATAAATAATATGATAGCGGTGTACCATATAATATGGTCGACGGCGTTTAAAAATATAACGCCTAGACTCCTTCTGATGATGAGACGGCACTATGGCAGACGGTGCCAAACGGCGAAAAAGAAACCAGCTGGCACGTCGTATATTATATTAATATATAGTATTATTCACATCACAAACATTGTGTTGCTGTGCTGATGTAGGTAAGACTCGTTGATGGTACCTATACTGTATATAGTACATTAGTATTGTATACCTATATTATATAGAGCGCACACGCGACCGCACTGCGCCTAAAAAACACTCTTTACTCACGCGTGCTCATCAAATCGGGGAGACACAAGTGTGTTGCCAGCAAGTAGTCGCGTCGTGTGACGTGACTTATGTATAATATTATATTATAGACACGCATAATTGAATAATGTGATATTATTTTATAATGTAGATGCGTAATAATGATCGCTGTAATTTATATAAAACAATAGTCATACAATGATAATATTGTGCATAATATATCGCACCACGCATTGTTATTTATACATTATGTTTCGCCGTGATCGTCCCTAACCTACATACTACTCGTCTATCCGTCACCTGGTTAAACTTGAAATCCACGCCATAACTACTGGAACACTATTACATATAATGGAAATCAGTAATTCTACTTGAATATACATATTTATTAGTTCTATATAATATAAATTAGCTATTCTAGTCTACTGCGGTTGAATTTGACGGGGACGAATTTTAAGTCGGATGGTACCTACTTATAGAATAAGTACACATCCCCAATCTCTCGGGCATATAATATAATGAATAGGTACAAATTTCGTTTCCCGGTTCTAAGTATAGCCGTATATTGGTATGAGCTGGTGGCGATAACGATTCGATGTTATTATAGCTACAACTATAGCAGGAAATAAATTAAACCCCTTTACCTCTATATTATTGGCTACACACCGCGAGCGCGAGCGTGTGTGTGTGTGTGTGCGCGTGCGTGTGTGACAACTGAAATATAATGTCTACAGTGGGTAATCAACGATTACCTTTATATGATTACTTATACTTATATAATGTAACGTATATACCCTCTACTCTATCGAATCCTTACAATTGTCCTAATTAACAATTGTAAATCTCATTTCTCGTTCCTTGCCCCCGCTGGCGAAGACCTACCAATAGTTCTTGGAACGTGGCAGGAATATTATGTACACAATTTAACAAATGTGAACGTGTGTGTGTGTGGGTGGGTGGGTGTGTATGTTTGCACCCTGCAAATTGATAAGTGAAACGATTTACACTTTACGGGCTGTGCCACTGTCTCTTAACTGTGTGTCTGTATAATACACAATATGTTATACCCACCAGAGATCCGTATAACATTCTTAATCAAGTTGTATAATGTTTTCTTGTAAAGCAATCAGATTTATTGCCTAATTTATGTTTAAATGACTTCTTAGGTTATAGGCTTCTAGGCTTCTAGGCCAAAGTATAGGCCTTAGTATTAATTCACGTTTATCCCTAAATTTATTTTCTGGTGATTTTGAAAATTAGGTACCTACTCGGAATTTTCCACTACTAAAAACACCAATTACATTCACTCTACTACCAAAAAAATATTGAGGTTAAAATTAAAACATTTATTCTACTATAAATCGTACTATAAACCTAACCTATACACATACCTATACACGAAAAACACATTATTGTAAAATCAATACATTTGCTCCGTTTAGAATCTAAAAATTCTGAAAATTCTGTGCCGTTATAACAACAAATATATTGTCAGATATACTACTGTCGAAATTAAAAACTTTTCCGGTGAGAATAGCGTATTAAATATTGAGGTCAGTTTTTGCTAAAACTATATTAATTATTTGATCAATACCTATTCTATGCGTGTATTTATTTTATCAAGGAGTCTCGAGCATACATAATAAATAATCAAACACAAGACCGATGAATATTTTAAAAGACTCTTTTTTTTTGCATGTTCCAACCACTCTAAAATTCACCCGAATCTCTAACAGCGACTGTTGCCGGTTTAAGTAGGTATGGAATATATATGGGCGAGCATATTATGCGCAAGTACTTATATAATATAAATGTTGGGCTTCCGAAACGTGTTAATAATGAATGGTTCAATTATCACTGTGCTTCCACAGATTAAATATAAATTAATCTGTGGTGCTGCGGCTTGTTTTGTCGCGAAATCCGTTTGTCGCGGCGCCGTTCTCCTAGATTGACCGTTTATGGTTCATCTAATATAATATCATATATGTATAATATACAAATTAGGTGGGAGGGTATAATGTATAATTTTGGTTTACGGTGACACTAACCTAACCACAAACCACCCCCGGGCACTACAAACCGAAAGGTTGAGCACACCTGAGTTGAGCACAATGAAACTGTCGTCATAGCGACAGTCAATGCGAATTGATTTTACTCAACGAGAAACGCATATGTCGCACAAGAGCAAAACTGACTATACTATACCTACAATATGTATATTACCTATTAAGTGTATTAATTATAATTATTATATATAGCCATCAGTGGAGTGCCTAGGGGGAGAAATTTGGGGTTATAACTCCTCCCTCCTGTGACCCATTAAACCCCTTATTTGTGTCTTTGGTATTAATAAAGTAATTACTACCACAACTTATTTAAATGTATTATTATTTATTAGTTATTAGTTATTACTTATAACATCACCCCTCCCATTGACAATTCTTGAGTACTCTACTGATAGGCATCGAGATCGATAAAAAATACTAGTACCTATTCGAAGTATTTTTAGATATCTATCTCGATGCGAACATAGGAAATAAAAGGCCACATGCGCCTATATAGTACTATCCCACTGCAACAGTTGCCTAGCCCGCTCAGCGAAATAACGTCTCCGGTATTGCGTTATATACTTGCATTATCAGTGGCGTTTATAGGGGGGTTTTGGTGTTTACCCCCCCCCCCCCAAATGCTTTCCACTTTATTGTATATATTATATTTATGTACGGAAACTGTAAAAAACTTAGTTTATATATTTACTTTACCCACCCACCCTCTTTCATAATCATATGATTACTCCATTGTGCATTATAATTTATAATATTAAAATGTTAAACACATTATAATATATATGCCCAAAACCAGGTTTTATAATAAAGATTTTTTCCTTACGCTCAAAGTAGGATGTTTCGACATCTGATAGGTGAGAAGGGGGTATGAGGGGCGATTTCTAAGATCAATTCTAAGTTCTGATTATTATAATGGGACGGAATTTTTGTATTGCATGTTATAACAGTGCCTATAACAGGTAGTACGGCCAAACGACCGGATAATACACAGATAACATAGATAATACAAGTATATATGCCATATGGGTACATCAGATTAAAAAGGAATGAGATGTAAAAAAATATATTATAAATCATTTTATAGTTTTTTTTTTACTGTAAATAATAACTAATTTATGGATCTACATAGTCAATGTATAAGATAATTACATTTTATTCTAATAATTTTCAATTTTTTTTATACCAATAGCGATGAGCATACGTCCTAAGCCCGAAAATAATGGAATCGAAGTATAAATATATGTACATCCAATTATTTTATTCTAACTGCAGTCCATATGTCTTTTATCAGTCAAATATAATTTAGGTGTTTCCTACTGCACTGAAATGTGGATTCTACTGTCTGCAGCTAGAAATTAGAATAAGGTCTGCCTCGACTGCTGTTGTAACAAAATTAACAGACTAGTACTATACATGCATTACATACATGTATTGCATCAATATTGACGAAGACTATCGTTATATATAGACTGATCGTTGGCATAATATACCTTTGCGCCGACAGAGATTCTCATATGTTTAATGAAACGACATCGATGGATAATAATATTATCATTATTTATATTTGGTTAATTCTTGTACCTATAGTGTGCGTTGTGGTTAGATTCAAACCACCGTCCCTACATATTTTACAACGGCGGGGATGTGTGTCGAAATTGAAAAGACAGGAAGGTATACTCGTGGTATCGAAGCTTCCACACGCATTTGCTGCATGCCGAGAACAAAAACCCACCCGCTTATCGGATTCACATTACACCACGCGCGAGGCGTGTATCGATTCGCTGTTGCTGTTGCTGGACTGTCGCGGGTTGGCTTGCCCGCAAACAAACAGATCACCGAAAGAAGAGGGAAAAATTTGAATTCCCGCCGAAGGCATGGGATAAAAATAATATAAGCGCGACGGAAGGCAGAGGAAAAGGTTAAGGACTTGTATAGAGCGCCACTCCAGAGAGTAATAGTGTCGTGAGGGCCATTAAAAGGCGCATGCTTGCTAAAATTCGCAGTCATATTACCACTGGTATACATATAAATATAATATACATATTAGTGTGTGTGTATGAAGACGCGGGAAGGATCTGAAGTGGTGGTGTCGAGACTCGTAAACTGAGGTAGGGGAGGACACCGAGATGATGAGAGTACAAGAGAGATGTATAGAGACCGAGGGTGAGAGAGAGAGAGAGGGAGTGGTTATAGTGAGAGAGAGAGACAGAGTGAAAGAGAGAGAGAAGAAGTTCGATAAACGCAGCACCCGGTTGTCCAACAATGACAAGCAACACGAATTGGCATTTACTTCCACCCTTTCTCTACCGACAGTCGTCATCTCCCGCTCCCAATCTATATATACCACGATATAAGATATTTTGTTTTACATCTCATCCCCATCACGTTTATCATATTTTGTTTTCCTTTCCAAAAGTTGTATCGTTTTATTTATGCAGCAGTTGGATATATATAATATATTCATTATATTACATGAAACTATTAACAATATTAGAATAAATCCGCAGATACAAAACGCCAATTATAATAAAATTCCTTATTGAGATTTCACTCCAGTTTTGAGCTGAACACCGATCCTTCGTACCTAACATACTTGAATGCGATAATAGTAATAATAATAATATGTATTAAATTTATCGTATATGGATATAATATGGGAAACTATAATGGTATGTATGTCAACGGTATACTTCGTATCACTGCGCACGCACCGAAATCAAAGTCGTCGATCGACTACGCCTGCCATGATAATGATAATATCATATGTGTATATAGAATATAATACCCATAGTTATATTATTCAGTTGTACTCGTACGTATTCGTATATTATATATTTATACCTCTGCGTATTATGTTAGGTATACATGGTTTTAATACACATCTCGGAGCGCCGCCGCCGTCCTAAAAGCGATGGCACGTGATTTATGAGCACGTGCATTACGACAATTTAACGTCTATGACGTATGGTATATATAGTATAATATAATAAACTGTAGGTATAGGTATATTATATATGGTACTCGGTTACTGAGCCGCCGGTGGAAGCGACGAGGAGGGTATACGTGAGTATATGTTTGTGTGTGTGTGTGTGAATGTGTGATTGTAATGTTATGTGTGTGCAAGCAAGAGTACGCGTACAGTGGATTGGTCGTTGAGAGGGGGTGAGAGGAAGGTCCCGATGACCTGATCTAATTTTGTAGACGTCGCACTGCTGCGGTTCGTCAGTCAAATCCCTACAGTCCTTGCCACCGCGTAATACATGTAAATATACGCGGATGGGGCAATGACAGCGCGCGTATAATATGTGCACAATAAATCTATATATATGTATATAATATGATGTGTGAACAGGACACAGCCACGCGGCGCAAACTTGTTTAAGCCTAGGGCACAATGTATATTATTACTCTTACTTTCACCTTATAGGTATATACTATACTATACATATTATTATATAATATTATATCTTATACCCATGTGTGTGTGTGTGTGTGTATGAGCGTATATAATAAACACACACACATGCGCGGCGGTGAAACATTCGCCGGACTTAGATGCCGCCGCCGCCGCCACCGCCACCACCGACAACGACGCTTTATCGATTCGCGTTGAATATGTGCGAAATCCCTAAACGAGGATTACGTCCCCGCCGACGCGCAGACGGGAAACCAACCACTGGGAATTCGTCGTCGTCGAGTGGTTGGATTCCGTTTGTTTTGGGGAGAGACGGAACAAACATAGTGATATAGCTGACATAATAATAGAAGCGAATATTATACAATAATATTGTATTATGATAATATAATATGAGCTCGATCCGCGGCGGATGTCGAAGGACAATCGATTGCGAACTGGCACCCGCGAAAGCACACGGGGGTCCCCCGGCTGAAACGGCGGTAGATAAAACAGAGCTACAGACGTACCTGTACGAAAAACGTAGGTATTTACGCCCGGTAAGAAAATACATTCGTAACCTATACCCATCATTGCCTATACTATAGTATATAATATTATACTAAATACTAATTTTATGCCACTGCGGTGTGTATATTATATTATAACATATTATTATTATATTACGATCGTCATCGTCGTCGTTGATATATCGAAAACGACTGTATTAAATGTGATAAAAATAATATAATGTTATTATAATATACATCGGTCGGCGGTAAGTATACGTACAACAGGAGGCGTCATGATAAATATTATATGTATATATATATTATATTATATATAGGTACTTACTTTCCGAGTTCCTCTTTAAGTTCGTAATTGTCACTAAATCGCGTACATACGAGCGGCGCGGCCATCGTGTCGTGCGGTGTTCGTGTGCCGTGAGCCGTGTGTATATGTGTGTGTGCGTGAGTGTGAGTGTGTGGTTATAGTTTTGTAGTTTGGTTAAAAAAAATTTAACCGAGGGGGCCCGCGTTCGGCGTTCGAACCGTGTGTCTACTGCGTGCAGCACAGTACGTCGGCGTGCGGTGCAAGCGTGTGCCGCGTTTGCGTTCGCGTTCGCGTTTGCGTGTGAGCGCGACGGTGTGTGAGTGTGTGCGAGCGTGTGTGTGTGCGCGTCTTGTGTGCAGTGCGTAACGCCACGGACGCCGGTGCGGGTGCTCTGCGGGCGCCGTTCCACAATCAATACCACAGGCGGCGTCGGCGGCGGCGGCCGGTCGGTAAAGTTCGGCACGTCTCGGGCGGACCGCCGAGCTACTTGTTGACATCCCTCTATTATAATGGTGTAGCCGCCGCTGCCGCCGCCGCCGCCGTAGCTTGTGCTCGATATCAGACGCCGGCGCCCCTTTTGTGTGTGTATGCGCGCCGCCGCCGCTGACACAGCCGCGCGCGATATGTACTCTCTTCCTCTTTACCCGTCCGTTGCAACCCATTTCCTAGTCCTGCGTCACCGACGTCCCCGACACCACAATTCGCTCTTTTTTCCTTTGAATTATATATATATATATGTTTATCTTATATACGTACATAGATAAATCGTACTATTGTCAGCTTAACCTACTCCCCTCCCAAGGGTGTCCCTGCCACCCCCCTGCGTGTGTGGCTGGGACCAATACAATTGCTTGCTTTAATGAGCTATAAAATGGACTTTATTCGTTTGGATGAGAAACTATACGAGAGAAAAAAATACTTAGAAAAACAATTGTTGAATTAGTTTTTTTTAAGGGCTTGTGAATCAAAGTCGTTTCGGCATCCAATATCCGATGTTCATTACAGTTAGATGGGTAAACTACAACAATAAATGTCTACGATTTGATCATTGGAAAGGAAATAAAATAATAATGAAAGCTTTAATTTAAAAATGATTAAACAATTTAAACAATATTATAAAACACTTTACCTCTGCGGCTCTGCCTTATTATATTATAATTTATTAATTTATATTGTTCAATATATGAAGTATAAATGTTAAGCAATCAATCTTGATAATCTTATTATATTTCTTTTATAACAACTAATATTTGATAATTAAATATTATATTTATTACTCATATAAGGGTTATTAGTTTTACATAATATAGTGTATTTAACCGTAGGTATATTACACAATTCATTATATAGGTACATACGACTTTCAAACCAACTACTTGTCAGATTTTAAATAACTTATCAAAACTTTTTTAAACCACTATAGGTTATTGATTTTAAAATTATTTGTGCTTTTATTTTAGTGTGACTGTCACTACATTTTGGAGCAGGGTGCTTGAATCTTTAACTATGAAAGTGGTGTCTGTTAACAAATCGGATCTAATTAGTACTATTGGATGGCGAGGATAAAATTGGATATACGGAGGATAATATGTTTGTTTGTGAGTAAAAAAGCTGAAAAAATTGATATAAGATCCCTCGTTAGTTGTTGTTACAGCAATTAAAAGATATCAAAAATACATGGCCCAATATTTTTCATATGAACATTAAAGTTTGTAAAAAATACGAGAATAATAATATGTAAATTATTTTGTGGTTGTTGAAAATTCATAAGATATTAATACCTAAAAAATAAACATTTAATTCAAGATTCCTCATAACATTTTTCGTCAACCTATTTTTGTTATTTTGTTGTAAGTTGTACCTAAAAATTATTATTCGTAAATACTTGTAACATATTATTTTTTACTGTTATTTAAATATTAATTTTCTATACACAATTCAATTCTAAAAATATTTATTCTAATTTTAAGCTATATTCTTTTTCATAAATGTTTGTAAGTAAATATTTGTCAAAGTACAAAAAAATTCAAATTGTTTTTACTTTGTAAAAAATACAAAATTTTTAATTTTAACACTTTAAGTTTGAAAATGTAAATACAATATTCCTCAAAATTTTTTTTCAGCAACCTAAAAGGCTCAATAATACAAAAGCTTAATTTATTTTTAAAGGCATTTATTCAAGTTTAAACATTGCCGAGATTGCAGGATATTTAAATGAAAATTATAATTATGTTTTTAGTTATTTTGTTGTAACTTGTAATTCCAATAATATTATTCGTAGGGACTTGAAACTTTTTAACACCATGTATATTGTTATTTAGTTTGGACAATTAAATTTCTAAAATATTTAAATTAATTTTAAGCTATTTATAACATGAATCTATTCACACTGGTGTGTGGTACGGCGGTATTTAATTATAAGTTATTAACAGTTACTTTGTATATTATAATAATATTATGATAGTTACTAAATAATATATGTTTTTGGTTTAGGACAAACTAACGTACCGTATTACGAGTAAAAAAATATTACATATTATACCTACATAGCATTATAAATACATATTGCATATATATATATATACAATAAAATAGTCTTAGAATTGTTCACAATCATTTTCCACGATATATATTTTTAAATTAAAATTTAACACACACATAACAGTGACCTACTTGACTTTCCAAATTTTTTATTTTTGAAAATTGTGTGTAAGATATTATAATACTATAAGCCAAATACCAATACTTCTTGTGAAAAATATAAAAATAATAAAGGTCTTGCAATAAAAATATACCTATTATGTACTATAAAAATGTCACATTTAAATTGTTTTATCCGTTTATCATATGAATTTAGGAAGGTATTGTTATAAAAATGCATAATTTATTTAAAACGGACATAGGTTCTTGTATTTTAGTAGTAAAACAGAATTCACAAAATCTATAGACAAAACTATAAAAATATATTTTATGAATATAAAAGATTGTACCTATTACATTTGAAATTAAATTTTCAATTCTTCGACTAATGTTTAAGTAATGAAGGTACCTAGAGGAAGGACCTATACATGTATATGTCCTGCGAAAACTATTATACTAGTGCCTATTTTTAATATTTATATTAAAATGGCTATTAGATACCTATATAATATATCTGTATGAAAACAATACGAATGTGTACCCAATTTGTTACATAATTTAGAAATAATAGAAACGGTTCAACATTTTATATTTATTTTGTTATCTCCCATTTACATAGCGTTTAATAGATAATGATAGTCAAATATTATATAGTACAGTGATTTTCAACCTTTTTAAAAAGACGGCACAGATTTTATTTTTTGCAAAATTGTCTCGTCACACCAAATCTCACAGACGTATAATGTTTAGGTTAGCTGCAACAGGCACCTATACAATAATTAATGATATTACAATTTATTAAGATTTAGTCTTTATCATAGTAATTTGTCACCGACTGCCGATAAGCTTTAATAATCGACTATACGAGTATAAATACTACACGTCTACACACGTATGTATAATATAAATTATAAGTAATAAGTATACAACTATAAAATATAATATTCAACTGGTGATCCAATTGGGTATCTCGTTATTATTTTTTGAATGTTTACTTGGAATCACTAAGTGGTATGGTAGGTACTCATTCAAAGTTAAAAACGAATTGTTTTATGTTTATAGTCGCTTCTAAAAAATGAACAGTTCCAACGGTCGTGGGCAGCGGCTCACTACAAGGGACACGGGTTGAAAATCACTCATAAAGTATAGAACGTATAATATGTGAATATAATATTATGTATAGGTACGATAGTCGATAATACATACGATATGACACGTAGGTACAATTTTTCAGTATCAACTCATATTACAATAATAATACGTCAATACAATTATATTATGGTTTACCTAATTGATTTCATTGATTGAGTATTATATATGAATAATGTATATATGTAAACATGCAAAGATATATTATATACATATTTAAAAAATAGTATTTAATAGTTTATCTACCTAATTAAATTATTAAGTACTGAATTAGAATATAATAATTATTAACTAACTATCATAATAATATACTAGTATACGAAAAGAATGAATTTTAATCAGTTATTATTTAGTATTAATTAGCCTAATTGCCATTAGTATTGATAAAAAGCTGTCACTTGGACGATAATTTAAGGTAATAGTGTAATATAATATTCAATTAACAAAGAACAGCAATTTAAAATAAACAGACCAATTGTGGAAAAGTAATTAGTTGGGTCAACAGTATGCCATTTGTATACTATAATAGGTATGCGCAGACCTGTATCACAGGTGTTACTAAAATTGTCTATATAAGTGAGCCATATCATATAACTTCCCAATATCACATTCTGAAATCTGAATAATAATCTTTCAGTTTCCACTTGTCATACAAAATCTAATTTATTAATTTACTTTTAATCATATATTCATATCAGGGAACCAAAAAAAAAATTGAAAAAAGCTTATAAATAATAATAATTACCAACATATAAAGAAATTATTATTATTATTATTATTATTATTATTATTATATATTATTTCATTAATTAGGAACATTTTAAATAATAACTATCATATCATATTTTAATAAATTACTTCTTGTGAATCAGAAATTCGTTAATAAATCATGAACATTTAAAACTACAAACTAAAACTATTAGGTATAATATACAGTAAAATTTAAGTTTGTGGTGAAAATATTAACCATTGAGATAATATTATTATCTAGGTACCAACTACCAATATGAGTATAATTTTGAGCTATGCATTTTTAATAACTTATATTACCTTTTTCTTTGTCGTGGTATCGAGAGCTAGCGGAGGAACCACGTTAGCATTACTTCTCCGCTGGCTCACAAATAACTTATATTACCTAGTTTTATCCTCAGATAAATAGCCAAATTTCGATAATATTTCAAAAAAAAAAAAAAAATATTACACAATCTACTTAAAATTTGCCCCATATTCACAGCTGAAGCATTAGCTATTCTAGGGCAATAAAGATTATAATCCATGAAGAAGCACACCCGAAATTCATCATCCTTAGCGATTCACTGAGTACAGAAAAAGTCTTCAAAACCAATTCAACCCCGGCGATATTACATCTAAAATCCAGTAACAATCTCAAAAAAGCTTCCGACTTGGGGGTAAACATATCAATATATCATCATCCTGTGGATACCTGGACACTCGGGAATAGTAGGTAATTAAATAGCTGACGTACAACTGAACAAGCTTCAATAGCCATTAACAATAACGAATCCTTTCTAATAAACCAAATTTCATACAATGATAATTCATTCATAAACGAATTTACTAAAACTAAATGGCGAAGAATTTGGAACATTCAAAACGCTAAATTAAATGAGATCAAAAGAGATATGGATATCTACTGTTGGACAAACCCAAAGCTCAACCGGAAATAAGATACTATTCTTAATAGACTTCGCATTGGACACACCAGAATCACTCAAGGTTTCCTGATGGCCAGAGAGGACCCCCCAGCCTTCATTTGTAAAACCTGTGGAACTGCGTTAACCGTCAAACACTTAATAGCTGATTGGTAAATGTATAACCAAAAACGGGCTGAGCTTAGGGTATCTCACAACCTGGACACCACACTCAGACCCAATCATGAAAAAAACCTAGATATAATTAATTTTATGAAACGTACAAAATTGTTCAATCTTATAAAAAAAAAAAAAAAAAATTTGTAACTTAATTTTATAACTTATCTTTGTATTTAATCACACTAATTCATAACCTTCTTGTAACTAATGGCCTTTGTCATAAATGTTAATATTCATAGGCGCAAATAGGGGGGGGTTGGGGGTATTAGCACTCCCAAATTTAAAATTAGCACCCTCTAATAATTTATGTTTGATACAAAAAAAAAAAAAAAACCAAAAACAGTTTATCATCAGACATCAGGGTATCAGAGTATAATGAATGAAACAATTGTCATTTTATCGAATTCAAATCTATTTAGAACATAAATCATTATTTTCTAATGTTTCTACTAAACCCGGTCGTTGTGGTCGTTGTAACGAGTACTAGCGACTCGGCGCTACGACAATTTATAGTATCGCTAGTATTTACTAATATATATAAACATTCCCGTGTTCACATCACATCTAATTCGGACAGAAACCTAATTATGATATACGAATCACTTGTTAGTTGGTGTTCACTGGAGTTCCAAGTTTCCGACAGCCTGCGTGATTGTGTATCAGTATGGTACTATATAGTACAGATAGAACTGACTTTTGGAATAACTTTTGTTCTAATCAATATTTATAATGTTTTTTTATATACAATTTGCGCTACACATATATTATGCAAAAAATTATTTTTTAACATTGAAAATAAAAAATTTAATATTTGATTTAAATATCTTTGGATATATTCAAAATAGCCAATTTGTGAATCTGATCATAAGAACAATTTTGTTGGTAAAAACATTTATTTAATTCAAGTAGTTTATTTTAAGACCTTTTAAAATATCAATATTTTTTTGATTAAATGAATTTGTAACGTATACGTAAGTTATTATAATAACTTTTTTCTAAATATTTTTTTTGGGAATTTGCTGACATGAGTATTTTAATTCTTAAATTATTTACTCATCATATAATTTTAACAATTTTTGTCATACGTTTAAGTAGTCATTTTTTTTTTTTGTCAAATCTGTCTGTTACACCTTGTATACTAATTTTTATTTGTCATATTTTTTGAATAAAATATAAATAAGTTGTTTTCAATTTTTAATAAATTAAAATTGACTATTGTATTAATTTTTATAAAATGTACCTAATACACTATAACTATTCAATTTTATAAATTGTCATAAAATATTTTTGCTCAAAAAAGTCATAAGTGTCTCATAGTTATAATTTAATTTAAATGTCCAGAAAATGCAGAGGTTAAGCACCCTCAGTTTTTTTGTTGAAATTTGGCTCATGTTAAAATTTTTTAGAGATGAATAAAAAAAAAAGGTGGGCAAGTGGGTGTCGCTCTGGTGTACAAAAGGTACTGAGAGTACACAGTGGGTCACTGTAATGGATGTTGTTAAATTTGAATTCAATGATATAATATCATTGTATAAGAAAAACGATTCTGAGCGAAAACGGTCAGTCAGCCTATATGATATTACTAAGTATATTTGATGATATTATTGTGAATAAAGTATTTTATATATAACCTACTTACGTGGAACTTAGTTTTAAATTTTAAATTTCTATCTGTAAAAGTTCAACTTTTTATAAATTATTAACAACAAAATAATTACTACATTTTAAATTTGACAAATTTTGTCGAAATTCGAACTTTAAATGCTTATAAAAAAAATTGTAACTATGGATTTTTAATTTTTTTCATCTGCCTTTCAAACAATATACTAGGAGCCTTCTATAACATTTTCAAGCTTTTTTAACCAACAAATAAAATTGTATTGATATTTATAGAAAAAAAACTAAAAAAAAATGGAAACTGAAATGTCTGTAAAGAGCTCAAAATAAGTCGAAATATTTGGAAAATGTTATGGTGTATAGAAAATGCTAATATAAACATTCAGTCAAAATAAATTCAATAAATAAATAAATAACTTAAAATATTTGTTCGCTAAAATGGTTTATCTTTAATTTAAATAATTAAATATGACACATTCATTGTTAAAAACCGGTTTTGTATTATACACTTATAATTGTTAAATATGCAAACAAACATGCATTAAAAAAAGACATCGTACCTACCTATGCAAGAAATAGTTATAAAATTTCTATTTCTATTAAATTTTTTTTATAATAGGTATTTGTAATGTGGAAGTGTATAGCATAACATTATGCAGTACGAAGATATAATATTTAATTTTTGTTGGCGAGTATAGGTATGTGCATTTTTAATTAAAGGTACATATAGATAGTTATAATTAAAATATGTAAGCTAAAAGTACCTACAATAAACTAATATTTAATTTTTAATTATTAATCTACATTATAAATTATAGTCTTTAGGTATATTATAGCAAAATTCTAAAACCAAGTAAATAGTAATTTAGTTATGTAATTGAGTACATTGTTAATACCAAAAAATACGCTCAATATCAACACTGCACCATGGTTAGTGGTGATTATTTAAAATTTTCTAATATAGATCTACAGTAAATAATTGGGAACAATCAAACCCTTGAAATTAATACTTTTACCTTGAAGTATTTTCTACATTTCTTTCAAAACCATTAATCCTTTATTTTTATTTTTTGCATACAATATTTTGAGCGCTTTGTTTTAGCTATTGTAATATTTGCACTATAATAGGAAGTTCATTTATAGAATTTTCCACTAGTTCTAAAATGTTAAATGAGTCTACAAGACGTGGCAATAAGAAATTTCAAGATTTTCGATACTTTAAACAATACATGATATATTTGCTTTAAAGTAAGCAAGATCACATTTAACATTGAATTTATTAAAATATTTTAAAATTGATTTTATATCTTCATCTTACAAGTTTTGAATTACATTTTTGAATACTTAATGTACTGAAATGTCATGAAAAGTATCTATAAATTATTTGGAAATTCGGTGGATAACATGGTAGCATGATAGAAACACAATTAATATGATTCATTATTTAACCTGTCCAGTACCCAACAACGAGTTACTCTCGAAACTTACTATGCAGTTGCAGGAATCAAGTTCCTTGTTTAAATTTACTTTGCATTTTCTAAAAATAAAACGCTGCATATTGCATATAATATTATGAGCGATTTAATATATTATATTATCAAAATATTATCTATATTATATACATAAAATGTCAAAACCCACCATCAGCTAATAAATAATTTTACTAAAATATAAATTGAATCCATCATATACCTACCTAATCCGATATTCATATAAGTATTGAGTATTGAATATAATGTTATAAATATAATAAACTATAGAGTCAAAAAGTTTACTTTGACAAAAAAAGTGTACTAAAACTAGTCATTTAAATACTGTTTCTTATCTGTGCAATTAAAAAGTATCATCGTTATTCCATGGCTCTAACCGAACAAGGCTACTATTTAAATTACACCAGAGCCCATTGTATAAACATGTCAAATAATGTTTTTAATTTTTTTGTAATTATCAACAGTAGGTACCTGTTCGGTGAGATGTATTATTATAGGTAAGCACTAATGGTCGACAAAAAGTTTGAAGTTTGTGTGCTAAATTACGTAAAAGGTTTATATATTGTAACACGCGCAGTATATATCTAGGTCCTATATAAACTCTCAGACAGAAGAATGTGTACAAACTGTTCGTATATATTTATTTAGATCCTGAGACGTTGAATGGATTATTATTTTAGCTAGGTATAATTGTATTGTTGTACTCTATTTTGAAGTGTTATTTTATCCGACAAATATACCATTAAAGATAATCATTTTTGCAAAACACAAGACTACAAGAGCATTGTTATTATTATAGGTACACGTACACCTATACAATATTATGTATATTTCGGTATATATTTTGACAGCAGTATATCATGTCAAATAAAGAGTTTCACGCCCTATACTAGGAAAGTGAAGTTTGACTGATCTGTCTGGAAATATAAATATTTTATAACACAAGTTAAATACAATATATAGCCAAATTTGTCATTTGACATTAATTGTCTGAAAAATATATCTTAACAACCAAATTGATTTCGCGTT